>BDMB01000028.1:1428074-1530039 GCA_016859785.1 Macrotyloma uniflorum
TACGCTTGCATCACGAGTGTGTTTAGCTAATTCACAAGCCTCACAATGCAGTTTTGAGGTGTCTAGATTTTCAAATAAATGGGGAAACAGAATTTTTAAAACAGAAAATGATGGATGTCCTAACCGATAATGGTACAACCAAAGAGTGTCTTCTTTTGATACACTAAGTAAAGACATGGTTTGGTCAACTTTGGATTCTTGAGATAGTTCAAGGTAATAGAGTCCATTTCTTTCCTTAGCAAGTCCAATCCTCTTCCCCGAGTCCTGTTCCTGAAAAACACACAAAGATGGGGAAAACAATGCAAGGCAATTGAGGTCATTCGTTAGTCTTTTTATGGAGATAAAACTTGTTGAAAGTTTTGGGACATGTAGAACATTTTTAAGAATAAATTTGGCGGATAAATAGATAACTCCATATCCTGCAACTGTGACTACAGAGCCATTGGCAACAACAATTTTCCTATTACTTGAAGATGGAGTATAAGAATGAAAACGTTGAGATGAATATGTCATATGATCTGTAGCTCCCGAATCCACAATCCAAGAGTTACAATTATCTGAGTCACTCATACAAGAAACATTACCTGAGAAAGCCAGAGAACATGATTCAGAGGGTTTCTCATTTAATCTGTATGAAACTCTAACGCCATGGAATTCCCCAATTGCATTTGGATCAAACATCATGGAGATGTAATTCAGCAACCAGCTGTCTAATGGGTGATTTTACAAGGAGAAAAAACAGCAATAAAGGCTGTTATGATAAAATTGTAGCAATTAAGGCTACAACCTCTTGAAGATAAAATGGCAATGAAGGCCACAAATGAGATAAAATGGCAATGAAGGCCACAGATGATAAAACAGAGACCAGGGCTCCAGGAAAAAACCTAGAGCTCTGATACCATATGAAAAAGTGTAGACAATAAACAATAATAATTATGGAATTACTTTTCTTTTTCTGAAAAAGAAATAATACATGAGTATTTAAAGGGAAAACTTAAATCCTAATAAAAGGAAATAAATCTCCTGAAATAAAGACTCTAAATCAGGACAAAATCTTCTAAATAAACTCCTAATCAAAATCTCTTAATTTTAGGGATTTCTTACAAACAAATTTATTGTGCAATATTTACACCAATATTTCAACACTTATAAGTGACCATGGTCCCTGCCTATATGAGTTTTTTTGCTATTAAGGATCAGTAGTTTAGAATCACTCTGATCTCATGGCTGTACCTCTCTATCTGTGAATAAGCATTCTTACTGAATATTCTGCGCTTTTGCAGTATACTTAAAGTTATGGACCACAATAGGCTGGTCATATATACTCATGTTTGAGGAAGAACTGTAGAACTAGCAATATCTTTTTATGTTGTTTTATGTTTAGTAGGGTCTTCTTGACACACTAGAACAGAAAATAGATTTTACTCTTTATGCAATAAATGAGTTTCAGATGTAGTTTTCAATTTGTTCCTGTGCTTGTTTACACAAAGTCCGTGTGTTGGGATTGAGATGGCAAATCAAGTGATTAACTGACATGGAAAGTTCTATTGTATTCAATGTCTTTGTTACCTGATACCTAGTAGTTGAATTCATGTGCTGTTACGCCCTCTTCCAACAAAGTTATACTTATTAAGAATTCAAATCAAGATTAGAAAATTCTTATGATTAGTCATTTCCTAGTTTTATGCTTTCATTACTTGAAAGATCTTAGCCTACAGGGCATTCCTTTTTCACCTTATGATTGCTATAATATGTGCCGGCAGTTGTGGTGACCAAATCTTTCTTGTTTACTTATGTGGCAGCTTGGATAGTTTCAGGGTATTGATCTCCCAAAGGTTGAGCCCTCCCTCAGTAAAGGTTATCTCTTTTCTCTATATGCCTTCTATTTCATTTTTCTAGTTTCATTTATTGATGATTTCATATGATGATTCTTTTTTTTCCTTTTTCTTTTCCTTGTTTGTTTGCTTTGGACAATATCTTGTACTTCTTTCTCACAGCTGTCTCAGGTGGATGAGGTTGTGTTCTTGTTTAAACATTTTTCATTAGTATTTAATATTTGCAAGCATGCTGTGCCAGATACATAAAAACATCCTTCTGCTTAAATTCAGAAACAGGAACTATTTTAGTGGTGAGTGTGGTTGCTATAAAGGGAAACAAATCAAGAATACTGTGCTGAAAAAAGAAAACCAGTTTTGCAGAAAAATAATTTTAAAATTAGTTTTGAAAAATATTATTAATTTCAAAGTCAGTTTTGTAAATAAAGAACTTTTTTTGGATTAAAAAAACAGGTTGAACCCGTTTTAAAACTAGTTTTGGGGTTTAGAACTGTTTTATAGTTCAACAAAATTTATTTTTAAACTGAACTCGTATAACTGGTTTCCAACTGGTTCACATAAACTCTAAAGTCCAAACTCTTCTAATGGTTGGTTTGATATTTTCAAAAGTCCAAACCAGTCCTGATAGGCACCGACCAACTATTAGGAGAGTATACATTTGGAGAAGTAAGCAGGAGACAGGGAATTATATTAGAACGAATTCCCTGAAATAATTTAATGGAATAATTAACTGCATCAGTTGTTAGAGAGATATCAGGTGCATAAAAGAGAGAAGAAGGCTCTGTAAGGGAGGTCCTTTTTAGATAATTCATTGGTGCTGAGTTTTGATCTGTCAAATGTAAGGACTGAGTGGGGTCTTTACATTGAATACCTGAGACATTTTTCTGCAATTAAACTCAATTCCTGTTCTTTTTTCATTTTCTAAGAAATTGGTCCAGATCTATCAGCGCCCATCCCTATTGTTGACAAATCTGAATGTGAAATAATGTAATTAAGCTGACAAAGTTAGCACCTTAATTCAGCTTGATTTTTCATACGTTTGATCCTCCTAATTCCCAAAATGAAAAGTAAGAAAAAGATAAGGAAAGGGAATGTGACATGGTTGGTCTAGATATGTGTTTAAAATATTTATTCTCTTAATTATTTTCATTCAGTGTTCACAATAGTGTTGGTTTGTTAATGGTACTGTAAATCCGATATAGTTTGATTGTGGTATCTACAAGAGTTTAATTTTGAAAAATTCCCTGTTAAATTCTGTCCTCATTTTCATTTCAGATTCTGGAAAACTTTTTGTAATGGCAGCAATTTACAGTCTTTACATCATCAATAAGTCTGGTGGATTGATCTATTATAAGGTATGGTTGTCTTTACTTTCTGTTGCTCACTAATTCAAACTTCAAATTATTTTTGTTGGGTTTCTAAGATTTATTTTGTATGCCTCTGAAATTGATGGCAGAAAGCATTGTTATTGTTACAGGTTTTTTTTTAATGTGTTAAAGCTAAAACTCTGACATTATAGTTTCTTTCTCTGTTTGATGAGCTAAAGTTCTTGCATTGTGAATTTAGTTATATTCCAATCAGCTTGTAGACTGAGCTTCAGCTTCTAAATTTAGTTGAAGAAAAGACCATGATACCTTTTATATTTCATCCCACTGGTTTCTCACTATGTATGTCTGATATTTGGAGTTATTTGTTTCTTTCTTAGAATTTAGAATTGTCAGTATGTTTAAGAAATATGTTGAATCTTACTAATTAGGATATGGGCTTACTAGCTTAATTTTCTCCCAACCTTTTGTTTTTAAAAAATCGATTTAAATGTGTTAGTTAGAGTTGCAGTTAAGCTTTTCTTTTTACAGGGAATCTATTAGAGTTATGTTAACCTTTTTGCATTTAGGATTATGGGTCTGCTGGACGAATGGACACCAATGACAGCTTGCGGGTGGCAAGTTTATGGCACTCAATGCATGCTATCTCTCAGCAGTTATCACCTGTATCAGGTTGTTTAGGAATTGAACTTCTCCAAGCAGATACGTTTGATCTTCATTGCTTTCAATCGTTGACAGGTAACTAGTCTTTAACTCATAATTTGTTTTTAGCTTTGTAATTTATTCAGTGAATAAAATGAATAGTTTACGTCCATACCACCTTTTTTTTTTTTTTCATGCACGCATTTGTAGCTGTGGTTTGAGTATATCTGATCTGAAGCTCTAGATAATTATTGATAAACCTCATTAAAAATAAGGTGGACTTGATTGCTTTAGGATTTTACTCTTGATTCTGTCTAAAAGGTCCCGATAAAACAGAAAACCCATTATAAGGTGAAGCCCACCGAATACTTTAGCCTTATGTTGCAAAGTTGGAAATAAATTATTTCTCGAGCACCTGATTTTTAGATAAAAAACAGAATCAATATGTTGGAAGGAAGGGTGGGTGATTGTAGCAATCAATACAACTTGTTGGTGACATGACCCAGTATATTCACTGTATTTGGTTTTTATTATTATTTTTGTAATTACATGCGTCGTACTTACTGTGTGATTATAATAATTTTCTAAACTGTCATTTTTTTTCCACTGTCCTCATTTGGCTTTTTTTAGATACGATATCGAATTTTCCATTCCTCTTGGTCACATGCATCTTCTGATTTGGATCAATGAACTAGAATTCTTGAGAGGTGACTGTATGGCTGCTGTTTAACTGTTTCCTTGCGCTACTTTAGCATTTATGTTTCACACTTGTTTGTTTAATGGAACTATCTTTTTATTGTTTAGCAGTCCAGTATTCGGTTAAATGTCTCTGGCAAAATACGCATGCGAGATTTCTGACTTTTATTTCTTCCTAATATTGGTATTAACAAAAATGTTTCTTCTCCCTTACAGGGACAAAGTTTTTTGTGGTGTGTGAGCCTGGAGCACAACACATGGAAAATTTACTGAAATTTGTCTATGAATTATACACGGACTACGTTTTGAAGAATCCGTTCTATGAGATGGAGATGCCTATACGTTGTGAGCTCTTCGATATCAATCTAACACAGGCAGTACAAAAGGATCGTGTTGCATTTTTGGGCCGATAAATTTATATCTAATCGTTTTCACATTTTTATATTTTGACTAGTACATAATCTAAATATTGTCATCCAATTGCTTGTAAGGTATCACTGCTAACCTTTGTATTTGCTTTTTACGTACAAAGCAAGATTTACAATGTCTGAGATAAGACAAGTTTTCCGACAGCCGAGATTCATCATATTCGAGAAAATGCTTTTCATATGGTACTAAATAGAAATTGCCTCAATGCCTACATTACATTGATTTGCCTTGGCTATGGCTTGAGGTTTGTAATGTGGATGAAATTTTAGGTTCTTGCATGATTGGTTTTGGTGTAACGGGTCAACAGTCAGTGGCAATGTTGCATGTTCCTCATCTGGTTACAAGATTCCAATCAGTTTACTATTCTCAACGATCCAAATCATACATAATAATACTCAAGCACACACATAAACATCACGTAATATCCGAACAATATTCATTATTATTTTAAATGGTCCCACTTCATGGGAACACTAGTATTTTGATTTTGTCGCCTCATTTTAATGTGCAGTTAAGTGAGATGTTAAGTGTTTTCCCAAAATTTACTGGGTCCAATTACTGACTGCAGGGAGAACAAGTTTGGAGATGGACTATATGTGGAATTTCGAAATTAGGTTTAAAGACTAACCTTAAGGCTTAGTAAATAACTTCTGTCCATGTTTATGTATTTGCATTTTTGGTTTCGTATTTTTTTACATCTTTTATCGATACATTTGATCATCAATTAGATTTGTTAATGCTAAGAAATTACTGTGTTTATTTTTTTTGTCTATTTAAGGAAGTTATTACCAAGGAGAAGGCATGGTCAAATGTTTATAATTAGGATTTGTTGTGACTGGCTACGTAGAATTGGAATTAAAGAATGAATTACTCTCTAATAGCATCTCGAATGACAATTGATGAATTCTGATTCTGAAGTTTAAGAATTGATTGTTACCGAGGATCACTATTGGAAGATGTTAACATGACATCCGGCTATAAGAATCAATTCTTATGATTAAAAAATATTGTGAGACATATCTGAGATTCATTTAAGTTATTAAATGATTGAAGTATTGGAGTGGAAAATAGTTAATTTAGTTCTTATTATAAATGACATAAGACTTATTTAGATAAAATTCTCCTTAATTATTTTTTTTTAAATTATAAATGAAATTAATTTATATAAAAATTCTTATGTAGACTTTTTAAAAAAATGATCTTTCTTTTTTTAATTTATACCTAAGTTAATCTAATTTATAAAAGAATATTTTTATTTTTCTTTTATGAAAATTTTTATCAAAACAAAATCACAATATAATTTATTAGAATTTAGTTAAGAACCTTCATTTCAAGTGCACTGTTGGAGATGCTGTAAATTCCTAGGCCATTGAGTTAGAATTGTAATGACATAACATTGGAAACTTGATACTTCTATGTGAATGCCAAGTGCCAGAGCAACAAAATGTAACACCATATCACTAGTTTCCAGACTAACTAGTATTAAAATTCAAAAGATTTCTTTTTTTAGCCTCCAAAGTCGAGTAACACATTTTAGTAGTCCTAGTTTTATACCCTTTGATTGAAGAGAAGAAAAGAATATTTCATCGCCCCTTTTCATTTTTATGATTTTTTTTCTTTCCTTTTCTCTTTTATCTGCTTTTAGGTTTATATTCGCGTTTTGTTAAACCTCTTTACTGGGAGAAATGATGTAATTTGGTTATTGATAATGTTTCAACCTTGATTGAGTTATTGTATACATATTTTCTCTTGTTTAAAAATCTACTAAAATGGGGGAACATATTCTTTTCCTTTCTCCTTCACAATCGAAAGTTGTTTTGAATTGAGATATGGTACTTAAAAATAATCTCTATTCAGTCCTTTCATACGATACCAATATTCCTATTCCTAATATGATAATTAGGAAGCAAAGATCAACTCAATTCTCACAGTTTCTTGCAGAATGCGACAAATGGCAAAACTCTGCACTCTAATTGATGATTGAAACTGATGGGTAGGTTATGGAAACTACTATTTTGCTCTCTAGCTTCACAAATTTAATGAGTTAGATAATTGTCTTACTTACCAACCATGCATAGCATCTATTATTTCACATAAAAGAATTAATTGTCTATGTACTCATAATATAAATAATTGTTGCACAGAAATTATAAACTTTTATGCCAGTTGATTGATTGAATATATATTAAAACATTATCAAGTGTAATATTTCTGATGAGGGTAATCAACAAGGATGATAAAAGAGTAACATGTTTCATAAATGTATATCAAAAGAAAGTTGAAAAGCTTCATAATACCGACAAAGAAGTTAAAGATGATGAAAAAAATAGGAGAATTATTATTAAGTGAAGAAATTACTTTAAGGAATGGTTGCATATAAGGTTGAAAAAAATACTCAAACATTAAAAAATTCTGTAAACACCTCCCATCATGGGTAATGAATTTGATATAGTGAAAGTTATTATTATCAAAGTTTGTCAATTTCTATTTATCATTTATCAATTCTAGTCAAATTTAATTTTTATGCATGTTTCTCTAAATTTTATATAAAAAAACATATGAAACTTAACTAACAAATGTGTAAGTTTTATTTTTTTGTGGTTGAATATAATAAGGTTTTTATTAATATAAATGTTAATAATGAATTATTCTATGTGATATATTAAGTTTTAAATTCATTCTCTAAATTGAAAATTGTAAAAGTTGCTATCTATTAAAAACAATCCATAAATTATGTTTGTTTAGGTTTAGATAAATTTATGAAATTGTTATTAATGAATGACCATTTCAAATGAATAAAGTACGAAATGAGAACATAAGATATTAAAATTAAAGATTTTTTATTTTTGGTTTTCAATAATAATTACAAAAGTATATGAGCTTATTGTTATTTTATTTTTCTTATTTGTATTGATTGATAAAAAAGATAACAATAATAAAATATTATTCTCTCAAACTATATACTCATTCAATGTTACCATTGCTATATATTTCTTATAATAGCTTTTTGATTTTGTTAAGGGAATATCCTCATTGCTATGGGAATTTTCTGGTTTCCATAAAGGAAAAAGAATCTTTTGATTCTTTGCTAAATTTGAACTCCTATTAGCAATTATGGAAAAACTCATCCACAAAACATTACTCAAAAGTTTTCACTCTATTGTTTGACCATGAACCATATATTATAGCTACAAACAATACTTCATAAGATTTACCAACTCAAAGGTTAAAATGTATACACATATTTTGAGTTTTCTCAGGCCCCTACCCTTCACAAGTTCCCAATTTGGTTCCATATGTGAGTGTTCATAATTCAACTGTCCTTAAAACACTACCACCCAAGGTCATCCACAAGTTCCTTTACCGTAAAATTGGGACCAAATAAATCGGGACAATCCCTTGTGAAGGGAACTTTCACTGATCCCTAAACCAACAGCAGAAACCAAACAAATCTGGTATATCTTATATTGAGTTTCTTCTTTAAAATAAATGTGAGAAAACTTTGCTATTCCATCACTTTTTTGGTTCCTGAATTTTAGCCTACTTTTCCCTATGTTGGTTATCTTTTACATTCAATTTTTCTTTTTAACTTTTTCTTGTGGAAATTCCCCCTCATGTCTCAAAATTGTCCATATCTGTACCTTACACCAGGACTAAGAAATAGCATTGAATGAAGGTTCATTTCATATTTTGCATGTCTTTTAAAGATACTTCTACGCGTATGAAATCCTTAGGGAAGGTGTCAAACAAGATCCAAACCTATCAAAGGGGGCATATTCCTCTGGGAATGTGACAAAATTGGATTTTTAAGAGGCAAAAATTTATCAGTGTAACTTACAGGTATAGTTCAGTTCACAACACAGTTTCTTAGAAAGAGACGATAAACTCCAAGTATGATTAAATTTCAGATAGAGGATTAGTATAGTAATCTGTCTAAGTGATAGAAATTTACAAAAATATTTCATAATCTCTGAGAGAAACCAAAGAATCTGATGGTGGTTAAAATAAAATATTACTCAGACTCCACAGTTAGGAAAGATTATTGTTCAAGTTCATGTACATAAGTACTAGTTATTAATTTATGATGGTATATGATTGATTGGTCCATAAAATCTTAGAAGAAGAAAAATATAAAATAAAAGGGACAATAATAAAGAAGGACAGGGATTAAGATTTAAGAGAAGGTTGTACCGAAACTTGCATGTGCCCCTAACATGGTAGGGTCAAGTATAATTTCATCAGCTACTGTGGCCTTTCCTTTCTCTGCTTTATATGGATAGCTAGGAATAAAAATCACAATTAGCTTAGTTTTCTTCCCAATCCATTTTAAGCTAGACTTTAATAACAACATGACAAACTAATCTCTATCTCTTATGTCACATAAAAGTATATTTCAGAGACTGTTTTATGTCTATTAATGATTATATACCAGAAAATGGTGACATGCAAATTTAATTGATAAAGGATCTTAAAGGAATTTAGAAACGTAATACCAAAAAGTGTACAACAATAAAAGAACTAAAACACCAGCATGGTATATTATGATAGAGAGATAATTATGTTTTGATCTATATGTATGTAACAACATTATATTCTGTTTCTGTGATTATAGATCTGTATGTAACAACAGTAATTAATAACAGAAACTCATTGGTAACAGACATGGATCACTCAACTATAATCTTCATGTTTGTAAGTATGAAAAAACTTATTAGTCATGTTATTATCTCCTACAATTATTGGTTTCTATATTTTGACAAGCATATTTTAAGTTCATTTAAGACAAAAATTAAAAAATGAAGCCTTTTTAATTGATTAAGCACTTGGATTTAAGTGGCCAAGCGAGATAGAAATTGAAGTGGACCTTTTTTAGTTGATTAGTGAATACTTAATAGATTATCAACTGATTTTTATGTAATGACATTATTATTATGACAAAGTGAGAAAATTTTATGCAGATATCCAAAATTCTCCAGAACTGAGCATGCAGACTCACATGAATGGAGATTGGTTTTCATATTATACTTTCTTGACTAATTTCTGCAACTCAGAAGTTCATTAGAAGAAAAAAAGAAAAGAAAAAGCACGAGATGAATAGACTTGTGCTACTTGCATTGTTGATGAGTGTAAGCATCCATGTGAGATTAATTCACTTCTCTTCTGTCCTTATCAAGGAAAATTGTTACCAAGAAAATGATATGAAAATGAATAGACGAATATGTGAAAGGTTCTCACAGAGTCAGTCGGTCAGAAGCTATTTTCTCTTTTATTTGATTTGAAAGGAAATATGACACTCTCCAAAGCATTTTCTGCAATAATAGCCATTGCACTGTCCTTGTCAATGTCATTTAGAGCAAAGCAAGAAAGAATTATGCATTACACTTTATTTTCAAATATATCATGTGATCCTGCTCCCATGTTTATGATAAATTTTGTAGCAGTTGAAAATTTAATATTTTGATGATAATCAACACAGTTTAACAAAATGGTTACCTCATTATTATTAAAGTGATGCTAACTACTATAAGTAGCTTATTTTAGTTATGAACAGAATAGCACAGTTTAACCAATAAAATAACCGAATAAATGGATCAAACAAAAGGGGAAAAAACAACCCTTTTGAAATAGACATGTATGCTACAGTTTTGTATTCTAAAATGAAATTTTTAAACATAGTTTGGTACTTTGTCGGTAGTTTATTATATGTTATAAATTTAATTTTTATTCGGGTGAATAGTTATATGGTGTGAATACAAAGGAAATATCTTTGAATGATCCTATTATTAACTCAAAATTTCCTGTAGAATATAATTAACTGAACTACCTAACTAATAATTGAAGATGCCTTTGAAGGTCAAAACTTCACTTATATGGATTCTGGATGTTTTGTAATTTTTTAACACTAAAGCAACAAAAATCCATTTTTTTACATTTCATTTGAGTCATTTTTTATGCCAGGTTAAAATAATGTCTCATAAATTAATGTTTTGATTCAAGCAACTTGAAATTTTACTTAAACCAGCTGAAGCACAAACTAATTTTAATATAAACTAAAAGTGTATATATGATTTACAGGGTGAGAGAATGAAGGAAACAAATAAGTTAAAAATTGATAAATAATGAAGATAAGACAGTTTTTATATTGATAAGCTTGTAATCTTTTGAACCATGTTTCTAAGAAATTCTGCAATACACCTTTATGTTAGGATGTGTCTACGCACCTTGAATGTGTTATGATTGAATACGAACAAAATAAGCACACATGCACCAATGATAACATTCAAAGTGCATGTATGAACACGAATCTACTTTAAGATGTAGAATCTTTTATTTTTCTAAATTCAATCACTCCTACTCACAGACATTGAATGTGAATCCTCCACAAAAGAAAAGAGAAATTGTTAAGCTATCTATAAAAAGAATATAAAATATGAAAGAAAAGAAAAATAGATGATGAGAGTGATATTTAAAATGCCATGTTATATTGTTTTGGATTGAATCAACATAACATTGGCAACATATGCTTTCAAGTATTAACCATATATTCAATATTCAATACTAGTTTTATGGCCATTGCATTGCATGTGAGCAAAGCACCCACAAAAGTTAGCAGAACATATCCACAATGTCTGCCTCATCCCATGTGTCTCATTACATTTGATTCATCAGTTCAGTTAGAACCCTCTTAGAAATAACTTAAAATATATACACACAAGAAAAAAAAAGTGTTGAGGATGAATAACATGAACGAAGATCCTTAAATATTCTTCATCTCCAGATTCCTATGTTAATTTAGTCTTCTTTTATTAAGAAATTACTGACACCAGATACACCAGATACACCAGATACGATGGTAGCATACTTGTGAAACAAGATCAAGAATACCTGGTCACAATATAATAATAAATTTAGAAGAGTCTAAATTCATTTTCCCTCATCTGGAAGCATATATTAATGTTAATTTTGCTAATTAACCTTTAGTGTCAGATAGAAACCAAGGAACTAGGACTTGTCCCCAAGAAGGGAGAAAAGGAACACTCACATTAACTTTCAGAAGAATATGCTGTGGTTGTTAAAATAGCTATCAGTTTCATTTATCACTTTTAACCACCCTTCTTCTGGTTTTTCTTAATTCCATTTAGTAAATTCTAATAATGTATTTACACGTATATGACAATATTTTTTAAAGAAATACTTATAAGACTCCATATAATGGTTTTGTCCACATGTTTTGTGTGTCAAATACCAAATCAATTAGTGAGTGTAATTTATGCAGCACCTAATTTGGACATGATCTCCCACCAAATAGAAGCTCCCACTTTAATGTAATTAAAAAACTCTCAGAGGGAAGGGTCAAGTAATTAACTTACATTTGTGTGTGGGAAAACATACCAATTACCATACACAGTTTGTCCAACTGGAAGCAAGGCTGTTTCTATTAAAGTATCAACCAACTCTTTTATTATATTCAAGAACTGAAAATACTGAATAAATAAATCAATAAAATAGAATAAAATGACCATGCTCTTGATATCCTTCTTATGTGGCACATTCTGAAGCAGAGAGAAGATACTATACTATCCCCCTTTTGACCCTTGAATATAGGAAAAGGGGAGCTGCACCATACAAATGTCTTAAGTAGCTTCTTCTTTTGATTTTGCTCACTTAGAGAGATACTTCTCCATGTGCAAGATACTCTGTTCATCATATCTTAAGACCCTACACATTTCAATTCAAAGTGCAATTTAGCTTTTGACCCTTTTATCATTGGGACACTTAACACCATGCAAGAGCTAATCATACCTCAGCTCTTATCCATTTATCCATTACATGAAATGCAAAAAACAAAAAAAGTTCTTAACAACATCCTCTTTCAAGTATTTACTTTATTATCAGTTAAAGTTCGATAAAACTACAAAATTTTACTGGTTGTATTGAGTTATAAATTTTAACTAATAATAAAAAAATTTAGAAAGAGTGACTTAAAATGTGTGTTGGTAACATTGTGTAAGGGAAAAAAGAATTTTATATAAAAGATGAAATGTTATGAAACTATTGTCCACAGAAAAATATTAATATTGGTCTATAAAGTTGGGAAGAAAAGATAGTTGGGGTTGCATGTGCAGGGGTGTGGCCCACAATATTAGCGGTTGGGAACCCCAACTAGAACCAGCGCATGTGCACTTGATTTGTCACTTGTTCTGTGGCTTTTGGAAAAAAGAACACTTTTGTGGAAGTTTGTAATAAGAGAAAGGAAAAAAAGTAAAAAGATGTTACTTATAAATAGAGGCCCCCTTTAAGCACTTGACCTCACAGCATAGCAAAGAAAGTGCACATTCCTCTGTTTTGCTCCCCTGTTTAGGCCTTATCATAAGCTCAGAATGGCACACAAGGAACTTTCCATTGCTCTTGTGACTCTCATTGTTGTTCTCTCTGTTAACATGAATCTCCAAGGTGCCACTGCTGACTATGGTGGTTGGCAGAGTGGTCATGCCACTTTCTATGGTGGGGGAGATGCTTCTGGCACAATGGGTGAGTTTAGCCTTTCATTTCTTTACTCTTTCTTTACCTTTATGGATATATTTTGAGAGTAATATTTTTTTACAACTCAAATAGTGCAAATACTTCATCATATTTTTATTTATCTTTATTCTCTTTTTTGACATCATATCATATATTATTCCCACAATTTTCACTTTTAATTTTTCTCTCTAGATATCTATCAGTATGGATGTTCATGCATATTTTCTGTTTTGATATGAAATGCTAAAGAGAAAGGAATGAGATGAAATGAGATGGAAGGAAATCAAGTAGATGGAATGAAGTTTTGATATTTCTTTGATAAAATAAAAAAATGGTTTTATCTTATACTTTCAAATCAAGAAAAAAAGAATATTGCATGAAAGTATTGTCTCAAATTCTATTCCATCCATAGTACATTAAAAAAAAGCACAACACTGAAATCTAATATCAGTTTATTACATTTCACTCTATATTTCTTTTCATGAACCAAAAATTTGGCTAGAAGTGTAAGTTTAGAAGGAGAGAGAATAGAGGAATAGTGAAACTGTATACCTCTTGAGCTATGCCCGTTTTACTTAAAGCTACTCGTTTAGCACTTTTTTTATGTGCCATATTACAATTTACTTGTGCCGACATTAGCGATAGCAACACATTCATAACTAATATTATAAAATGAAAGTGTTTATAATTTCTGCATCATGTTTCAAAAGATAAATATATTGTCACATGTCAAAGATTTCAGTGATGTGAAGTTCCTTGCAACACTACTCCTCTTTTTAACTATGTCAAGAAACTCTTTTTTAATTATTAATAATAATAATAATATTGAAAGTTGAGATGATGGGGTTTATCCTTTTGTTTTATACATGCAGGTGGAGCATGTGGGTATGGAAATTTGTATAGCCAGGGTTATGGAACTGACACTGTAGCTCTAAGCACTGCTTTGTTCAACAATGGCTTAAGCTGTGGATCTTGCTATGAAATGAGATGTGATGATGACCCAAGATGGTGCAAACCTGGCTCTATTACTGTCACTGCTACTAACTTCTGCCCCCCAAATCCATCTTTGCCTAACAACAATGGTGGTTGGTGCAACCCTCCTTTGCAACACTTTGATATGGCTGAACCTGCCTTCCTTCAAATTGCTGAATATAGAGCTGGAATTGTGCCTGTGGCCTTCAGGAGGTAATTGAAGCCATAAATTTGGAAATGCTTTCAAGCTTAAAGGTCACATTTAATTCGTTCATAACTATATTACCTAATTAATAAAGTGAAGACATTGAATGTTGAAAATGAATTCCTCTCTCATTGAAAGTCACATAAAGGTACAACACTTATTCTCATTTTAGCACATGACCCTTATTCATGAAAATTGGTGTAGCCTTTACTAAACCTCACCTTCTAGCTTTCATATCAAATTGATCTCAAATTAAATGATGTGAATAACATAATTACTTTATCTATACAAACCATATTTTATAAGCCTATGAAGTTAGTAAAAGAAAATAAGTAATCTCAGATGCTGATGAGAAACTCAAAAAGCTGATATTCAAACACATTCATGATTTGTCATTTACATGCAGTTAATTTTCTTATCTATGACTGATATTGCTCACTTTATCCTGTATGATGTTTATTGCTCAATTGCTCATAAGTTTAACTACTACTAAACTAAACTAAACTATACTATACTTTTGGTGATGATGGCAGGGTTCCTTGTGTGAAAAGGGGAGGAATAAGGTTCACCATCAATGGTCACTCTTACTTCAACCTAGTTTTGATCACCAATGTGGCTGGTGCTGGGGATGTGCATTCAGTGTCCATCAAAGGGTCCAAAACTGGGTGGCAACCCATGTCAAGGAATTGGGGCCAAAATTGGCAGAGCAACTCCTACCTCAACGGACAATCCCTTTCTTTTCAAGTCACCACTAGTGATGGAAGAACTGTGGCAAGCTACAATGTAGCACCAGCCAATTGGCAATTTGGCCAGACCTTCCAAGGAGGCCAATTCTAGAGGCATTATTGCAATGAAGGTAGAAAATAGTGCAAAAAAGTTTGTATACCTATTATTATCCACCTCATTGGAAGAACCATAAAATGTCATATTAGGTGTTGATCAATTCTTGTAACTGTGATTCTGAAAGGCCAGTGTTTTATTTTATTGGTCTAGAAAGTAGCTGAGGTGGTTATATGGCACCCGCTGGTCACTTCACATATAATATACATATATGGAGAGTTATGTATTATCTTGTGTGTTGTGCTACTTTTTTCTTCAATCAAAGTTAATAATTATAATGATGAGAGAAGTTTTATTTGCATGAAATATTTGTTTCACCTGTCTCATAACCAATGAGTGTTAAATAATTAAATCAATTTAAGTAGTATTACTTTGTTGATTATTGTTAGATTAAAAGCTAACTTCTTATTACCCTTTTTAAGTATAAGATGACAGAACAAATGAAATGTGTTTATTTAAGTGAAAAGTATTTGTAGTAACAAACACATTTCACAATATTCTTTTCTCAGTACTTCACTCTTATCAATTATCGATTGAATTCATGTGGGTCATTAGTTTGAAAATCAAATCCATCTAATGGAGAATTAAATAGAATTCACTTAATGATAACTAACAAAGAGAAAGTTTCAGAAAAGAAAACTGTTGAATAACGTGTTACTAACATTTAATATATTTTGTAGCAAAGAAAATTTTTGAAATTTGGTGTTCATGATTTGATGAATGATATTTTGTAGCTAAGATGAGAAAATTGAGTTTCCATGCAATAGATGAAGCTTTTATGACGTGTACGTTTCAGGTCTAACAACTCCTTTTCAGTGATTAACTGATCATCAACATGAATCAATTTGACTTCTTTCTTAGTTGTGCAGAGGATACCTACCACTTCATGAGGCAGAGTCTAATCAATCAATATGCAGAACATAACTCAGAAGTTTCACATTTATTTATTTTCAAAACACCTTGAATTTTTGCAAAAGCGTGTCTGCATGAAAATTCAATTCAGAGATGAGTATATGAGAAATGATCATGCAGAAGTTAGCTTAAGAAGTTAAACTTTCAACACAAGTTTTGGTCAAATGATATCTTGAAGAAAGGGATGAAAGAAACATTATTTTCCAAGAAATATCGTCCCATTGTGAAGTCTACATTCTTGATTGAAATTATAGGCACAAGCCAAGGACCTGCTCCTGGTGTTAAGGGTTCTCTGTTTGGTGGTTTCATGGTTTGGAGTATGTAGACACCTATTTTCATTTATGGAGGAAACCATATGGAAAGCTCCTTATCCTACTAAACAAGCACAAGCTATTCATTCATTCATGTGGCGATTTTGTAGGGATATTCTGCCTCCAAAATCCTGCAATGTGTTGTTGTTATAGTCATCAAGATACTCTTTTTTTTCCAAATTTTTATGTACATTTTTTGTGGTCATGAAGAAGTCAAAGAATGTCTATAATTTGGATTCCTACTGTATATTTTTGGTAGTTTTGTGGAGCCTGTCATTCAAAATACTATTAATTTTGAAGAGAATCAATATGTTTTTAGTTTAAATGATATATAATTCAGTTTCTTTAAATAAAAAATTATAGTTAAAAGAAGAAATCTCATTAAAGTAGTCAATAAAAGTTTATAACATAAATTAGTCATTAACAAAGTTGATAAATATTCTTTACTAATAATATAAAATTCAATTAATTCTTTTTCTTTGAATATGTTTTCAAACACTCTCCAAAAGTCAAATGGGTTGAATTCTTTTAATAAGTTAAATTCAATTTGTACACTTTAGTTTTAGAAAAATTAAATAAAATTTTAAATTTCTATAAAATTATGTTCATAAACAATTTAGTTTCTGAGATTTGAAAAACTTTGTTAGTTCCTAACTGTGCCATGGATTTTTAGGGAGAAAAGCATAAAATCTAACAACACAGTCAATCTTTTCATAATGGAAGAGTTGGGAAATTTGACTTTCCTAATGTTGAGGTTGTAGAAATTTCACATGATATTGAATATTGTGTCTTCCCTAATAAAATTGTTGCTCCACATTTTTTTCTCAAAATGAGACTTGAGATTATTAAAATGTTTAGAAACTCATTGAAAACATGAGAAATATATGTTTGAAACGTGCAAGTTATAACTATTTTAGAGGAAGATTTTTTTTTTTTTTCATTTTCAGTAATTTTATATGATTCTAACACAATCATTCAATAAAAATATTTTATAAAAGAATATCACATCCAAAACATGAAATCAAATCGCTTTACATATATATGTTTTTTCCCATAATTTCAAATGTTTAATAAAGTCATTATCCTATCAATTTTACATTAAATAGATTGGACCAGAAGTCCAGTGTAAATTCAAATTGGGCCACAAATGCTATGTTCAGATTTGTATCCACATTGTTGATCATCACCAAAGAAACTTTAAAATCATCACTACAATGCAATAGGGACCAAACTTCATAAATGGTGATGTTTACTTTACATATTCATAAACCTAACATTTTGGTTATATTTTTATGGTTGTTCTATGCCTCATACTTTATGAACAGTATTATGTTATGTATTTATTTCACAAGAATCTAATATTGATATGAATATGAGAATTGTATTTTAGAGGTTTCATGTATTAGGGTTTATTAGAGTATGTATATGTGATGAAGAATGTTGATAATAACATTATATAAATATGCATTTCGATATATCACATTATATCAAACCAATATATTGTTTATTTAAGTGTTTAAATTAGACACCTTAAACAAAGTCTTGGATTTAAATTTTGTGGATAAAATTAACATATTTTTTATATAACACTTTACCTTTAAGTAATGACATGAGATTAATTTTAAAAAATATAAAAATCAAAACCAATAATAAAAACTAATGAATTAAATTCTTTTAATAAATTAAATTGATACGAAATTTATAACTATCAAAGGCAATAAAGGATATTGAAAGAATTACATTAGATTTAATCATATTTACATAAAGTTAAAAACTAAAAACATTTAAATGTTATTAATTTAATTATGATTACATCATAGTTGAACTAATAACTATTGAACACAAAATACTAAATACAAAACTAACATAAATTATAAAAGATTAAGTAAGTAAAATTTAATAATAATAATAATAATATTATTATTTATGGAATTTAAAAAGAATTAATCTATTATTTGTTAATTGATTAAATTTTTTTTTGTTTTTATAAGTATGATTACATTTAAATTTACTCTTATTTTTTTTATGTTCTCAATTTTAAACAATTATAATCAGTTACTGTTTTTGTTCGTTGATAATATTTAGAGAATATTAAATAGATTAGATTAGTTGAATCAATATATATATAAAGAGATTATATGATTTTACCTACCAATTCATTCTCTCTAACATATTGGTTGAAAGTGAGATGAGTTGACCTATCTCAAACCATTTTAAAATTATTGAGTCTTTATTTCAACTTGTGGCTTTTGTATTTTTACACAATACAAAGTATAATTTTATAGTGGGTTTGTGTTTATGAATTGATTTGTATTTGTGAATGTGTTGAGAATTGATTAAAGTATTTGATTCATTAAAAACCTGTTGTTGTCCTTTCTCTGTGTACTAAAAAAAATGTGATTTTATTATCAATCATCATTTTAATATTTTCTTTCAATTTTTGCTTATTGAATTTTTGTTAAAGATGCCTATAATAAAATAAGATAAGTATTTAGTACACCATATTTGATTCTTTGAATGAAATTATTGAAATTATTTTTGTATAAGAACTAATTATCATCATATAATTCGTAGTCAAGAAGATTAAAAGAATTGGTGAATTGACATCAAACAAAAATATAAGCACACCCTGATTAATAATTCAAGGTTTGATTCTGGGCTGTTAAATTAAAAATAGTTTAAGTGTTACGATTGATGAAACATGTGCTGTTAAAATTTCATTAATTATTATTAAATTGGATTAGTATTAGTCAATATATTCAATTATTCTTAATTCATAATTATAATATTTTATTTTACAATTATAGAATCTTATTATACAGATTTTATGTTTGAATGAATTCAGAGTGGATATTACCAGGGTTTTAGAAATTTACATGCTATAATTTTTTCTAAATCCATAATTTATATTTGTATGGTTTTTATATGATACATAGATATTCTCACAATTTGAATTCCAATATACTTTGTTTTATGTTAAAAGATTATGTTTATCTAACATAATTTATAAATATATTCATAAATATGTTAAAGATTATGTTAAAGCACCTAAAAAATTATAAATATATTTATCTATCATATTTCTAAGTTAAAGAAAATATAAAACATAGTCAAAATTTTAGAGATCAAAAATGTATATTTGTAATTTTGTAAGAACTAAAAATTTATTTTATCCATATTTAAAATATAAGCTTCATGACATCTTTTATCGCTTAAATATTATTATTTTGAGAATTTTTTTACTATTTTTTTTCTTGCGTATTTTATCATCATGTATTTTCAATTTCAATGTATTTTACCTATATGTTAAATATAAAATAAAGTATCGGACTTTTTTTTTTTTAAATAACATCATTTTATCACAAAATTTTAAAAATATGATAAACTGCGCTATAATTATTTTATAAAGTACTGACGTATTTTTCTTAAAATTTTATTACCACCAAGATAATAAAATGTATAAAAATTGAAAAAAAAAATATAATGATAACCTGAATAAGAAAAAATTAAGTCGTAAAATGTGTAATTAAGTTTAACCTATACTTGAGTAAATAACTTAATAAGTATTTATTTATACTTTAAAACAGTGAAATAAAAAAATCATATAAATTCTTCAAACAAAATGCTATTGCTGAAGCATTTGAATGATGCAGTGGCTTTATTCCAAAGATCATGCACAACCATTGAACCCTTTATATATATATATANTATATATAACACGAAGAGAAAGAAAGAAAAAACTTGTAATAGTATTATCATGATTTTTATGTATTATAAAAAAAAAAAATTTAAAAGTAGTACTATATTTTTTTCATAATAAAATCGTGTTTGATCAAGTTACTTTTCACATAATTTTCAAATTCACGTAATTTTCAAATTCACATAATTTTCAAATAAAAATGTTCTTTTACTCCGTATAAATACCTATATATATATATATATATATAATACAAATAGAAAGAAAGAAAGAAAAAACTTGTCAAACTTACAGGTAGAAATCAAAGAAATGAATTTTGTTAAATTTAAAGACCTATATAAGACATGTTTGTGAGTGCAGAAAAGTCTGAATAGATATTTGAAAAAGATAGAGCAGTATATGCTTTGACCATTGATTAAATAATGACCCGTGAAAGCATATCTAGATATTGAGGCTACACACTCTGATTAAGATAACAGTTGAACACTCTTTTTGGCTACCAACCATTCCATTAATCATTATCATCTTTCTCTTCATCTTTTCACTTAGAAAACTACTGCCTGGCTCTTACCAGCCTTAGATTGTGCTTTCCTTTATGTTAAAATAAACACTACAAGTCCACCCTCTATAGGAACCAATAGATTCTCAAAATCATCAAACCTAATTATTGTCTTACTAGTGCAGAAGTTTCACTTAGGGTTTAGTAGCTTTAGTGCTTATTTGAGGAAGGTTTAATTTGATTTTGATGCTTTATAATCTAAGTTTTCAATATGTTATAGTTAACAATACTTTTTGTATTTAAGATTAGTTTTTTACTTAAATTTTAATTGATATTTAAGTATGAGTCTAGATTTTGTTTTATGTATATAAAAATGTTAGTAACAAGAATTTACACCATAGGTAGAAAAAGAAGAAAAGATGTAAAATAAATGTGGAAGATTAGGATAAGCATGGAGAAATATCAAAGATTTTCATGTATAAAAGATTATCCACACCAAAACAAGATAAAATGGAAAACAGTAACACAGAACAAGACAGCCACGGGATGAGAAAAGACAACAGAAGGTATCCAAAGTCAACCTCGTCATCCTTGAAATTCCAAAACACATGACACAATCACAAAGCCTCAAACATTGCCACCTCATCTCAAACTGTGGTCCCCACCCTGGCCCTCTGGGCCCACACATCACCACCTGATATACATATCCATACACACGTTCTAGTTTCACTCGATTCTGAATTCTCTTTCTTATATAGGAAGTAATCATCTCCCTTATTCCCAAGTTCAATCTTTTTTTCATCACCCAAGTTTCTTCTTCTGCTTCCCTTTTTGGGTTTAGTTCTCTTTGCTTTGTTGTCCACTAATGGTTACACCAAAGTGTTGCCATAGATTCTTCAAGTTCCGTCCACTGTTTCTTATAACCACTTCCACTTGTGAATTATCCTTGTGAATGGCCTAAAGTGACCCTTACCAAAAAGCCACACCAACCGTATGTGCCTTCAAAATTCTTGACACACGAAGGGCAGTGACAGGAACATGTCAGTTTCATAAGAAATTATTATCCGTTTATTCTCTTCTTCTCACCTGTCTTATCTTGTCAAATCTTGCAGCTCCACTCCCTCCCTCCCTCCCTCTCTCTCTCTCTCTGCACTTCTTTTATTTTCAAAAGAACAAGCAAAATTTAATCAAATGGTTGCTAAGGACTATGATCCCTTGACATGCGCGGTTGGTGTGAAAATGGGTAGGATAATGCAGTGTGTTGGTCACTCAAGGCTTTTCTGGCTGTTTTTTGGGGTCTTCTCCCACGATTACAACGAGGGGAAGCCTCGGATTTAGGATTCTACGACCTTGGAGAATAGCACAGACTGCTGTTTTGTTTGCTTTTGTTCTTTGCTTTTCAACTTTCTCTGCGCCGACGTTGTTGTGCAGACTGTTTAGGTGATCGTTAGTTTAGTTACTTGTTGGAGTGTATAGTTAAGAATTCAACATGTATTCCAATAAAGGGTGTAAAGAGGATCGCAAAGCTGAGCCTCGTTACGTGGAAACGGACCCAAATGGTAGATATGCTCGGGTAAGTTCTGAATCATATAATCTTGTGGCTTTTTATTTTCAAATTTCTTGTGGATATTTTAATTTTGTTTGAAATTGGATTAATTTGTTGTTACTTGAATGGGAAACGGTAGCTTTTTGTGTGTATAAAAGGAGAAACAACTTCTTAATATTTCTAGAGTCTAGTGAGCTGACTGAGCTGTGTGATACTTTTTTACTAGATTTTAGTGAAATCCTAGATAGTTGGAAGAAAGAACTGATTCAAAAATTACGTGGGTAATCAAATGCCAAATGATTAGACATCTTAGGACAAAACTTAGATGCTCTATTTTAGATTCTTTTGTTATTGTTTTTTAATTACAATTTTGTTTCACCTATCTGCATAAAAAGTTTTTGACAGTCAATATCAGTTATAAAGACAAACAACTCTAATTCTGATAAGAAAGTAGTATCAAAAGCGTCTAAGGACTAGCATATAAAATTGTCCGACTTCTTATTTCTTATGACTTATATTTTTTCTACTTTTGGGCTAGTGTGTCTGCTCAAGTTGGGGTATGGTTCATGTCTGAATTTTAAAATCAGATTCCTCTGGAGTTGAACTTCTATTACTTTGGGGCAATCTTTTTGATAATGGGGAGTTGTTGGAAATCACGTTTGCAAGAAAAGGGAATGTATATTGGATGCTTTTACCATTTACAGTATGATTGAGTGGATAATCAGGCTTCATGCTTAGTAATATGCTACTGTTGTGAAGACTTTAGGGGTTGAATAACCTTACAAGATATTTGTGTGGTATGAGGCTACCTAAAATAGCCATAGGTTATTGCTTGCTTACCTATTTGCATCAGATTTGTGGCATTTTAAGAAAGGATTTCTGTGTGAATTCAATGCACAAATGATTGTGATTGAATGAGTGCCGGTGAAAGCAGTCTTGTCCTAATAAATTTGATTTCTCCAGCATATATTCTCCGCTTAAATTACTAGGCTTGTTTTGCACCACTCCTTTACTTGAGGCAAAAAATTAATAATTCAAAACGAATCTAAACTAAACCATCTGTCGGTAGATTTCTTAAAAAAGGGATAATCTTGTGGCATGCTATATCTTAACATTTTTTCTTGATCACCCACTTGTCATTAATACCATTTGAATTTATCATGATTGTGAAAAACTATGGCATATGTAGTGATATAGGAGATATTGAATTACCAAAAGGCATTAATTACTGTAAAAGGAAGTATTTCAATTTGCTTTTCATATTTGCAAGATGTAAAAAAGTGATGTCATGGACGAAATGCTCTAAAAACTATGTGGTGTTGGCTGCGATAATCATGTCAAAAATAATTCCTTTTCTCCCTTGCCTAGTGTAAACAATTTCTTATTTTCTATTTCTGAACTTTTCAAGCAGCTATGTATGGAATTTCTGTTAATTCCTTACTTCAAGTATATAGGAAATTAGGATGCCATCACACAGATGATTCGATGTAACAAAAGGTGTGTGTTTTATATGATTAGGTTGAAGATATTCTAGGAAAAGGAGCAATGAAGACAGTGTATAAAGCAATTGATGAGGTCCTTGGAATAGAGGTTGCATGGAATCAGGTCAAACTCAACGAGGCATTGCGCAAACCAGATGACTTAGAGCGGCTTTATTTAGAGGTTCATCTCCTCAGCACCCTCAAGCACCAATCCATCATGAAATTCTATACCTCTTGGATTGATGTCAACAACAAGACCTTCAACTTCATTACAGAAATGTTTACTTCAGGGTCACTGAGAGAGTAACTTCCTTTCTGACTATAAATATCGCATGCCTCCTTTCATTTAATCTTGACATTTTAGTATGATCGTGTTCAGATTCATTCTATGTTAATGTGTACATGGATGGAATGTTATATATTAAACTCCTTAAGAAATGGATATGTAGTTTCATGGCCTGTTTGGTATTGTTAAATTACTAGATGTATATTTTTATATGATATTCATGCATGATTACAGAATTAACCTTAAAATCACTATAAGAAGTACTTTAATTGATAAGATTGTGACTTGTGCAGATACAGGAAGAAATATAAGCTCATAGGTCTACAAGCAATAAAGAGTTGGGCTCGCCAAATCTTACAGGGTCTTGTTTATCTGCATGAACATGATCCTCCAGTAATTCATAGGGACCTCAAATGTGATAACATATTTGTTAATGGCCATCTTGGACAAGTAAAAATTGGTGACCTGGGTCTAGCTGCGATTCTCCGTGGTTCCCAACCAGCTCATAGTGTTATAGGTGTTTATCTTTTTTTCTGCCAGTAAATGTTGAAAATATTGACTATTGATCCTCTTCAATTGTTGTGCTAAATATTTTCCGTTTTGCCAGGCACCCCCGAGTTCATGGCACCAGAATTGTATGACGAAGAATACAATGAACTTGTTGATGTGTACTCATTTGGCATGTGTGTTTTAGAAATGCTTACATCTGATTATCCGTACAGTGAATGTACTAACCCTGCACAGATATACAAAAAAGTGACATCGGTAAGTTCTGATCGTGGTTTAAGGTTTGAAAATACCAGTAGAGATATATAGGATTTTATATATAAGCAACTTTTTTGTCTTGAGTTCAGGGTAAGCTACCAGCAGCCTTTTTCAGGATTGAAGACACAGAAGCACAAAAGTTTATTGGCAAATGTCTAATCGCTGCAGCAAATAGACCGTCAGCAAAAGAATTGTTGAATGATCCATTTCTTTTGTCTGATGATGCATCATCCATGGCAAAGATTGGAATTCAAAATCCCTTTTTAAATTACAGTGAAATGGAAAAACTTCAATTGAGTGATGATTTACCTAGGACTAAAATGTCAATAACTGGGAAGCTGAATTCAGAAGATGACACTATTTTTCTCAAAGTGCAAATATCTGAGAAGGATGGTATCAATGTTTACTTGACTCTTGATGTCCTCTTTCATTCATTATAGGGAAAATTTTATTTTGAAGTTGTTTAAATACATGTCACATGCACTTTCAGCTCAACAACATTTACTTTTGTTTGGTAAATGAACTTGATCCTTTAATTGAAGTAAGAAACAATAAAAGTTTTATACTATCTTCACAGGTTCTTGTAGGAATGTATACTTTCCCTTTGACATTTACACAGACACCCCTATTGATGTTGCAATGGAGATGGTGAAAGAGTTGGAAATCACAGATTTGATGCCTTCTGATATTGCAAGTATGATTGAAGGAGAGATATCGGTGCTTCTTCCGGATTGGAGGAATAGTAACTGTCCAGACACCTGCCATACATTCAGTTATAATGATGACAAGGACGATGAAGATCCTCACCATCATTTCCACTCTGTCTCTTCTTGTTCGTCATCCCAAGAATCAATACCAGGATCAGTCAGCAGAGTTGAAAACTTGTTGAATGGATATCATTGGCTCCATGGTATGTTTCCTTTGCCCCTTAGAAGTGTGCAAGTGTGAATAGGAAGTTACACATTGAATACAAACAAGTAATTTGGGAAACATATAACTGAGAAGTACCAACAAATTTAATATTTTACTGTTTGAAGTTGTATATAGTGTCAAATTCCTTTGAATGATTCAATCTTGACCCATTGATAAGTATATTTAAATGAATGACTTAATGTAAGAAACAATGAACACAATATTTTGTTATTTTCCTAAGATTACCATCCTTGAGGACTTAGTAGGGATGACTTGTTAGTTACTTACTTTACCTTTGGAAGGAACAAATGCAAGATTGCAGGTTTGGTGTTATGAAATCTTAAAATAATTGAAAAGGGAACCTTGATATCTTATTTTGGTTTTGTGGTTGGCATAAATTAGTAAGGAAGTTCTCATGAAAATCTACTATAGTTTAGAACAATCACTTAGTGGAAAGGAACCATATTGTGTTTAACTAATCCTAATTTGCAGGTGATGTACTTGATGATGCCAGTTCACTCTCTTCACATGGGACATATGCCAACTCAAGCTTTTGTTCAGTGGATGATCAGGAGGAACACAATAAGGCTTCTACAAGGAAAGATAAACATCCCATCATAAAGGGTCATGTGTGTACAAGATTTTCCCCTAATGAAGACCCCATCACTTTGAACTACTGCAAAATTCAAGCAGGACCACAAGCACCTTCTACTAGCAAAAGTAAGAGTATGATAGACAATCGCAGACTAACAAGGAACAAGTCATTAATTGATATGAGAAGCCAGCTACTGCACAGATCACTGGTTGAGGAGATAAACAAAAGAAGATTCAAGACGGTTGGAGCTGTGGAAAATATAGGATTTGTGTCACCTTATGAGGTTACCAACAAAAAGCCAAATCCAACAAGTGGTGCTTTTGATGTGAACTCTTCAAAAAGTAGCAAGGGAAAAAACATGAGAGGAAAAAAAAATTAAAAATGGTTGTCTCTTGAGCTTTGAAATCAGATAGGAAAAAATGGATGAATTCTGTGTCATGGAAAAGAGCAGATGATATGGCTGAGGTGCTATGGAATTGTTAGACTTTAAAGAAAAATGGTATGATTTGAAGAAAAAATCCATCTACAAGGTTGGGCAAAGACATACCCAAAAACAAAGTATAATTAGGATGTTAGGGTTCAAATAAATGTAAATATTTTTAAGTTAACAGTAACTTAAAATATTACTCTTTAAATTTTGGTCAAAAAATGTTTTGATTTAAAAAACAAAGACATATGGAGTGTATTTGACAGTATGCCTCATGCTCCATACCAATGTTATTAAAACTAAATGGGTAAGTAAATGAATCCATGAAGATATGGGTTTAGGTTTAATTGGGGTTTAATCGAGGTTGAACAAAATTTTATACCATAATATTATATATATATATATATATATTATTAATGATGACTATTCAATTTAGATTAGATTTTTTTAATCTAATTCAATTATACATAATATTATGTATAATTAATTTATCTCTATTTAATTATTAATCTTACTGTGTAAACTTATTATGATAATGAATGACATTATTATTTAATTTTTTATTAATGGGCAGTAAAGAGTTATTTTGTTTTTAATTTACTCACTATCTTTAAAAATGTATAAATGAAGTAATAAAAGGAAGGAAAACAAAAATTTTATAGCTATCAATAGAAATATGTCAATTGAAAATGAAAAAAGAAAAATCATATTCACATTTCATGAATGTGAAATCGACTTTATCTAAACTAGACTGACATATAATGACACGAATCTTTCCATAATAAACAAATTTTATATATCTGCATCATTTGGATAATGTTTTCTCTTTCTGGATATATGTTAACATACACTGTAACAGGGATTATCTGTTTAATGCTTATCAAAAGAGATAAAGACAATTACTTTGATGGAAAAATTATGAAAACAAAAGAAGATATCTATAAAAAAACTATACCAATTTTCTAAAATTAACTTTATCTTCAATATAAATTAATTTTATATTTTTATTTTTTCTGCTAAAAATATTTTTAAAGAAGTTTATTCAAGCATTTTCTTAACTTATCATCATTTTCATTGATGACTCATTATGGGCTAGTCCTTTAGCCCATACAGTCAATGCAGAAGCAGAAATGCAGAATCTATTTGGTCTGCAGAAGGAGCAACAGCCTGAGAGTGAGGCAAGCAAGGATTGGGTTTTTTTTTTTCAACAATTCCACAAACCATATCAATCCATTATTGACTTACTGAATTTGGATTTGATATAATTGCAAAATCTGGCTAACCTTCAAAACAATAACTCAAGGTACACCTGAACATTATGCCAATTACTTAATATTCAATCCAAGAAATACCATGCAAGTTTGACCCTTTTGGTCTACTCCAAGAATTCACTAATAGCAAAACGAGATTTATGATGATGGACCCCATTTATACTACTGAATCCTTATCATGAAAGGGGTGGAGTGACTCATTTGCTACATGCAACAACATACTATTTAGACTATAATTGTGATGTTCATGTTAAACTGAAATTATGACTCACAAATCCCTTGTTCAAGAAGTTTAATAATGTTGGTTCTATGTGGAATCATAAAAGTCTGTTCAAGCATGTTGGAGTAGGCTTGGAAGTGAACAAATTTTTTATTTGGGGTTGGGGTTGAATGCAATTTTATCTATGTTGACTAGTCAGTCATGAACTTGTCCCACAAGGCTCAAAATTGAGGCCACCTAAAATCCAATTTTTCTGTCTCTTCTGGTTTTTTGAAAGAAGCATGATCTGAAACATTAGGGTGTGTGTAAAGAGACTGATAAACTTTTAGCAGGAAAAGTAAATTAAAGAGTGTGATGAAATGTGCAATTATGGGAGGTTTTTCATCAGAAGATAATATCTAGTTGGCTAAGTGGACTTTTTTGCTCACTCTAACGTGGTCCTCTCTTACCTTTGATTATTTCTACTACCAGCCTGTTTGTGATGATTTTGGGGTCCTCATGATGTGCTGCATTAACTTTTCTTCTTTTCTTCCTTTTTCCTTTATTTACTTCAAAACTGGCCATTTGCATACTGGTCTTTATGATGATAACTCAAGCAATGTTTACAGTTTTTACATGTTCCATTGCTCTCCACTGGCACTGATTTTGATGACAAAGCTTATCAGTACAATGAATTTCAGGGCATCTAAAAAAGGCTACTAATTTGAAACTAATTCATTGATAAGATGATTATGGTTGTAAATTGTGGTTATGATCTCACTGTGATTCTTGATATTGCACAAAATATGATTGAAACAATTGAAGTGAGTTTCACAATTATAATTATAAACTACATTTTCTTATGCATTAACATGATTAACACTATCTCAGAGTTCACAATTAAGAATTATAATATATGCTTGTGAAACCTGATTTCTACTAGCTAAACATTTATTATTAAAGTTAATCTTAATTCAATTAAACAAATTCACAAAATCATTTCTTAATTACATTTAAACTTGTATGAAGAAAGTTTAACAATATATGATAAAAAAGAATTAAGTCAACCAAATTAGATTTAGATAGATTGGTTTTGTTTATCCGTAGAATCAAATAATAAAATTAAAAAATAAAAATAATATTATTTTATTAAAAATATGAATATATTATATCAAATTAATATATTTAAAATTAAAATTAATTTTATTAATATATTTAAATTTTAAATTTTTTTTAAATTTTTAATAGACTCCATTAACTCGTTAAATCAGACTTAAAAATAAAGTTTATTTACAAAATATAGATGAAATTGGGTTAGGATAATTTATTTTAAATAGTCCACCGAATCCGATCGAATCATTTAATAATCCTATATTTGACTCAACACAGTCAAATATCTCATTTAATGTTTGAAAATTAATAAACACATAAATCAAAGGTCATAAATTAAAACAAATATATATTAAAATTACGATTTATTATAATTTATGCCTCAAAATAAATAATATAAAATATGAATATGTTATTATGTGAAATATTATGTATCTGATATGCAACAATAATCAATTTCTTGTATCATAACACATTTTAATGTAAAGTCTATGCCTCAATTCTACTAAAATTTGAAGCAAACACATACTAAGTCAAAGTCTTATCTATCACTCTATATCTATATATATATATATATATATATATATATATATATATATATATATATATATATTATATGGAACATTACATAGTATGAGATTGCTCAAAATATAACTTGAAGTAGTACCTAAAAACTCATTAAAATTAACATTTAATTGAAAGTTAATTATGAGTATTAACATTGACATATAATCATGGATAATTGAAACATCAATATGATATTATAATAATGGACAAATTTCGAAAGTAAATTTAAAAGAAAGGTTGCAGCCTATTAAGATAGCCTTTTATCTAAAACTTTTTAATCTTTGCAATAGAAAAAAAGAAAAGTTAGACTAACATGTCTGTATATAAGAACAGCATCCTTCATGAGTCAATGTGACATATGGATATCAAAGGAGTGTCGGTGTTGGAAACGGACACTTTAAGGGTCCATAAGACAGTGTTTCACCACTATTATTTCAACTGTTGTTAACATTTCTGAAGTTTTTTAATCGAATCAAATAAGGTTTTGTGATTCATGTAATAGATTTCAGTTGGTGAAATAAGGCTTTTGTTTTATATAAACTAACAATAAATTTGTTTTATGTATAAGTTGACATCCATTGATTTGTGATGAATGAATAGCAGATGTAAATGTTGCAGATTCATCTTTCTTCATGCTTTCCCATCACACACAAAGCCATCAACATGTTATCTTCATGCCCACATATTTATCACAGTATTCCAACAATCCAACCAGTATCTTTAAGCCTGGTGCTCCAACAACAAAGTGAGAACAGAAAGGAAGGGGAGAGGAAAAAGGGGTCGTAATTAGTTGATGAGACTAATTGAGTTTCCCCAAGATGGTAAAAATTTAATTAGTTACTTTTTTGTAACTACATATATTTGCACATATGTTTGTGGCAAATATTTACTAAAAGGTTGCCTATGAAAAGAGTTATGCCTACTGGTACCAAACTACCAATCTCAATAATTGGTATAGTATTTTTAGCTGGCCAAGGGCTTGCAAAAGTTTCACACATTTGAGGATTATTGTTAAGTTACTATAAAAGAGAGCAATATGATTCAAGATGATTTCTATTGGTCCTGAAATGCAAACATTATTGGAAACTAGTCTAGTCTCTTCACACTGTCCAACGATTATACTGACAATGTAGGTGATGGTTTTTAGTGGAAATTAATTGTCTAGTGTATACTAACCTGATTCATGAACATCAGCATGATTTATTGCTTCCTTAATTGAAGTAATTGTTACTACTTGAAAATGTCATATTGTAATTTGAAAGGTAAAGCCAAGCTGATATTACTCACTAGTGTTGCATTCTTCTGTCAATGTTTAATTTTTTTCTGGCATTGCGTTCGTATGGTAGCACTGCTAATAAATCTCATCATTTGATTGGATGACACCCTAACAAACATTCACAAACTGCCTAGTTAAGGAGAAATTCTTGGAAAAAAGGTTGAGGAAAATAGTAATTAGAATAAAAATCTGTTTCTTCGGTTGTTAATTTCTTTAATTGCCGAAGGAATACTTGGTTCTGTTAATTTTATATAAGTAAATTCTACTATTTATTTTGCAGAGCTAACTTTGGCCTAATTGCACCAACTTTGCAGACACCACTAGTGATAACAAGAGAGAAGACTGTATTCCTTATTGACCTTTTTTCTCTTTTGCAATTGTGGAGCCTGCTTGGTTAAAAACACTTTAATATAGACACAATCAAATCTTCAAAGGACATGATTTCCATTTGACACAGTAGATGACCACAAACAACTAGAACAGCAAAAACCACACAAGGAAGTGGCAGGGCCATTCAGAAAGTATATTCATTTATTTATTTATTTTTGTTAGAAGTTTGTTGCTGCTCATCATGACATATAGCTAGAGAATGGATCATAAAGTGGAGCTTTTATGATATTATCAATCACAATTCATCCATTAACTAATTCTGAAATAAGTGAGCAGATAGCTTACTCTTGATCTCAAATTCCTTTTCGCAACTACACTTTTTAATTTGTCAAAGATTGATACAGCATTATATGAGAGTTCGGAACAAAAGTTGGTCCAGAGATGTGTTACTTACAAGACTATACACATGCATTGGATAATTATAAAATCTTTACATTCTGAGTAGAGCCATGTCATACCAAATTTGCTCAAATGCCTTGACAATGAGATCATGGTATTCCCTTGAATTCAGTGAAAGATAGCAGGCAAGCAAGTTCTCCAAATCTTTTGATGCTCGGATATTGTTCTCCACTATCATCTCCACCATTGACTCCCTGAAGTCTCTTTGTGGATCAAGTGAGGACTTAACAACTGCAAATCCCTCCGGAAAGCCTGTATCTACTGAGGCCTTGCCTGCTTTGGACGACACACTCCTTCTGGCATAGGCTTGAACTTTCTTGCTTGCGAGTTTTGGAGAATTGACTCTAAGTCTTATACCTGTAGAATTGGCGGAGGAAATTCTAGCTACCGGACTGGTTTTTCTCTCTCTCTTAGTTCTACTACTTTCCTCTTTGCTAACTTTAAGAGCTAGAGGTTGAGGAGACTTTACCTCATCAAATTTAGTTGTTCTTCTCAACTCCTTGGCTTCAATGACCTTATCATCAAATTTCACTGGCTTTGTCAATATTGGAGGAAGGCCTAATTGTGAAATTGAGTCAAACCCATCAAGATTTTCACAATTTCCAGTGAAGGGTTCATTTTTCATGTCAATGATGATGTCGTTGGTGGAAGAGCTAACTCTACAACTGCATTCAGAGGCTACCCCGTTAAGCAGGTCAGGAATAGTGAACTTGTCACACTCAGACTCAGATGAAACATATTCATGGAGATTTGATTCAGAAGAACTCTCTGAGGAGGAGAGATAATAGTCAGGAGACTGAGGTTGATTTGGCTTAATCCAATTTGTGGAATGACAACTAAAACTTTCTATGACTGGTGAAGAGACAATTGTGGGAGAAGGCTTATAAATGGTTTTTCTCTTAGTTCTTCTTTTAGATGACCTTCTTGGTGAATCAATGAATATGTTGTCCGAGTGTTTAGTGTAAATAGGAGAGTTGTATAACTTACCAGATAAGTTTGGTTCAATGGAAAAATAATGAGAGTATCTTGGCTGTGACCTTTGGGAGGTTGTTGGTGAGCTAACATTGTTCTTCATAACATGAAGGCCATTTTTCTTCCTTGATTTGCTCATATCTTTGAGCTTATAGAACCATGCATTTGGCATCATATCTGACAATCGGAACCTGTTATTACCCATCAAGGATATATGCCTAACAGCCTTGCCTTCTCCCCTCTCTGTGTTTCTTTATTGTGATACCTCAGAATTGTTCAACTTCATGAGAAATGGAAGATTAGAGAACCAGAAAACATGGTTTATAATAGAAAAAAATAAAGTTGGTGGTCCACTACACAAGAAAAGTTCCAAAATGAAAGCAAGGGGACCAGGTATGTCCACCCAATGACTTTTTCTCATCATTTCTTCCAGCAAACATGCACAGATCTGTGGCTGTGTAGGTCTGTAGATTACAACAGCATTTAGTTTTTGCCTTTTTTTTTTTCTTTCTTCATATCTACATGTTCATCTAAATTACAAAATCCATGGTAACGAGTTGATAAAGTTCTGCCCGGGAGAAACTTTTCCTAAACTTTATTCATTGTTATGCAAAGGTGATGCCAAAAGAATATTTAGAAGCTTAAATTCTGCATAGAAAATTGCAAAATGAAAAAGAAAAAGAAAAACAGCTCATTGTCTAAGAATCAACTAGAATTATATTTATATTCTTTATTTTTTTCATTATTACAATAATATCATTTAAGAATACATGTGTACTATAAAAAGGTTGTGCATGCATATTTAATTCAAAGATAAAGACAATATAATGTCTTTAAAGGATACATTTTTAATATAAAAAGAAAGATAATATAATGTTTCCAAAACAAAACAGTTTTCTGTAGAATTTAACAAAAAATTTATACATTTAACTAGCATTAATGTGATAATAATATAATGTTAAAAAGTTGCATGATAATCAAAGAAAAAAAAAAGAAAAAAAGAATTATATGGATCATATGTCTTCATTGTGGGGCTATCTTGGAGGCTGAAGTCACTTTAAACACCCTAAAAGCAACATGATTACCATCCATCACTACTTTTGCATTCTTTTTTATTTTATTTTCCTTAATTATAATTTTAATCCCTATTATCATCATTTCATATATTTCATTTTTTTTTTCAATTTCACAGCTCATAAATTTAAAAATTATATTAGCATTCTCTTATACTTAATCAAATTACATTTATATTCCAACATTTTAAAATCTTACATAAAATCTCTACTTTAACATCAGTGTTTATGTATATCACTTTCACATTATGTTGAAATGATATTCTAACCTTCACATCAATATACTTCTTCTGTTTGTTTGATATTAGATATCAAATTAACGAATTAATCAAAAAAGGAAAGAAGCAAAATCATGAAATGATAATAGTAATTATGTTTTTCTTTAATATGTGTTCTTGTGATTACCAACATTTTGGTGGTAGTTGAAGGGTTGTAACTCATAATCTGGTTCTCCACGCTTTGTTTGGAGACTATGCATGCATTCAACATTAAAGAAGTAATCATGAATTTAGCAAACAGTGGCCAATGCTGATTTCATTTATCCCCTAATTCCTGGCTTTAGGAATCATCACATCATTTTCCTTTTTATCCATAAACCTCTCTTAAACAATTACATTCCTTTTATTTGCTTTTTCTTTATTTTTATGCTTTTTATTTTTGTTTTCTGTTTTCAATCATCACCTTCATGTTCTAATCTATTGGACTCGTGAATTGGTCTGATTATAAGAAAAAAAAAAAAGGTGGATTGGGTCTAACCAATATTCTTATTGTTCTATTAGTGTAAAAAAAGGATGGTTTTTTGAGAATGTTGAAGGTCTTTTGTATTTAACAGAGTTTTAATGTAACTTTAGAGAGAGAGAAAATATACAATATAGGAATCTATGTTTTCCCTTAAAAAATATAAGGAATCTATTTAAAAATCTTCAAAATGACAGAGTTACAACAACCTCGGTTTCAAGTTTTCAAGAAACACTCTCAAGGCATAACACCTTTTCTTGTTTTTACGTGGGAGTTGCAAGAAGTAAGGAAGAACAATACTGAAATCTTCATCTCACTCAACTGTTAGGTTAACCAAGGAGGGGTAACACTGGGGAGATTTTCAACAAATGCTACAGGTTTGTGTGTCTTTCTCCCTTATATACTATTCAACATTCCCATTTCTACCCAATGTGGGATTCCAACTCACCTTGAACTCCAACATCATATCATCATACACAACAGTATCCAATTCTAAAATCCTCAAGTTTCTTTAGACACACTCCTTTTCTACTATGGAATTGAACATGAAAGAACAAGGTGTCTTTAGATCCAAGTTATTCAAGCCAAGCAGAAAACCAAAACTACTGTTGTTGAACCAGTTCTGTACTTATAAAAGCACTTTGATTCTGTGCTCACAAGTTCAAAACCCAAAAGCCCTTTACAACTAAAACAATGTCTTCATTGTTATTATCAGCATTTCGTTCCCAAAATAAATCTAAAGACAAAGATAGGCTACCATTCTTAAGAAGTCCCTTGAATGTGCATGAAACTCCCCCCTTTCCATCATGTTCAACACTTGTTCCAGCTTATGTAAGAGCTTGCGGGGTAGACAAAAGGGAAGCTTCTCTCCAAGTGGAAGACACATATGCAGGATTTTTGAGAACTATTTGGTGGAGATGATTGTGGAAGAAGGGAAGATGAGGGAATTGATGGATGTGGAAGAAATTCTACACTGCTGGAACGTCTTCATTGATTTAGTGTGTAGATTCTATGTAGAAATCTGCAAGGACTTGTTTTCTCTGGACTGTGAGGAAGGTATTTCCTTTCCAACTAATGGCTGAGAATGTGGTATCCTTCATAAGGCTTAAGTGGGAGAAAGTAAATGGATAATGTACTGATTTTTCTTATTTTAGTTTCAGTTTAGTACTCTTTAAACTCTAGCTGAATAATTCAAGGATTATCTTTATATGAAAACTTCATATTGGAGACACCAAACTGATCTAAATCTTGACATTTATGGTTACATGACCTCATGACTATGACCAAAAGTTATCTAACTGTATTCGTCCTTATATAGATCTCCTTGTAAATCTAAATTCCTCCATTGGGTAATTTGAAATCTTGAATTGTTATTTTGCTACTTTTGGTCATTTTATCTTATTAACACAACGGCAGATCATAATCAAGATTGTTATTAAGAATGATTCTATCAACCGTTCCCAGAGTAACAAGAAAGGAAGTCACAAAGCATTAAGTAGCTGAAATTTTGCGTTTTTACCTTTAATTTCTACCCTCAAATAACTCTTGTCTATTTGGCCCTTCCAAGTTAAAATTTTTAAATTACCTCATTTTAAGTTTACATAAACTATGATCCTTCATACAATAAAATAATCACATCATCGTAACCCCGTTGTAAAAAAGTACAGCATTCTAATTAGTAATAGACATTCTTCCCAAAAAGTTATTAACAATGTCCCTACAGCTTAATGATATATTTCAGCCGTCCAAGATCACTTATTTCATATTAGGTTATTTGAGGATTTTGTCCTGACTGCAGAGCAAAAGACAAAAAAAAGTCCTCTGACTAACATGACAGTTTCAACTAAACAGTTCATTGAGAAATTTGAACACTAGAGACAGTAAAAAAATCTTTTGGATAAATATATCAAGACTTTAATTTAATCCACAGGTACAAGATTACAACCGCCAAGATGGTGGATATAGGTTTTAAGTTCTAACACAAACTAGTAGTAATTGTTATCATGATTAGCTAAGCTACCAAAGGAGAAAGCCCATGTACAAAAATTTTATAGTTCCATAAGCAGAATCACCAGTTAAACGAACCACCGTTTAGCTTTAAGCATGTTTTGAGATATAAACTCTAGACTTCACCAATGTCTCTGCAACTTTAAAGCCAGGCATAACCATGAACTGAACTTTGTACATGGCTCTTTCGTCATCTGACAGAACAGCATTCTCTCTTTCCTCCTCAACAGATTCCATATACAAACCAGAGAACATGCTTTCTCTGTTAACAGAAAACATGGTTGCAGAGGGATCTATTGACACTGCAGAACCTAATAAAACCCAAACCCATTTTGCCACTTTTGCAAATAACTGATAGAACTTAGTTCTAGGGTGCTTGCCGCTGAATATCAAGGTTCTGTGATCAAAATTTCCAAAGAATGACTCTTCCATTGTGGGATGAACAACTAGAAGATACTTTCTTCTACAAAATTTTGAAAAATCTGAGTGTGGATTCTCTATAAGTGCATCAATTGGATCATCAAACTTCACAATATCACTCACATCATAAGAAGTTAATGAAACCCCATGAAACATTCTCCGTGCAATGTAGGCCTCAAAAGCATGTTTCTTGTCACACCCTTTAGAATATACAGCTGCATTCTCAATCCATTTTGCTGCTACATCTAAGTCCCAATCTGAAGCTTTCATCAAGCTAATTAATGGTTTGGCAAAATCATGAATAGACTTTGAAGCAGCCTTGAAGAAATCCTTGAACTTAGCAACATTCAAAACACTTGCTTTTCTCTTCAGACTTATCCTCTTGATCTTCTCATTCAGATTTTTATTCCCCATTTCCAAATCCTGGAGCTCTTGCTGCAGCCTTAGAATCTGAGAGTCTTTAACACTGTTTAGAGACTTTAGCTGCCTGAAAAATGCTTCTTTGCAACCAATTTCAGATTGCAAGAGATCAAAACACCAAGCATTGGAATTGGACTTAGTTTTTCTATATTTCTTCTCCTTGTATGCATGCTTGAACTTGCAAAGCTTCACAAGTTCTGCATCTACTCTTTCATAAGAGGCAACAATCTTTTGTGGATCATAAGGGATATGAGCTTGCTGAAGCTGAAGATAAGCCAATTTCAGAGCTGAAACAGTGTTAAATATCTTCATGATCTCCAGACCAGCACATAAATCCTCTCCTGTAAGCATTTCAATGGGGTGGGAATGGATTTCCTGGCTATAGTTTTTGGTCTCCTCGTTTGCAACATTGCTGTTTTCACTCACAGAAGAACCAACGCAAACTGGCTTGTGAAAGTGATGGAGATTGGGGACTTCAGAGGGTAACACCCCAATGGATTTCAATGCACTAAACTTGGCCAACTTGCAAACAATTTCTGACATATCTGAATTGGATTTCATGGTATTTGGACATTCCATGCTAAGCAAAAATCAAACCTTCTATTCATATATGTGATCCTTGCTTCAACAAACAACTAAGCCATTCACAAAATGACAAATTTTGACAAAAGAAGGCAACTGAAAGACATCTGAGGAAAATGGGTGATTAAACACAAAAGACAGCAAATTCTTGATTTTTTTTCTCTCAAAAGGGACTTATTAGACACTTGCTAAACTAGACACTAGATTCAAACTAAGGAATATAAAAGCATTTGGGGGGAAAATATGAAAGGTTCAGAACAAAACAACAACGTATAAACAAAATCTCACGGGTAAATGAAAGTGTAATTGTGGGATGCATTGGTAGCTCGTGTTGATTGGCACTATATTCTGAGTTCAGACATTTGAAAGGTTGAAACTTGTGAATGTGTTTCTATATTTTGAGTACAGAAACTTGTGAATGCGTGAGTGTCTTGTACTGTAACATTGTGAAATGAGACAATAATTATTAAATGCTGTTATTACTTTGTTGCTGTTTTTGGAAAGATGAGCTGAAGTGGGGAATCTTTCGGGTTTCAAAACTGTAAGATCTTCTCTTTCTGATTTTTTTTTTTTTAATTGCAGGAGCCACCTTAATTTCTTGCCAAAAGTAGATATTGGGCCATATGCAAGATTTTAGGATCATTTTCATTGGCCCAAAACATGCATATGAGATGTGACAAACTAATGTTTTTGCTACTTAGACGCCCCTAAATTTCTATATATACTACCTTTCCTTTATTTTAACTTTCATTACCAAATATACCCTTTTATCTAAAAACAATAATAAACCCTAAACTCTATTCTTCACAATCCACTTTGGTAGTACTCTCAATCCTTTCTACTAGTTGTCTATATATTTTTGGATAAGTAAATTTTACCTTAATTTTGTCTAATTGCAATTCTTCTATTAAATTTAGTTATGCATATAAAATACTTTTACCGAATTCTTGATTTCGTGTATACAAAATTAAGGTATAATTCGTTGGTTTTGTGTTTGTCATTCCAAAAATTATCTACCAAGAGAGTTCCAAAAGTATCTTCTGATAGAGTTTTGAAAAACAATTTTTGAAATAGTTCTAAAAAGCACTTTGTGGAATTGTTTCAGAAATTACTTTACAGAATTTTTAGATGATTATGCTTTGTTTATTTTATTTTAGAAAAGAAAGAAAGTAAGCTTAGGAATAATTGATTGGTTAATATAATTCTAGTGTTGATAAAGTTGGAAGTATAGTCAAACAAAGGAGAGAGCAATAAATGAGAGAGAACAATGAAAATGAGAAATAGCAGAATATGTGAACATAATAATAACTTTGAAAAAAGAGAGAGAAATTAAGATTAATAAGGTAATTTCACATATGAAAGAAGGAGAAAGAGTGAATTTTTAAGTAAAAAGAGTATAAATAGCAAAAGCTCAAAACATTTATAGTTCACCTTCTATCATAAGAATAGATTTTCTGAAATGTAAATTCCAGAATGAATGGGGAGTGGTAAAAAAAATTGTATATACAGAAGGGGTAGTAGTATATATAGAATAGAAGAGGAGGTGGCCCATAGGTAAAAGCATACCAAGGTATATATATATATATATATATTTTGGAGGATTGAAATGTTATAAAAAGTTATAGTTGTGATATTCCTTGCTTAAGTATTCAAGTCATATAAACCCTAAAACTCTATAAAAAGCATACATATTTACATTGTTTAGGAAATTAGTATTTTTTTTTCTACTACTTAAAACGGATTAATCAAAGGATATTTTTCTGTCATATGTTTTGCCTTGATCAATTTCTTTATGGATGATTTGAGTTTTGCTAAAGTCTAGCCTTATTGGAGAGACTATAGAAAATTAGTGTGTTTTATTCAATGACAGAAGAGAACTAACCTTAATCACAAAATGATGCTAAAGATTAGCTAAAAGAGTTTAGGTAGAACAAGTAGCTGCAAAAAGATAATAGAGGAATGCAACCAGACAACAAAACAAAGAGAAGACTGAACCTTGTTAAAAGTAAATTGTGATAACAATGCATACTTTGCAATTAGCATACACAATATTAACAAACATAACATAATGCATTTCAGAATGTGACATGAAACAGAGCACAAGGGACAATTTATGACTGAAAATTTTACTAGCCTCATCTATTCTTGGGATTTAAAATCATTTCAAACAATGACCAACCAGAACCTAGGTCACTCACACCACTGTTAACAAACCCAACTACCAAAAAAATTTCATGAAACCACATTCTTCTTTGTCATTCAAAACATTGCAATGCTAACCCCATTTTCACATTGTCTGTATAACCAGCCAACATTGAGTTATAGGAAACCAAATCTTTTACAGGCATCTGCTCAAACACTTCTTAAGCATCACTGAACCAACCCTTCTTTGCATAACTAGCTATTATTGCATTCCAACAAGCAGCCTCTAACATATCTTTTTTCTGGTATTTGTATTTTAATGTGTTTTTAATGAATTACCTTGTGCCTACCTAAGAATTGCCACTAAACAATACCTTTGAGTGTTTAGTCATGGATCCCCATGCAAGTGCACTGTTCCAATCAGAGAAAGATGTCACATTTTAAGATCATAGACATTTCAATAAAAGATTTTACCTCCTTAATATGTTTTACTTCTTTTCTTCTACAAGTTTATCCAACCTACGCACATCCCTCTCAATCTATTTTTCATTTCGCCTGATTATGCATGCTTATGAGGAAAGACAATTTTCTTATTTTAAGGACTCAACTAATATATGTGCATAGTGTGGTACTTAACAAAGTACTTAAATCAATAATGGACCATCAACTAATGCAAGCATAAAAATTTTGAGTTAATTCTGTTTAATGCTCCACAGATGAACCAACCTCACATAAACTATATTCAGATTTTATTTTGATAGTATTAAGTTAACAGAAATAAGTGTCATTTGTTTTTATTTGGGAAGTTCAATTCAGTAATAGTTCAGTGACAAAAAATTCATAATATATATAACACGATAACTTATCTATAAAGCACAACTATCCATCACTATCTTGAGGATTATACTTTTCCTCCAATGTGAAAAATCATAACACACGATAGAGAAAGAGATCAGGTAAAGATATATCCATCTATTAAATTCAAATGAGTTGAGGGAAAGGGTTAGGGAAAAAACAAACAAAGAATAAAAGTGTCAGCTAGCATTTATTCCAAGCTGAATAATTGAGAGAATGAGAACCTTATTAGGACACAGTTGCCTGCACATGTCACCATCACATTTCCTCCAACGTGTGGTGGGGCAAGGAAGGATCAGTGCAAAGCTTGCATTGCATGCAAAGTATGTGATTCGAAGGAAGCTGCTGGAGACATCATATCTTGCATATTATGACAGGCATTGAAGAACCATGCATGAAAACAAGAGGGTGTGAACAACCTAACTCTCTAAGGTGGTAAGTTTCCTTTTCACCAAATCCGTGATTTCATCATCTGTCAACCTTTATCACTTGCACAAGCTCTCACCAAATTCGATCATGCACAACAGTGCCCACACAAGAACAAAATAACTTACATATATAAAGCCTGCAGTATGTATTATTGTGTTTGTGTAATGCTAAAAGTGCTCTACTTGTCCATTCAAGACCATTACATGCGGGTCATGTTCTAGATTTTACCTACTTTGCTTGTTTGTCTCCATAGTCAATTCCATGGACCTAATTAAAACTAGGTGAGCCTTTGGTCCACTGTCAACTGGCATAAATACAATGCTTCATATGAGCTTTGTCAGTATCATAGACTTAGCTAGGTTTGATGTATATGAACCTAAAGCACTTTCAATTACTTTTACCAATAACAGAGAAAATATAACAGAAGAGAGAGAAGTGTAAAATAATTAATATGGTGGAAAGTAAAATAAGTTTTGTACAATAAAAGTTGTGTTAAAGTTATACAAAACTCTTCTTATTAATGTAGTAATTCATTGATCCAATTTCAACTTTAGCATAACTTTAGTATCTTGAGTAAACTATGATATACAAAAACTATACATGCTTCATAGTTATATTAGATTTTCATATTTGGATAACTGATTTAGGGCTTAGACATTGGATATATTGCAGATTTTGCATAGCATAATGTAAGTAGAGTTGACTAAGCTTGTAGCTCGTGAATGTTATGCTAATTGTTAGCAAAAAGTGAAAAAACAGAGGACCCTCATTTAAGAAGAGTTATAGTTTTCAAACTGCTACCAAATGAAAGTTAGGAAACACTACATGTGATATCTGAAAGGCTGGTTAGTAAATGGTAAGGAAAAGATAGATAGAACCAAACAATATGTTTCATATGAACAAATATATGCACTTTTCAGATTTCATTGGCCTCTATATTCAGCTATGATAACTCCCTGCTAATTCTAAATCTTATCCTTAGGCCTTGGCTACATTATATATTTAATTATCTAGGTTTTTTTGGCCATATCTTAAATGAATATGTTAATTTTAAGGTTCAATTAGATTAAAATAAAACAAATAAAAAAATGTGTGAAAGTAAATAGTGAAACAAAACTATGATTTTTTTTAAATTTTAAAACTAAAATTATAGGTAAAAAGTAGAAGAGCAAAAGTACAATTTGTATAGACAAAAATATATTATTATAATTAACTGATATTAAAATATTTAAAAATTGGAGTTGTTAACTAGTTTTTGGATAGGTGTGGCGTGAGAACAGTAAGTATATTGACAAGGGGAAAGGCAAAGGGAAAAAGAAAGTATTATTGCAGTGAGTGCAGAAAGTAGCAGGAATGGAATGGTTCTTACTTTCTCTGGGTTGGAAAAATCCTTGGAAAGAACAGGAAAAAGCATGCAAGACAATCCTGTTACAAAATCTCCAACTAGGCTTTATATTCATAAATTTCTTTTACAATTTTTCATAAAGAAACTCATACATGAAATCATCTACAAATGATTACCCTTCACAAGTTGTCTCTTGCTATTTACAAAACTCAATTACTGATTTCATCACTATTTTAACTGTAAAAAGTTTTGGTAATATTTGAGTCTCTGGTTCTATAATTTTCACTGTATAAAAAGAATGTTCTCGTGAGAAATGTGCCCTGTGTGGATTCTTTATTCTGAGTTCTAATTAATATTTTGTGCATTGAAAATTTTGCAACAGAGTCTTGTTTGCCAAACATGGTATATATAGCCTATGAAGCTATGATTGGCATAGATTGACATTTGTTTTATTATACTACTTTGCTTTTAACTATCATGTCCTGTGTAAGGCAAACACCTCTGCCACAACCCACACCACCTCATTGCATAACCCTTGTCACATTCGATCCATCCACTTTTTCATCTTCCACTATTATTTCTCTTCTCTCTCTTTCTCTGTCTCTCTCTTTAATACCATGTGTCTTTATCACAGTCACAATGTGTGAAGTGAGAGAGTGAGAAGAAAAAGTACTGTGATTTCTACACTTCAAGACACTGCTTGTACCTGCATCATCCTAATTGAGTAGTATCTAACATATATTTTAAATAGTGTTTGTTGAAATGCTACATATATATCTTACTTCTAATTTTTTAACTTTACTAAAAGATATAATTAAGTCAATAAGCATGTAAAAACCTCACAACTTAATCTCTGCATGTAAAAAATATATCAGATTGTAAATGTTAATACTGGTATCACTACATGTGCAGAAACTAAATTATACATTTAATATTTTAACTTTTTATTTCACCGTGATTAAAAATACACAGCCTGCTAAATAATAAAGCGTAATTTATATTCCATTTACAATTACTCATGCTATATTGAAATGTAAGTTATCTCTTCAAAAGTTTAGTTAATTTAAACATAATTATTACAATATTAACATTTAATCATAATGTTTAATAGAGAATAATTTTGTTAGACTTCTAAAATAATTATTTAAAAATATTTATTATAATTCTTAGAAGTTAGTTGTATAAAATTTATGTAGAAATTAAATTTTAGTTCAAAAGTTGTGTATTAAATTACATCATGACATATGCTATAGTTTTTAGAATTCATGACATGCATATATTTTTTTAAGTCCTAGACAATTCGGACAAATGGGTTCAAGTGTTAGTACTTAGGTGTTTGTTTAGCTTCACATTTGCATGGTACGTACAAGTCCATGGTGTTGTAAACCCTACAACAAGCTTGTAGCTTGAGAGAGAGAGAGTGTGTGTGTGTGTGTGTGTGTGAGAGAGAGAGAGAGGTTCTTTAAAGGTCAGAGAGAGAGTGTCAGGCATATTTTGCAACCTCCACAGAAGTGTTGTTGATCTAGAGGCTTTTTGAAGGGTCTTTCTCCTTCTTGTAATGGAGAGGAAGATATCAAGTGCCAAAAACTCCATAAACAAAACCAATCTTTATACCAGAGCTTACTTCTTTTTATTCATGCTATCACTGATCTTCAGCAGCACAACTAATGCCACTACCATTGCATGTTTAGGTACGCAACACCACAACCTTTCTACTTTTTCATCACTTTCTCTGCTCCTCTAGTTTTGCTCAAAAACTATCAAATGAAACTAATTCAAAATCATAAATTCACTACAACTTCCATCCCTTCTCCAATGCAGATGCAAGCAAGTGTCCCATGTTGGCTAAAGCTCATGCAAATCATCAGGTAGAATGATCATATTTTCTCCACCTAGCATTAAAGTTAACCCATATATTTGTACTTTTACTTTGATAAAAACAAAAAAAAAGGTTATGTGTTCCTTGTTACTTTTTTTCTGGGACCTTATAATCTTAACTCCTATTACGTACCTAATGTGTCATCTAATTACAATTACCACATTAGAGTTTGTTTTAGATGGTGATTAAGCTAGAATAGTAACTCTAATTCTGGAATTTGAAGACTTAAAAGAAATTTTTAAAGTCTCCAACATTTTACCCTCCCAAACACAGAAAAAGTAATTAATGCGCCAAAAAATAGTTGCAGGGTGCAGGAACCTTTGCAAGATGTGAGTCGTCTGATACATGAGTCAACTGTGATTGAGTAAACAAGGGGTCAGTGGACCATGTGCTTCCTCATTGGGTCCACAGTACACTGAATTGATCACTGACTATTCAGTATTCATGCATGCTAATAAGGATCATGCATCCTTTATGGTCCCACTTGCCACATCTACTAGAGATTAGAGAAACATGTTACACTCAAATTGCTGTTTGTATGGTCCATGGCGTTTTGTGTCCTTATTTGTTTCAATTTTATTAATTGAACACTAACTATTGAGTAACTATTGAAATGAGGGGAGAATAGGACATATGTTACACTCTATTTGTGTTTGTATATGGTAGATGGTTATTGTGTCTTTCTTTTAAGCACTAATTATTGAGTAACTATGTTTTTGACCAGAAATATGAGGGGAGAATTGGACATGGCATGGTGTTTGAAGGGAAGACAAAAGTTTCCCTAGATTGGGCAAGGAAGTTTCTAGGTGGACCTGGGTCATCCCCACCCCTATGCACCTTCAAGTGTGGCAAATGTACACCCTGCATACCGGTGCATGTGATGGTGCCGCCGGGTACTCCGGTGACCGCAGAGTACTACCCAGAAGCATGGAGGTGCAAGTGTGGTAACAAGTTGAACATGCCTTGAATTTTCTGTCATTTAAACTATTCTGAAGTTAGTGAATGTAAAACAAGTGATTGTACGTTGATAAAAAATTAATAGTTAATGTTTATGAATCATCTTGCATAATAGTATTGCCATCAAAAGTTGAATTTACTTTTTCTTTTCACTCCTTAAAAAAAATGTTTACTTTAGAGGCTTGTATATCTCAGTACTTGATATATGATGTTTGTGTCAATTTTCTGTAGGTTCTATTTTCTTTAATTTAATGTATGGTTCATAGTTAGTAGCAGTAGAATTATGTTGTTACATTTAGCTATGCCGTGTGGATTTCCTCCATTGTTTTATTGAACTGGTTGATGCAGAAAGTGGTGTCCATTTAATCTCTGGTAGGTAGTAGATATTGCAGCTAGCTGAAAATTAAAAATGGTGCCTCTTTGCAGATTCTTTAAGATTTACTTCTTTATTCATCATTCTCAAGCAAAACAATAAAAAGATTATTTTTATCAACAAATAGTCTTTGGGTCCATTATTTTCATGCATTCCAAAGTTATATATAAAACATATTGTTCTCTCACTATCACATATATTCACATCAGTCGAATTATGTTTCTGTTTCTCTTTCATCTCTTAGTTAAAATAACAATAATTTCCGTGCATCATCAACATAAATAAGGGTATCCACACCATATATGCTTGTTTATCTTAAGCTTTTTAATCTTAGAATGTCACATGAATATAAATATTATGTACAAAAACTGCCATAACTGCTAAATAAGTGCTTAAATTTTGAAACAAAGTGTGTGTGGGTCTTTGACTTTGTTTGAGTTACATCACGTGTACGACACAGCATGTAAATTCTCTTTTGCCATCACTAATTGCTTCAAGGATTCATCACTTTAACTCACTGTGATACTAATTGATTCGTGTACGTATATGAGATATGGTCTTAAGATAACCATAATTTGAGGTGCATTCTAAGTTAGGTTTTACTATTCAGGAGTTCCTTTTAATTATTGATAAAAACATTATCCATAATCCATTCAACATGTTAGTGGATAGGAATAAAAGTCTTTTCCAATGATATGGACATAAAGTGAAAGTTAAAATGAGGTCAAAATTAATAAAATGAATTATCTTCAATCTACAATGCATATTCTAACTATATATATATATATATATATATATATATATATATATACTTAATTAGTTCAATAAATATATATATATATATATATATAATTTTCTTATTTTAAAAATAAGTGTAAGGATTTATTCTTCTTCTTCATTATTTTTTTTTTAATATAATAATATAATATAATATTTTTGTCTCTATATTTGTCTCAAAAATTAATTTTGATACTTATATTTTTTGAAGGATTAATTCAGTCTTTTAATTTTTAAAAATATATAATTTTGATTTTTTATTAACTTTATAATAATAAATCAATATTATTAAATATTATATTTATATATAAATATTAATTAAAATTACATATTTAAAAAAATTAAATAATTGAATGATCTCATAAAAAAAATATAAAAATTAAAAAAAAAATATAAAGACAACAAAATATTCAATAATAATTATTATTATAATAGATAAATTTTAGTTTTAATTTTTTTAATTTTTTAATTACAATTTTGGTTTTTTTTTTCAATATTTTGTATCTTCATACTTTAGAATATTTGTAATGTTTGTATGATTCTTAATTTTGTATACAGTCAATTCTCTTTTTTGTTTTACATTGTAATTAATTCAATTATTTTTTATTAAAATTTTAATTGAAACTATTTAAAGACTAAAATTACGGATCTAAATTTAAGAGAGATGATAATGGTGATTGAACCTATTTTAATAACGAGTTTGATTAATGACTTTATAGCTTTTAATAATCATTAAAAAGTGTATTATTGGCACCTATCATGAACTCTAGAACCATCATTTAGATTCTTGAAATGAATTTAATAAATAATAGATATTATATATGCAGTATTAATATTTTACAATACAATTTAATCATAAATATTTATTTATATTATAGTGTGTATACTTATTTCTAAATTAAGATATATTTCATGAACTTATTATATGCAATGTGCATGCACTGTGCTGCTTCACGCTTGTCTGCTATTTAGGAAGCACTATGCATTCATGCATCTACCTTTCATTCATAATTAGGGTTACATAAATAATAATCATTGTGCCAAACAAAATTAAAAACACTAACTATATGCAAGTGGCACATAAGACATAGTGAAACCAAATTATTATTGAATTAATCAAATTACTGGTGAATTTATTTATCTCCAACAACTTAACATGATTAATAAGAACAGACAATATTCTTGTTTATTTATGAAAAGAAACAAAAATGATAGTGTTTGAATTTGTGATTAAGATCACTGGCACTACAGAGTCAACTATTTTTGAATTTGTTAATAATTAAACAGTGTTACAGATCGCCTAATTACTATTAATAATTAAGATCTGATTGTTTTTTGTAGACAACATCTGATTAGTTGTTCATAATTAATATATGGATCTCTAATCATTAAATTTGATCGTTTAAATATTAATGACAATCTAGATTGTATTATATATTATAACTATTTTTAAAACAAAAGTTTTCCTTCCACATTTTTTAGTCTCTACCTTGTCTCTAATCTCTTTCTATAAGATCACATTAATGAAGATAGAAAAAAAAAATGAAAGAGAAACAAAACTATTGTACATTAAATATAAAATGAGTGTAAAAATAACTCTATCAACATTATCAATTCGTTTTAAAATTTTGGTTAAATTTGTGTCATTACGTCTGATAAATGTGCACATTTACAGGTTATGATTATCATATAGTATTAATATTTTAAAGATAAGTACAATTTAGTTTAATAAAAATAGTTTTAAATTTGTATTGTTTGTTTATTGTATTTTGGTTTATGTATTTCTTGTATTACGTAGATTAATGATGATATTGGTTTATTGAAGAAAAAGATAATCCAAATTGAGCATGAAAAATAGTTTAATTGTTAAAAATATAATTCGAGAGCATGTTAATCATAAAATATTAATGAAAAAAAAAAAAAAAACAAACATGTTATAGTTAATGTTTTTTACTAATATACAAGTGAGATATTTATTGTTAAGGAATTTTACTAACTATGTTTAATAAATATGTATAAAAGAAAAAAAATGTTTTCTTAATTTCTATATTTTTCGTCAAAATGATCGTAGTAAATTTTTGAATCGATAAAATTAAGTTTTTTTAAATTTTAAATATATGTAAAATTTCTTTCCCGACTAATTTATTGGTGACCGAATCACATTTGGAAGTGATAGAAATCACATCTTCTTTTTAAATTGATAATATTATCAACTTAAGAATATATATATATATATATATATATATATATATATATATTTAATAAACATGACCCAACCCAATTACATGATAAATATATAATAAAAATGTTAATTATTTAATAATTTCGTTATAAAATAAATAAATTTTATCTTATGAATATTATAAATATTTTCGTTATCTTATAATTATTAAGAAATATTATGAATAAAAAATTATTAAAAATATTTATGTTAAATTATTTTTCTTATTAAATAATTAAATTTTTAATTAATTAACCTGATAACTCTATTCAATCCAATTAAATGAAGTTAGCTTGGATTATTAAATAATAAACAAAGTGTATATTAAAATTAATTGGATCAAATTCAGTATATTTAAGGACAACAAAACCTGTAATTTCATGCTACATGAAAATCTAAAGAAAAGAAGACAAGTTGTGCAAAAAGTTAACAGTAATCCAAATTATGTAATGTGGAAACCACTGTTTCCATGCTTTTCAAACATTGCTACCACATTATTATCTTTCAAGCATCATGTTTCTCAATTTGCTGGCAATGTATTCAAACCCCATCTTGTGGTTTCGAAATTTTTAGGGTTCATTTTCATTATTGACCTAGCTGCATCCACATTCAAAACGTATAATTGATTAGACTAAAACTAATGTATAAGTTTTTTACCATAATTTTTTTTTTCTTAGTCCGTTACATTAAAGAGTGATTTCATATTTATGATAATATGCAACCAAATTTTGTACAAAATTCAACTACTAATTTTCAAATAAAATCATAGACCAAAGTTTGTTTATAATTTTGAATAATTTGTTTTAACACCGACCAACGTTGGTGCAACGTGCAAGAATGACATGAATCACAATCCACCGTCAATTCTAAAATTCAAAGACGAAAAAGTAAACAAAAACATATTTTATGGTTTTTCTATTTTTCAAAACTAAAAAGCAACCTCAATCAGCATTCAACAGCAAAATGATCATTCAGAGGGAGACACGTGGCAAAATCCCATTAGACGGTGTTGAAGCACGTGTGTCCCACAAGACCACACAATCTTCTGTCTTCTCGGAACGCATCGTAACCCACGGTCAAAACACTGAAAATTCATTAAATTTTCCCCCAAAAAATCGCCTCATTTGCAACGAATCACGAAAATCGAATTCTTCCATCGACCCATTCCAATTGGTCCCTCAAATCGCGTATCGCCTCATTCAAATAGCTTCCGACTGGTTCCTCCCGCGATTCAGAGCTAGGGTTCGATCTCTGGTGCAGCAACCATGCCGGAGATCGACCGTGCGGCGATGGAGGACACTGCCCTATTCGGAAAGTACGAGCTCGGGCGCGTCCTCGGGTGCGGCGCCTTCGCAAAGGTGCACTACGCGCGCAACGTGCAGTCCGGGCAGAGCGTGGCCGTGAAAATCATCAACAAGAAGAAGCTCAACGGAACGGGCCTCGCCGGAAACGTGAAGCGCGAAATCACGATCATGAGCAAGCTCCACCACCCTCACATCGTGCATCTCCATGAGGTTCTCGCCACCAAAACCAAAATCTTCTTCGTCATGGACTTCATCCGCGGCGGAGAACTCTTTGGCAAGATCTCCAAGGGTCGCTTCGCGGAGGATCTCAGCCGGAAGTACTTCCACCAGCTGATCTCCGCCATCAGCTACTGCCACTCGCGCGGCGTCTTCCATCGCGACCTCAAGCCGGAGAATCTCCTCCTCGACGAGAACGGTGATTTGCGGGTCTCCGATTTCGGGTTGAGTGCCGTTAGGGACCAGATCCGATCCGACGGTTTGCTTCACACGCTTTGCGGAACCCCTGCTTACGTGGCACCCGAGATTTTAAGCAAAAAAGGTTATATACATACAAATTTCTATAAACAACTCATTCAACAACAATCTATACCAAGATTTTGTGATGATTTCTCGATTGAAGTTTTGAAAAATAATCCTTTAATATAAATATCGTAATTATATTATTTATAAGAAATATTTAATAATATCTGTCGCAAAATTTGATTTAAATACAAGATTTTGGATCAACTTTCTAGTTAAAAAGTTCTTTTTGAAAATTTTCAAATTTTTTTTCACGTCATTTAGTATATTTTTTATTTTTTTCTCTGATATTTTTCTTTCTTAATTCTAAATTTTTTGTACAAAATGACATTTTTTTCAGGTTATGATGGTGCCAAGGTTGATGTTTGGTCATGCGGCGTCGTTTTGTTCGTCCTCGCCGCAGGTTACTTACCGTTTAACGACCCGAATTTGATGGTAATGTATAAGAAGATTTACCAGGGTGAGTTCCGGTGCCCGCGATGGATGTCGCCGGAGCTCCGCCAATTTTTGGGGAGGCTGTTAGACACCAACCCGGAAACGAGGATCACGGTGGAGGAAATGATTCGTGACCCGTGGTTCAGAAAAGGGTACAAAGAGATAAAATTTAACGAAGAGGATTACAAGCCCAGGTCGGGTATCGGGTTCGGGCCGAAAGACGAGCGGGTCATGAATTTGAACGCTTTTGACATAATATCTTTCTCTTCGGGTTTGGATTTGTCGGGGCTGTTCGGGGACGCCGGCGAGGGGGACCGCTTGGTGACGCGGGAGTCACCGGAGAAGGTGCTGGAGGCTGCGGAGGCGGTGGGGGCGGCGGCGAAGATGGCGGTCCGGCGGAAGAAGGAGTGCGGGGTGCAGTTAGAAGGGTTCAATGGGAGGTTCGGGTTTCAGGTGGAGGTTTATAGGCTCACGGCGGAGCTGACGGTGGTGGAAGTCCGGAAGAGGGCCGGCGACGCCGTGGTGTTTAGGAGTATGTGGGAGGAGAAGTTGAAGCCTTTGCTGGTCGGAGGTGCAACGACATCGTATAACAGCGACGAACAACAGCAAGAGCAAAATCAACAACAACAACCACCTGATTCGCAGGTTGCCGGTGAATGAGTAAAAAAAAAAAATTTGAAATTGCTTATTGAAATTCAAAACAAAATGAAAATGTATAAAAATGAAGAAAAAAAAATTGGAAATTGTTGGGGCAGGGATTTTTTTTTTGTGTGTTGCATAATAGAGAGAGAAGATGGAGTTGGCAGATGAAAAACTAGCCAACTTGTAAGGTAGTGTGATTAAGGTTTTTTTTTTTTTTGTATATTATTATTATTATTGAATAAAACGTACTGTATTGATTTTTTATTTTTATTTTTTGGGGCAGTTAGGGGAATATTGTTAACTCAATTTACTCTTACTCTTCAATTTTTTTCAATTCCTTTCTTAGTAGCTTCAATTTATATTTTCTTTTTCTATTCTCTTTAATTCGTAACAATTCAATTTACATTTATTACTGTTTTACTTATTTTTAGTTTATAAATTGAATCTTTTAATATTTAACCGAACTGTAATTTACTTGTTCTAAACATTTAGATTTTAATATCTTTATATATATTTGAAATTATTCGGCTGAATTCGTCGTTTACATATATCAATTTTTAGGTTAAAAATCTTGATAAAATAATTATTTTTCAGATTCTTATTTATTTTATCAATGACGGATTAAAAAACTTATTATTAGACTAATAATATTAGCCAATAGCTTTCTTTTAAAAAATATCATGAAAGTAAAGGCAACACTCCAAGATGAAAGTCAAAGGATATATTAAATCTATATTCTAGATTTTATTATTATTATTATTTATATTCCTTTCTCATAGAGAACTTGAAGTAATTATTGAGCCAGTAAAATGTCGATTTAAAAACTTTTTTCTTTTTAATTTAAACTTTCTTAATAGTATCATATATCAAACGCGAATAAATTATAATATTATTGTTTATATGTTTCCTGGTTTCAAACATTTTTATAATATATTTTTTTAAAAATTCTTCACAAATATTTGAAAATATAAAATATATTAATAAACTGAAAATTTTATAATAATAAAAAAAAAAGAATCCGGAAATGAAAACATAAATAGGTAGAAAATGAGATGAGTCCAAAATCTAAGTGCAGGCCCAAAATGTAGGAGAAGTCCCAAATCTAAGAAGGCCAAGAGCCCATATTGGCAGTGCTCACATGGCCCATTACATTTGCAATGCCCAACCCAATGTAACATTTCCGCGCCTCCTCCAATGTCTGGAGATCACTGCCTCCACATTCCATCACAACACTGGAAGCTCCTCTCTCTCAAATATTCACCAAAGGTTCTTTAACTTTCGAACATTCCATGACGAGGTTATGTTTCTAAACCTTATTTTCAGGGAACTCAAACTGTCTCTGACTCTGTTATTTTCTTTGTTGCACATAAAATTCACGTGGGTGTTGATTTTGGTGTTTTTTGAGAAGAGTATAAGTGAGTGTAGCATTGTTCAACATGCCTTCTGAGGATAGTTTAAGGCAGAAGCTAAAAAAGAGGACAAAACATGTAGTAAGCACTTCTAGGGACTCTATGAGAACTAAGAAGGATGAAGTTTCTTTTGAGCAAAATGGGGTTTATGGTAGAGGAAATGAGTCTGAGGGAAAGTTGAAGAAAAGGGTGAACTTTAAAGGGAAGCAATTAAGTGACGAAATTGAGGAGAGAGGGAAGTTGAGAACTTTTGATTCTTCTGGGAAGAAGAGGGTATATGCTAAGGAGGGGAGGGATAAAAATGGGAAGTTAGAGAATGGTGTGGCAACATCTAAGAAGAGAACTTTGTTTAAGAAAGATGAGAAGAAAGTGAAAGATGATCTTGTTGAAGGGAACGCTGGCCACCGTACAATGTGGGTTCCTGGTAAGTTAAGGAATGTCGGTTCGAAGGTGAAGCGTGTGACTCACACGGGGAAGGAAATGAAGGAAAATGTTGTGTTGGCTACTGCTAAACAGAAAGGCAGGGGAAAAGTAGAGGGTAAAATGGGATTTGCTGGGGAAGATGATCAAGGAAGTGGATTGGTCAAGAGAAGTAGAGAAAAGAAATCTGAATTGAGCAAAAGGAAAAGTCAAGAAGTTGTATCTCCATCAAGTTTTGCCAAGAAAAAAGCCAGAGATAAAGTGGGATTGGATGATGATGATAGTGAGACACTAGATGATCGCCCAAAGAAGAAGAAAAGGGTGATAAAAATTGACCCTCATGATATCTCAAACAAGAGGCTAGATGATGGCATTGGTGTTAATGGTAGGTAGTTTATCTTCCTCTCTTTGCATTTTCATCTGTTCTGTTCGAAAAATCTTTGTTTTTATGCTAATATTTGGTTTCGGATCTTTATAATGCATTATGAAATCATACTTGTGATTGGAAAAACTTTGTTGATGGTTATATGTTTTAATAAGTGGTAACTAATATATGTTTTAATTCTGAATAATAAAATAGTATTAGCAATCATTCACCTTATCTATGTTTAAGATGCGCAAATGATAGTAGCTGTGAGGTGAGTTTTAGAGCTGTATTGAGATAATGACTTGCGTTTATGTAATAAAGACAAAAACAATTATGAACTTTTGATTTTGTCGTATAATTCCGACACTGCTAGGCACAATATAAAAATGGGTTAAATGATGAGTCTTATGAACAAATTACAGTGAACTAAACTTTTGATTTATGCCTTTCTCATGAGCACAAACAATAAGATTAGAATTCCAATGGAACACTTTTAAAATTTCCTGCAGTCTGCTCTGTGTGCATCTAATCTATTGTTTTTCTGTTGAGAAAATATCAGTATCAAGTAGGTATATTTGACTGAATTACATTTGCATACTACGAACACTCTTTTAGGAATTTGCAGGTCCTAATGAACTGATTATATACAATATTGGATGAAGTTGCAGGTTGAGGTCATATGCTTAATATCTGTTTATCTATTTTGTCTGTATTTTCCATTTAGAAGTTAATAAAAAAGATCCAAAAGAGGAGCTGTTAATTTATGGCATAGAATCACTGGATAACTGTCCTCCCCTTAACATTCAAGTTTTCTTTTTAAAGTTCAAATGCTGACTGTCTTTTCTGTACTGTTTGTCTGTGACACACCAAATACTTGTGATGTGATGTTTTTTACTGTTACACAAGTACCCTGTGAACTTCTTCCCTTTGATTCCCTAAGTTTATTTCAGGAAGTAAAGAGAAGAAGGAGAAGGAGAAGGAGTCTGAGAAAGAGCCTAAAATGTCCATGAATGCCCAGTTCCGTGCGATACAGCCTAGCCCTTCAATCCTTTCCTTTGTGGAAAAAAATGTAATTTGTATGAGCATGGACTTTTGATTGTTGTGTTGATTATGTTGTTCCATTGTTATTGTGAATACAAAGGTATGTTGACTTCTTGTACTATGGTTATTATTCACAGCTTCTGGGCAGGAGACGCACGATTGACCTAAGAAGGGCAGGTTACAACATAGATCTTTCTGCACCCTTAGATAATATTCCATTTTCTAGCAGTTCAGAAAGAGAGAAAATTGAAGAAAATGTATGCTCTTGTTTAATGCAATAAAAAAACAATAATATGATAGAATAAGCAATGGTTTTCCGTTTAAATATTGTTACTAAGCCTCTGTTAATGTTGGCATTCTGGTGTGATTAACCCTGACAGGTTTTTAGGAATAAATTGGATTTTTTTGCTGCGGCAAAGGTCTCATCGTCATTTCCACCTCCTAATCTTCCAGAGATTGCATTTGCTGGTAAGGTTTTAAGTCATCACTGTTTAATGTCCATTCCTTCGTCATTTTGTTTTCTTAGTTTATGTTAATTATATTATGGCAATGTTTCATTTATTCGGTGGGAGGTTATATTTCATCAATTTTACCTTGTTCCTGGTTTCATTATCTTTAGCTGTTTCCATTGCTGTTATCTAAAAATTAGCATTAAACTTCAAAGAAGAACTTTAACTGTTGTTGTTGTGCTGTTGATACCACAATATGAGGAATGATGATACATTGTAGGACATAAACTGTGTACACAGATAGTAAATTTTGAGAACTGATGAGAATTCAGACAAACTTTTAGCAGAAGGATTTAGGATTGTATGATATTTCTGATTGTCTTTTGGTTTTCAGGTAGGTCAAATGTGGGGAAATCATCGCTTCTTAATGCACTCACTAGACAATGGGGGGTTGTGCGGACATCAGACAAGCCTGGCCTTACACAGGTATCCTTACTTCTTAAAAATTGGTAGATGTACATTTGAAAGATAAAGTGTTGTAGATGAATATTCTTTTGTAACAAATGACGAATACTCTGCAGACAATTAACTTCTTCAAGCTGGGAACAAAGCTTTGCTTAGTTGATTTGCCTGGATACGGATTTGCTTATGCAAAAGAAGAAGTGAAAGAATCTTGGGAGGAGCTTGTAAGTAGGGAAATTATATTCAATTCTCAATGGTCAGGTTCTTGAATGTTTGGTTTAGCCTCTGAAGTATTATCATATTGTACCAGAGGTGGTAGTCTTCCCATGCTTGAAGGTTATGTGTAAACTGTAATCATTAGTTTGTTGGATTAGAATACCCCTTTGCACTTGGCATGCTAAATTGCTTTTTGACTTGTCATGTCCTTCCAATTCGGAAGGATTGTACTAGAGGGGCAACAAAGAGGCCCCAGGTGCTGCAGGGATATTAATTCAGTTCTTGGACTTTTTTTATTAACCTGTCAAGATGAAAACACTTGAGATTTCAAGTTTTTCACACTTCCATTCAAAAAACACATTGATATATAATACAATAGGAGAGGAAGAGAGAATCAAAGCAATAAAAGAGGAAGATATGGGAAAAGCTTGAAATGGGGAGACAAGGTTCAGCCACATTCACCAAGGCACCTTGTCCCCCTAAAAATAGAAGTTACACAGCTATTTAACACTCCCCCTCAAGCTGGAGCATACAAATCATATGCACCAAGCTTGGAACATATAGATTGAATCCTAGGTCCTCTTAAGGTCTTAGTCAAAATATCTGCCGGCTGTTCATTAGAATTGACAAATTCAGTGTTAATCTGCTTGGACACTATCTTCTCTCGAATGAAGTGACAATCAATCTCTATGTGTTTAGTCCTCTCATGAAAAACTGGATTTGAAGCAATATGAAGTGCTGCTTGATTGTCACAATATACTGTCATTTGTTCAACTTCACAAAATTTCAACTCTTGAAGAAATTGTTTAATCCACATAAGTTCACATGTAACCATGGCCATAGACCTATATTCAGCCTCAGCACTGGACCGAGCTACAACATTTTGTTTCTTGCTCTTCCAAGAGATGTAACTTCTATTTAACAAAAACAATTGTGTTAGCTAAACTAGTTGAGTTGTCTCATGGAATTCAATTTTTTTATTTCACAGTGGTTTGTTGCTTCCTGTTTTACACTTAAAGGTGCAACGAGGATGACTGAAATCATGTTACAAATTTTCTATCTTTTTGTGAAAAGTAATAAATTTCATTAAGACAGAGAGTAGAGAATACAAGAAGTTTCAAGGAAAAGTTATCCTCTTCGACGTAATACAAAAACATGGTGATATAAACTTTAGCACGGACCAAGACTTCAAACTTGATTTAATGTTGATGTTAGACTTCAGGGGCCCACCTTTCAAAAAATTTATATGTAGAAAACATGTTACTAAGCTAAGATTTTTTTTCATTCGGAAGGGATGTTATATAATTCATGAGCCCATACCAATAATTAATGAGGAGAATAAGGTTTGGAGGGGTTATTCTGGTAGGAATAAACTGTAATAATATGTAGTTAATGTGTCATGACCCATAAGTAAGTTACCACAGTTTTTATTCATAGTTTAGCAAGTTACTTTTAAATTTATTTGGAGGTTAATGAGTTGGTTACTAGAGGTTCCTTTTGGAGTTGAATTTGGGGTGGAGGTTGTAAAGGAAGTTATCTTGGAGAAAATAATACAAACTGATCACTCTCAGTGCAAAAGGACGTCCCTTGCAAGAGGATTCTGCCTCTCGAGTTTCTTTTCTGTTCATGTGAATAACAAAAAACCATATTTTCTTATTTCCCTTTTGTCTTTTCCTATTTTCCCTATCAAGCAAGTCACTCGGGAATAGAAAATCTATCAATGCTTGGCTAATTATTAATGTGTTAAAATTTTAATTGTTGTTTATTAGTCCGAAAACTTTATACTAATGCCAATAGCTGATTAATTTAGTGGAAGCTAGGCATGACTTGGTTTTTAGTTGAGCTATAAAAACTTTGCTTTGTGTTGTTTAGCTTTTCTGTCTTCACTCATGGATGGCATATGGAGTCATATGCATCGGCATTTTCCATTTTCCCTAACATTTTATTATAGAAATGTTCATGGAGTGGATTATTGTTGTATTATTATATTAAGCACTGGTCAACTGTGTTTCTGGAAAATCTCAAATTGTAGGTGAAGGAGTATGTTTCCACAAGAGCTGGCCTCAAACGAGTATGCCTTCTGATTGATACAAAGTGGGGTATGAAACCAAGAGATCATGAACTAATTGAATTAATGGAAAGGTAAATCATACAAGAGCAATTGGTGTCATGCATTGTTGTGCTTTATTTTGGCAATTGGTGTTATTCTTTACAAATACAAGGGACTTAAATTTTGATCATATAAACGCAAATTGGAGAGTCATACCTAAATTTTTTTGACTAGTGATATCAATTTGCAGATCAAAAACTAAATATCAGATTGTGTTAACTAAGACAGATGTGGTCTTTCCAATTGATGTGGCACGACGTGCCATGCAAATTGAAGAGGCAAGTATTGGTCATCCAAATGAACCTTTTGTCTGAAAATTAACATTCTATTTTGGAGATTAACAAGTTTCTGCATGCTTTATCACAGAGCCTCTTGCAGAACAAGTGTGTAGTTAAGCCTCTGGTATGCTGATTCTTTTATCAGATTTGTTCATACTATTCTATTTTTCACTTTTTCTGACATTAATCTTGGGATTAAGCTTTGGATTTTTTGCGTTGTGTCTATTACAGATGATGGTAAGCTCAAAATCTGGAGCAGGAATCCGGAGCTTAAGAACTGTTTTAGCCAACATAACTCGATTTGCCAAAAGATAGTAATAAGGTGGTCTTATCCTTTCTTTCTATTTTACTTCAAGTTTTTTGCTCATAACACCCGCGTGCATAACAATTTATACATGTGTGCATCAAAATATAAAGGGCATTATTTTTTCCACTTTAAAAACTTTCTTAACCATTTGAACTAAGTTCTGCTACAGCTATATTCTTGTTATTTATTCATAGCATACTACAAGTTGTGTGACCTTAAAAGTGATTAAGAGCCCCTTTAGTGAGAGCTTTGAAAATGAGTTTAGTCAAGTCAACTGATAAAAATTGGTTCCATTTGAAGCTCGACTTGATCCAAGCTTGCGAATGGATGAGTTCATTTCTAATAAAATTTTAATTATTTTACATACTTTTGCTATTTATTTTATACAAAAATGCAATTAATATAAATTTAATTATATATTGGTTTGTTCATGTTCAATATGTTCATTTAATGAAGTTAGTTTTTAACTCAGTTTTAAAGCTCAAACTTGGTTTGGTTCATTGTTAATTCTAACTTGGCGCAACATTTGTGCCATCATCAATCATATTTTTTGTTATTTTTTTTCCACTTGTAAAGCATAAATAATCAAAAGTAGTGTTCTCCAATTGCTTCAAACAACACCCTGTTTTTCATTTTCTAACCATGCTTTCTTTTTGATGCAGATGTCTTATATATTCAAGACAGCCACACAGGCATGGTGAACTGAACTCGTTTGTTTGTAGTGCAGACTTCAGTTGCCACATGGCAGGCCAAACCTAATTTGTTTTTGCCTCCCATTATCTAATTTTTTGTGGCATTGCAAGAAATTATTTCATGACTTTTTTGAGGTTCCTTTTTGTCTAAAAACATTATTTTATTTGGTCAAAAAGAATGGTTGCATGCATGTCACCACTTTAGTTTTCAGAGGATACCTAACCTTATTCCTTCAGCCGCCCCACACTTGATTTAAAGGATATTTATTTATTTATTATTTTCCATAACAATGAATCCCATTATCTTGTGTAGCAGTTTAAATAATACATTCGAATTTAATGCTGATGATTTTGAAAGTTCCAGTTTACCTAAAAAAATTGTTACCAAAACTGGCCCAATTTTGTCATATTAAAATTTGCAGGTATTATTTTTTGTATGATTTTGTTGATAATAGTAATGATAATGATAATGATATTAGTGGTATAGTTATAATAATAGTAGCAACAACGATGGTATTTAGTTTTGGAAATGAATGTAAATATTTTAAAATCAAGTAAAAATATCAATTTAGCTTCATTTTTATCTTGAATTTTATATAATTACTGTTCTCACTTCATAGTTGATACATACCTAACAAAATAATACTTTAAAATTAATGATACATATACCCAATAAAGTAATATTTCAAAATGGAAATTTCTTCAACCAAATAGACCTATACTAAAGTATCATTACACCCTTCACATTCTCCTAGAACAACCCTTTTAAAAGCCATATAAATTAATCGTACCAAGTCTTATAGTTTAATAAAACCATACAGAAATTAAAAACAAAGCATTTTCAAAATTTCAGCAAGTATGCATAGGAGTGATCAAAATAAATTTTGGCGAGTGTCATTATCATAATCATTTTTCAAGACTTTGACTTGCTCAACTGATCTAAACCCACCAACCACATGTGACTCTTCCTATTGGGTGTTCAGTGAGTGTCCACTACACTTACACAATAAAATTAAATAATTAAGTAAATAATTAAAATAATAAAACTAATAACACGAGTATTTATCTTAAAGGGAAATTATGAATGTTAATCCATTTTGTTTCTTGTGTCCTACCTAGAGTGTGTGCACCACACACGCGCTTCTTCCTCAATCACATTCTTCTTTCTTCTTCAGAAATCAAAATGTGTCCTCTCAGATTCATTCTCGTATTCTTGTCCGCAACCCTCGCCGGTTTCTTCGTCCTCCGGAACCTCAGATCTCAGCCTCCAACCTCCGACGACGACGGCGACGCGGTTGTTGTTCCTCCCAACCCCAAAACCTCTGACTCCTCTGACCCTTCCTCCAATGGCACTTCCAAGGTTCACCCACTTCACCCTTTTACCTCAATTTCACAAAAATGTATCCTTTTTTATGTAACCCTAAATTTGTGTGGATCCAGGTTCGCGCTCTGGCAGAGTCTGGGTTCTGGACCTTCGTGGATATGGCTAGTGGGCGGTATCTGTGGAGGCATTTGGTCTCTAACCCTTCCAAGAGATCGTGATGTGTGTTGTTGCACTTGTTTGGTTCCATGATCTCTGTGGACCCAAAATGGGTGATTCAACGTTGCCTCTGATGTTGTAATTTTTAGGGGTCAATTTGGATATTGTGTATCATGCAGCTGCTGTTCATAGTGTTGGTGTTTTTGTTGTTGAATTTTGAATGGTGAAAATGTCATAACTGCTATTATAATGATAATAGTGAAGATGAAGCCTATGCTTTTGGTATAATATGAAGTGTGTGCTCTTTTTAGTTTTTACTGTTTCTGTTCTGGATTCTGGGTTGTTTCTTGTACTAGTGTGAAATTGTTAGAATAAACCATCAATTTAGTTTTTCAAGTAACCCCCATGCTGATATATTTTACTAAAGTTGGAGGACTAATTTGAAGGAAGTTTCTACACTTGAGGGACTATTTTGTTTGATTTCTTATACTTTAGCTAGAGAGAAAGTAACTTGATATGGGTTTTCCATGAGGAGTGATAATGCCTTGTCTTGTTGGATTCAATGAGATTTAGTTGCAGGCATTTATAGTATGTCTGGTTCACTACTCACTAGTAATAGTATGGAAAATTTCTATTATGGTTTATGTAATTTATGCATCTCTGGAGAGCAGTGTCCTGCCAATGTTAGGTAACCTTGCACTGATTGCCACAAATCAGAATCAAGGATGGGAATTTGTCTTGATTATAATAGGGTTCAGAATTACAAATTTATGTAACATTTGGAACAGGATATTTTCTACCCAATTAGTGTCATTGCTATTAGTAGTTTAAACTCGTATAAATCATAAAATTTTGTCTATTATTAATCAATATGATATAGAATGTACAAAGATTATGATTAAATACAAAAGTTGAAAATAGCTAAGAAAAAAAACAGAAAATGGTTAAGAAAATATTTGCTAAAATTAATTAGATAAAATATCAAGAGAACTATAATCCTAATATGATTTCTCAAGTTGGGTGATGAATGTTTAATAAACTAAATTTGGAAATTGCAACATAAAAAAGTTTAGGAAATAAAATTTTGTAAAACATCACCTAACTGCTTTGTAGAGAGAACATGTATCAAATGCAGTAGAGCCTCTTATATTTTAATGTGAATCAGATTATAATATATTTTAATGTGTTTTGTTCTTTTATGAAATATTATATTTTTGGCAATTTGTATAGCTAATTAACTATGAGAAAAGATTACTAATATCACAATAAGTATTTAACTCACTGCTTCTGACATGTAAGAGAAGCTAATGTTTGGAGTTGCTTGTACTTTCATCCAATAACAGATCTTAGTAGCACACTGGCCAATCTGAGTTAGAATAAGTTAGAATTTTCAATGTATTAGTAGAAGAATAGAACAAACCAAAACTAGGACTATCTTTAAGATACTTAACCATTCTTAAAGTAGTCGGCATGTGAGGTTCTCTGGAATTAGAAACAAATTCGCTCAATTGTTGGACGGAAAAACTTATACCTAACCGAGTATTTATTAAATATAAAAACCTGTCATGATCTGCATAACTTCATGGTTGGATCTCCAAGAGATGGAACAGGTTTACATTTCATCAATTAATTTTGAATAGTATTTTCTTTTATTTAAAAGAATCCCCTTCTTAGATCTAGCAACTCCAATACTTCCAATACCGAAAAGAATTTTAAAAGATCAAGATCTTTGATATAAAATCTATTATGTAATGAATTTTCACTTTCTTAGTTTCGGTCATATTATTACTACCAAAAACTATATCATCGATTATTAATGAATAATCTGTACAACTTTTATGATAGTCCATTAAGATAAGTTTAGAGGTTAGTTTTTTTATTCCAATTTCTACTAGCCTATTTTAAGACTATAAAGGAATTTTTTAAGTTTACAAACTAGTTTGAATGAAGGTAGTCTTAAACCTTAAGAAGGTCTTATGTATACTTCTTTGTCTAAGTCATCATGCAAAAATGTATTATCTATATCTAATTTATGTATGAATCGAGATTAAGCAAGATTAAGTAAAACTTTTATGAAAGTAATTTTAATAATAGGTGGGAAAGTTATCAAAATAGGCAATTCTCTCTATTTTTGTAAAATTTTTACTACTAATCTAATTTTTTCCTGGTATCATTTGCATCTGCATTATGTTTAATTTTATAAACCCAGTTACATCCAAATAACTTCTTTCTTGGAGGAAGAGTCATCAAAGACCAAGTTCTATTTCTTTTTGAGGCATCAAGTTTAGCAATCGGAGCTTGTTTTCAACTGTCTTTTGTGCTAATTTCCTTGTAACTTGTAGACTTAATATGTGCAGGTATAGAATAACAAAAGAAGGTATGATGGAACATTTTGCATATGACATACAAATACATAGGATAAAGAAAACTGGAATTAGAATAAGAAGAATTAATATTATAACAGTGATATTGATGTAAGTACCCGAGTCTAAATTTAGGTTTCAAAGAACATGAGTATTAATAGATTGAATTTGTCTAATCAATAGGAGGATTTTATGTATAATGTTCAAATTTGTTATAATGATTTTCAATAAAATTTTGACTGTTAGATAAATAATCACTTTAAGAAGAGAAAAAATCACATGAATGAAAAGTATTATCATTTGATAGATATGTTATAAGAATTAGATTGATTATAAAAGACATTAATATATGGAAATATTGTTTGATTGAAAACAACATGTCTACGTAGATAGACTTAGAATATAAATTAAAAAGAACAAATCTTTTAATATCACTTTTAAAACTAAGAAAAATGTTTTTGTTGATTCTAGATGTTAACTTTTTTTTTCCGCAAAATAAAATAGAGACATAAGTTAGACAATCGAATACTTTTAAATGGTACAAATTTAGTTTTTATTGAAGATGATTTTAAATGAAGGTTTATTGTTAAGAAAAATAGTAGATAATTTATTTTTAATAAATATAACATGTTTAATGACAAATAATCAAAATGACTTAAAGTTTTTTTGTTGAAAAAAAAAATAATTTACAGATAATCAAGATATGCTGATATTTTTTTTCAACAATTCTATTATTTTATTAATGTTCTTAACACAACTTGTTTTATGAAAATTTTCTCTAAGATAAAAATAAATATTTGTTATTTTCAAACCTAAATTTCTCTAATTTGCATTAAAACTGATTTTAAGTGATTTTAAGTAAAAAGAATACACTTCTGTAAAATACTATAATGTCAATTTTAGTTTTGATAAGATGAATTCATGTAAAACAATTATAATCATCTAATACAATTAAAAAATATTTGTAACCTTCAATTAATTAAACATTCAAATAATCCCAAATATCAACATAAATAAGTTTAAAAAAATATTGAAATTTAATTACACTTATAGAAAAAATAATAATTTCTTTTGCTTAACAAAGAACAAGTGTCACAAACATTATGAAAAGAAATATCAGGATAATTAAAAGAAATGATTTGAAGAATTTTATGAGATAGGTGACTCAATTTTGTATGGCATGGAGAGTCACTTGTTTATTATCATAATTATATGAAATTGAATTATAATCAATTATTTCATCAGAAGAAGAAGTGGATAATTCATTTTGTTTCAAGAGCTGAAATCAATTATACGAGTGTTACTGGTTCTATAATTTTGCCTTTTTCAATTATCAATCCTTCCCTTGTTTTTTAAATATATATATTTGGATAATATTCTTTCTCATCCAAATTGTTGGTAAATGGATAATTTTTCGATGACATTAACTCTCTTAAAAAACAATAACTTGCAATATAAAAAGTAAGGAAATAGTAATTTTAATCATTATTTGATTATTGACTAATAATCATTAAGGTAAATTTCCCATTAATCCTTTCAACAACAGTGTCCACGAATCTATAATTTAGAAAACAATAATTTACAAAGGTAGTATATTAAAATCAAATTAATTTTTCTAAAATTATACATTGAAATTGATCATTACACCTCACATAACATTATCTTTTTTTTTTTTAAGAAAAAATCAAATATGCAGAACACATTTTTTAAAATAAAATAAAAAAAAAAACATATATTTCTTTCAGGGAATATGCTATAATGTCTTTTCCAAGAACAGTTTATAGTTTAATTTTAATAATTTAATTATAAAATTATACTACTAGAATTTCATTGGGACCTTATGCGATATCATAGACATATATATCTAAGATTTTTCAACGGTCATATTTCATTGATTAGAGAAAGAGAAAAATGCCGAAGAGAAGGGTTACATCTGTCACAGTAGAAGAAGAAACTGTGCAAAACCATGGCAATAACCAAAACGAAAAAGAGAATTGCGAAGGAAATGGGTTCTTTGCTTGCTACCTCTTGACCTCTCTCAGCCCTCGCTACAAAGGCCACACTTACATCGGGTTCATCTCTCTTATTTTAACTTCTCGAAGATCAAATTTTGATTACACCCTTTTACTCATTCCAAAAATCATCCACGCCCCTTTTGGTTTTTACTTTATACAATTTTTGAGTTTGTGCCATTTTCTTTGGTTTCGGTTTCATTTCAAGTTGGTGTCTTTATGATCTGATGGTCCTGTTCTGCTGCTAGTTTTTTGAAAAAAAAAATCAATTTTAGTTTGGTAGAAATGTTCGTTATTTAACTTTTTTTTCTAAGGTTTCTGCTTCAACATGTTTTTTTTTGGTTGAAAATTTTGAATTTTTCTTCGGGATAAACGTTGGGCATTTAACGTTTTTTTTTTTTTTTTTAAAAAAAAAAGGTTTATGATCCAACTTTTATTTTTGTGATGGATCTTATGCTTGTAGTCTGTGTTTACGTTTCCGTGTATGCAATTTCAGATTTACAGTGAATCCAAGGCGCCGGATCAGGCAACACAATGGGGAAATTGGGTGTGGAGCTTGGAGAACGAAGAAGAGGAGGCCTTGGGAGATGGTTTTGTGTATCTATGGCTTCCCAACAAATGTCTCTGCTCTTCAGGTTTGAGTCTGATATTGCTTTCTATGTCATGTGTTTGTTGGCTAAAAATGTTCAAAGTTAATTGAGTTAGATTCTAACATTCATTTCGGTTTCTTCCATTTCCCTGTTTTATTCTTTGTAAACTTAATTTGTTGTGCTTTACATGGCATAAATGAGTTTAGTCTGGTTGCTTGAGAAGTTTGGCATGATTAGATCAAGTGGAAAGCAAGCATATTATGATTTTTAAATGCCAAATTTTAAGAAAATGCTTTTATAGTAATTTGATTCGGGATTTGCAGTTTGAATGGGCTTGGCAGCACCCTGTTGAATCGTTGGCTGTAAGGAAGGCAGCTGTGGAATTTAAATCCCTCTCAGGAATTGCCAATAAGATTAAACTTGCATACACAATGCTCACCCTTCCATCTTGGCAGAGGTATGGTCTTTATCTCTACAAGTAGGATTTGTCATTCCTGTTTGCTAGAATGGTTTTTGATGCTGAAATTATATAAATTATCACAGCATGAATATCACTGTGAACTTCTTCTCCACTAAGTACATGAAACACTGTGCTGGTTGTCCGAGCTTGCCAGTACACATGAAGACCAAGATTGGTTCACTGGATGAACTTCCATGCTATAGTATCAATGGTTTGTCAGAGAATGAAGATGATAATATTGATGATGTAGAATTTGACGATAATAATAATACTAGTGCTAGTGGTTCTGCTCCACATGTAAGGGATGATTTAGACACTCCTGATTCGCCAATAAATCAGACCCACGGGGAGAAGATTAGTGAAGCATTCGAGTGGATTAAAGAATCTGAAGCAAGAGAACCACCAGGTAATTCATTCTTTCCACAAGAGCAGCGCCTACCGATTAGTTCTACAACACCATTGACGATGAAATCATCATCATCAATAACTTCATTACAAAGAATAGAGATCATTGAAGAAGCTGATTTTATGAATGTGATGGATAAAAGCGATGCTGCATTGAGACAAGCAGCGCAATCAGGTGCTACATTGGCAGCCAATACAAATCGAACTGTTGGTAACACATTTGTTGTTCCTCACGAAGCTGAGATTATTGATTTGTCTAGTCCTTCTCCTAGTTGCAGAAGTGTTTTGGATAGGAAGAAGAGAAGAGTTTCTTCATCTGTTACTGATTTTATTGACTTAACAAGCTCCCCCAACTTTGTTCAGTTGTAAGGCTTCTTGTATGTCACACACCTATGTGGTGACAAAACATTAGTTGCTAAATAATTTGTTGTGTCACACCCCATTATCTTTCTCTGATATGGGTCACACAATAAACAGTTATCAACCACAGGCCACAATGAGTGTAAGAATGGAGAAATCTGAACGAATAAATATAATCTTGTTTGTTTTCCCAAGTTTTGAGTACCGCCAAAATTTCTTTCTACCATATTTGTGTTTGTATTGAAGGAGTTTGTTTCCAATAATAGAACATAATCGAGAAGAAATAGTAATTAGTCGCATGAAAATATAAAATAGTTTCTTTCTAACAACTTTTTAATACCAAATGAATTTTATTAGACAAGACTAATTTAGATTCCAGTAAGTTGGACAGAATTCAGAAGAGTCAGTGAACACATGATACACCTGTTTCAAACTATTCTGGTTTCAGTTTTTAATTTATTTATTTATTTTCTTTTATTTGAGAAAAATAATGAAAACATAAGCCCACATCCTTTAACAATTTAGCTATCATCAACTGATTTAGATAAGATAAAAGATTAATTTACCAAAACAAATTAACATGCTCGTTCTAGCATATTTTTTCAGAACAGTAGGGATATCTGTATAATTTATTCAAATCTTAGAAGAGTTGTGTACTTTACTCCACAAGAACATTAAATCCTAAATAATATTACTAATTGTAGCCTTATAACAATGGCTCTTGAAATTTTTTATGCTTGATATGTAATAACCGTTGGTTATTATACTTGATGTGCTTGCACTTCAGTAGCAAACACAATTGCTGAAGATTTTCAATCTTAGTTTTGCCTCATATAATATGGAGGCTCAAAGATAACCTCAGATTGTGAACGAAAGTCAGGCCTACATCTTCTTTCCTTTGTTTTTCTTTTGGCATATGGGACATTGACTTTGATTGGAAGTGTTTTTGAAAAGGATCAAGCAGATGACAATTGAGATAAGGGGTCTCAAAACTTGGTCGGTAGCATACGATAACTGCTTTTTATTCATCCTTTCTCTTCAAAATAAACATAAGACTTTTCATGAGTAAATGGTGGTTATCATCTTTCAAAAACTAGTGTAATATGACATTGAATAATAGTTTGTGACTGCAATAATAAGCAAGCATTTGCAACTAATACTTGGTGGAAGGTTCTAATACCAATTGATAAGAACCTTGTTAGAACACATCACAAAAACTTGTAGTTGTAGTTGAAGCGTCCAGGGCCATGTAAACTGCATACTAGAATCATATATTTCTAACGTGAGACTCAATTTTCGTACCTTCCAATTGGATCCTAACAAAAACTAATGTAATAACTTACTAATCATTAAGAAACTTATTTAACAACTTTTTTTAAAATCAATTATGTTATCCAATGCTAATAGACAAAGTTCTAATCCATTATGTGCAAACAATACTAAAGGGATAAAGGTCCTTGGAAGTATCATGAAAAGAGGAAGTTTCCTCTGGACACAGTTTATAAACAAACAATACTTTGAGGCCAGCACGACCCTCACTATTAAGTTTTTCATTTCTTTGAAACATGAGGAGCCAATAGAAACTATTGTTGTCTATCACAACCAAACATGGATGGAGATCTTCAGCAGCTACAATTTTTAACTGCACAACCCCTAACCTTTGGTTTTGTAGTAAATTGAAATTTGAAAGTTACTTCTGCAAATTAATCACCATCAGATATAGAAGTGCACCCCATACAATTCAATTATCAACTGTGGGGATCCAATTTCACCAAGTACCTTCTGACACAAATGTGCTTGTTCCTCAGGCAACCCTCCTACGCATTTGAGCATTCATATATCATTTGGTGTAACAAGGCTTGGTACATATATTTAGGGTTTAGTTCCTCGAGATTAAAACTAAAGTAATTAATCTTCTAATACATATATTTAGATTCTACTTTCGTGCAACCAAAACTGGACAAAAGTTCCTAAGGTTCGTAATATACAGAAAATTTGAGAATCGGTGTACTTCAATTTTGCAAAGAAAATTTTGAGAAAAGATATGCTACAAGGTCAAACAATTACAAAGTGTTACAAAGAGGTGTACTTCAACTTTGCAAAGAAAATTTTGAGAAAAGATATGCTACAAGGTGAAACAACTACAAAGTGTTACAAATAGCATCGTGAAATGCAAGATATGCAAAAACAAATTTTGGAAAAGAACAAAAGAAAAAAGAAAGAACTGGGATGGGCATAAAATGCATTAAGCATGACATCTCAAAATTGAAAACAGGTTATGATTGCGATTGTTGTTGCTGCTGGTCATCTGTCTGTTGCTGTTGGTGCTTGTTGCTGCTGGTCATCTGTCTGTTGCTGTTGGTGCTCCTCTGACGGTGGTGATTGCAGTTGTTGGTCACTTTGCCAGACCCAAACAATATCCTGAAGAGCAGGCCTGATATCTTCTTTCAATATTTTCTGATATTCCAATGTATCTCCATTTGATTTTTTCACCTCCACCAAATGGAAACAAGGAGTAACTTGAAAGATCTCTGCATCAATGGTTAAAACCCCTTTTCTACCTTCATCCAAACCCTCTAGTTTTAACAAACCCGCAGCTCTTTTCTTTATTTTCATCCTTAGCTGCTTAGCAATGTCTTCCAGCTTGGAGATGATGACATTTGCAGGTAATCTTGAACTAAATCTTGCTTCCTTTTTCTGAAAACTGTCATCAAAGAATCTAGAAAGATCAAAACCCACAGAACGGGAAATAATATCAAAGGCATTTAAACTTAAGGGCGCAACTGACTCTCCGTTTGCTTCTGCTGCTAGACCATCACAATCATTTTGCTCAGGAAGAACAGTACCTGAAGAAGAGACAGTGTTGTTTTCCACTACGGGTGTTTTGTTTTTGACATTTGGTCCTTTCTTAAACCAACAATGTTCCCTAATATTCGATATGGGAACCCTAGTGTCAGGATTTGGATCCAACATCATGCCCAACAGCTTGCATACTTCTGGTGGGAACCAATTAGGACATTTTAATTCTGCTTTGCTTATCTTCCTATACATCTCTATCAAATTTGGGTCATGAAAAGGGAGATAACCAGCCAACAAGACAAACAGAACTATTCCACAAGACCAAATATCAGCTTTTGTACCATCATATCCCTTTCTTTTGATGACTTCAGGAGCAACATAAGCAGGTGTGCCACAAGGAGTATGGAGTAAACCATCCTGCCTCTTGGATTCAACAAGGGCACTTAAGCCGAAATCAGAGACCTTTAGATTCCCATTTTCATCCAATAGAATGTTCTCAGGCTTTATGTCTCGGTGGTACACACCTCTACTGTGACAAAAATCCACAGCATTGATTAGCTGCTTAAAATACTTGTGTGCAACATCTTCCTTTAGTTTTCCTCTAGCCACCTTATTGAAGAGCTCACCACCTTTAGCAAATTCCATAACAAAGTAAATCTTATTCTTGTTGGCCATAACCTCAAAGAGCTGTATAATATTGGGGTGTCTAGCCAATCTCATAACAGATATTTCACGCCTGATTTGTTCAACTTGCCCAGTTCTCATAATCTTATCTTTGTCAATCATTTTAATAGCCACACTCTGGTTAGTTATTGCACTCCTACCATAGTAAACCTTTCCAAAGGTTCCCTGACCGAGTAATCTTCCTAACTCATATCTTTGCATTAGGATATTTGGTTTACTCTCCATATGAACTTTTACACAACTTCCTCAACCCACTTAAACTCTATCATTTGCTATTATGACGTGTGTATAACTAAAACTATATACATGTAGCAGAAAGTTGTTTCAACCGTCTTCACACGGATCAAGTATTAGCAGAACAGGCACTCTAAAAAAACTTGTGTGCCTATTGTGCATCAAGAAATAGTTAATGAATGAGCTACAAACTTGTGGTCCACTCTTACCAAGCATTAAGTGGGGCATCAAGAGTAAGGGCATCACCTTATGACACTCAGCCACATAGGTGCAATCAAGAAGACACATCTTTTTGGCATTCCCAGTGTCTCTATCAACCACAACCGAGAGTATGTGCCGGAAACAGTAAATCGATGAACTTCAACATCAAACTTCAATTTTCAGCAGATGATCATTTGTTAGAGAATCTGAGAAACAAAAAGAACAGGAATAACACTCACTTCAATAACTGTCAAGATCTGAATAAAAACAGAAGGAGAACATATATTAAGATGATGAACACAGATCAGATGCTGATCTTGAAACATAGCAGAGGAATAAATAAGAATGACTAACACATGATTATTAATCATTTTCCCGATTTTCCCGGTAAATATAAATAATAATAAAAATCACTGTTTTGAAGTTAAATTTGAAAAAAAAAATGGAAAAAAATTCAGAAAGTAAACCCACTGATCTTCTACAGCTATGATCTTTAAATGATTGCCAAAATAGGAATTGAATCAAAGCACAATCTGCACAACCGCTTAATTTGGAAAGTTTATTACTCATTCAACAAGAATCCAGAAGGGTGCAGGCGGAAGAGATGAAAGTGTGATAGACAAATAAAAACCTCAGAATCTTAGCTACAGTGTTAGTCTTCATGATTTTTTTCAGGGAAAACCATGACTAAATTTTGCTTCCCAGTATGCCAAAGCTTTAAATTTAGTCTCGAAGTTGGAAGAACCAACCCATATTCACGCATACAGCGATAGATAGACGGTGTCATCTGGATGATTCAGGAACATGTTCAAGTTGTACACATAAATTGAACAAGAAATTTGAGCAGATTTAAAAAAAATAAAAAATTAAAAACAGAAAAATAATGGACTACCTTGTTGATCAGGGTTAGCAGATGTTGGTACACAATGAAGATGCAACACAAACCCAGGAACAGAGGTGTGTGTTTGTATGTGTCTATATATACATACATATATCAAGGAAACCAAAGCGAGTTGATTGATAAATGAATTATTTGCTGTAATAATAATACTATTATTATTATTATAAAAGTTTGACTTAGTTAAGAAAAAAAAAAACCCTAAAATTTATATTAATTTTGTTATACAGTAACAAGGTGCAAACTTAGGAAGCAGTTTAACATTATCTTCTTCTTTTTTTTTTTTTTAAAAAGCATCTTTAATTGTGAGTTATTTTTATGAACTTGATTAATAATAAATAAAACCTATTAATGTCTTAAACTCTTGAAGGGTATAATTTTGTCTTATATACTTTAAATATTCATATGTATAATAAATATTAACACAATAAATATATTAATAATGAAAGAGATTAAAATTAAAAAATATTTCGTCAATGTTAGAGATGATTTTAAAGAATATAGAGAAATTATCACATTAAATATATTAGCATTGAAAGAGAATAAATAAAATTAAAATAAAAAAATATTTCGTTAATGTTAGAAATAATTTAAAAAAAAAATATGAATTGAAGACAAATTTATTATTACTAACTAAATTAACTATTTTTTTAATTATAATGAATCCGTTAATCAATTCTTATTAAAATTTTGAAGGAGTATATTTTTTACCCAATAATAATAATAATAATAATAATAATTATTATTATTATTATTATTATTATAACATATCTTTTGACCACACAATTCGAATTGAGATTTTTTTAAGATATTTCTAAAAATATTTGACAAAATAAAAATAAAAATATATACCTAAAAATTTGGAAAGAGAAATAATTTTACTCCAATTATTTAAATATTGATTCAACACTTTATAATCATATTCAAAATAATTTTTTTAAATTAATAATAATCAATGTTCCACAAACAAAAATATCAATATCTGATTTAATTAATTAAAAAAATTTAGTACGAAAATAATAGACTTGTCTTTTTCTTGCTTTACCCTACTTATTTATTTATTTATGACCTTATATTAATGAACCACCTAAAACTATAGACTGAAAATGTTCAATACATTCATCAAAATATTAATCACTTAAAAATAATACAGTGACTATTTTATATTTAATATAAATATTTTTATTTGATATTTTTAAATACATTAGTTAATATTTATTATTCTCATCCTAATCTCAAATATTAATATATTATTATTAATCTAAAAACATAAAAAAAATGAAAAAATATTTAAAAATAACTATATTTCGAAAGATGGTTTATAATTTCTTCAACATTCAACTAATTAGGGTGAATTATATTTTTTCAAATTGTGTTGAAATCTTAAATTAATTTTTTAGATAATTATATTTGAATAATTAAGCAAAAAGAGTTAAAGTTAATTGGAGTTTTATGTGCATATAGTTGAAAATACATTACTTTTTTCCCCAAAATTATACTTATTTTTTAGTTTATCAGATCCAATTTAATCCACTTCGTATTAAATAGGTGACAAGAAGAAGGTAGAGATTAAATATTTTTTTTATTTGAGAAATAATAAAAGAATAATTTAATTAAAATAGTGAATAAAAAAGAAGTTATACATACCAAAAATGTATTTCAGATCATATATTATTATTAACATGCATAAATAATTAAAATTAAATTAATAATAAAAAAAGTACACAAAAAAACTATTTATAAGTTAAGGATCCTTCACAAAAATGAATTTATCACTACAGTTAATCTAAATGTATTTATATATTCTTCTTTTTCTATTTTTCCTAATATATGACCACGTGTATTCTAATAGTAATGGTAAAAGAGATTGCAAAATAAAATTAATAAAAATGTTATAAAAAATTAAAAGTATGTCTCATTATTATCAATAAAAGTAATTTTGAAAAAAAAAATGAACTTAATGTAAGAATAAGGGGAGTGTGAGAAAAGAAAATGTAAGAATTATCATTCCAAAATATCTTTATTTTGGTAAAAGAACTTGATGACTATAAAGAGTAAACAATTTGGAATTATAAAAGAGAGTGAAAGTAAAGGAAGTTTGAAGGAAATGAAAGAGAAAAAGAAAGAGTGAATAATTGTAGTACCTACAATAAGTTAAGAAGATATGAAAGTATTATTTAAAATGAAAGTGTAGGGTATGTTCCATAAAAACAAAACCATATATTTCTAATGCTACTTTTAATTATAAGTTATAAAATGGGTTTAATTATAAATCATTCAAATATTTCTTGATTAAATAGACAAAGTAGTCATTCATAAAGTGTTTGATGTAGGACATGAAGAGTTGTGTAAAGGGTCATTCAACAACTATGCATGCACTTTTTCTTTTTCGTTGAAAATCAGAAACAATGAACCAATAAATAAATAAATAAAATGTCACCTTTTAAACTATAAGTCAAACCAAAACGAACAAATTGTAATTTACACATGATACAAGGCCATTTAACTTTTTCCTTATTTTCATCCCCTTACGTAACGCACTAGTTGGGTCACGCATCTTGGGCCGGGCCCACTTCCACTTATTTCACTTTTTAGATTGGTGAGATACAATAGGCCTTAACTACTTTCACCAACTAATTTCTTATTTAACTTCCCATTTATTTTGAATTGGAGTTACCTGAATTTCTATTTTACATTTCAGAAAATCTATTTAATAAGTCGAAAGGGATTCCAGAAATTGATAAAATCTATTTCAGAATAAGTGAAAGATAATTAAAAAAATTAATTAGGATAGAAGAATATATGGCCATAATAATAATAAAAAAATAATAATTTGAAAATAGAGAGAATAATTGTGTGGCATTGAGAGGCTATGCGTATCCTTCGGTCTTAGCCACCTCATTTGGTGTCACTCATTCAATGCCTCTGTCTGTCCCCTCCATAACAAACCCTTCCTTTCTTCCATCATATCAATCTCACAATAATATTCTACCTTTTTCATTTTTATTTTTTATAATCCTCACAATAATAATAAAAACTATATACTACCACCTCTCTAACATATGCCTGATCAATATTTTTTTATAATCCTCACAACTTTTAACTTAACATTTAAGTGTGTTTTTCATTGTGTAGTCCCTTTCTTATTATTCTACGATCTCTTTTTGCTGGAAATTATTGTATGCTCTAATAACAATCTTGTTGAACTTTGAGGGCACACTAGCTGATTTTCTTTTCTTTTGCCAATTGACATGTTTTATGTGAGTCTGTTAATAATATTAATATACTAACATGGATGAATATTTAATTAATATTCCTCCTACCATCAACAAGCCCAGTAAATCTAATTTTAATGCTTACTTTAACTATTCCGACAAATCTTTTTTGTGGCAACTTTACCTTTTATTTGACAAGCCTTATGTGCTTCAGATATATCATATGTTTCTAATGCCTTCAATAAAATAAATAACTAAATACAACATAAAACTAGTAGTATCAATGATAAACAAGAATAATTTACCTTTACTAGCACCACATGATTCGTAATGATTGTTCTACAGTATCCTTAGATTATTGGTTAGGCAGACATCAAAATAATTGGAACGACTTCAACCCTTTTTTTTTAAATCCAATTGCCTATTTACAAGTTAAAATACAACCAATGCTACCCCTGCTTAGTCCTCATATCCACGACGTCTTGCTAAGCGAGAAAGCAGCAGCAAGGAAATACGGTCAACTTGGCCCTGGGATGATAAGAAAATTTCTGCTGCTCCTTTTCAGATGATCATCACAAAAAAAAAAAAAAATCTATCTTTCCCACAAAGAAGCTCGTCCAAATTTACGCACGAGTATTTAAAATTCAATTTGTTGTTGGTAACGCATCCACGTTGTCAGTGAACATGCCATGTAGATACCACCTAACTTATAAAAATTTATAGCAGACAAAATATCTTAATTACTTTGATAATTATGTTACTAAATATGTAGTGACAATATATATAGCTTTAAGCTATAAGTAGATGAAATTTAACTAACTTGAAGCAATACTTACCACTGTTTCATGTCATACTCCATACTGTGGTAAAAATGTTTTGATTAAGTTGTATGCTAGAGCACCCGTGAACAGATAACTGTCTGCTCTGTCTAGTACTCCACCTGCAGTGATTGGAGTTAATAAAATATCTTCTACCTTTCAAGTACTTTCCAATGGAGAAAAATAAGGCGGGATTCTAGATGAGGTGTTCATCTTTTGTGGCAATATGACATCCTTAAATAAATTTTCAACCTTATGATCAGTAATTACTTATGAATGAACTTGTACAGCTAAAGAAGAGAATGAGAGAAAATTGAGATTAATAAATCATATGATGAAGAGAGATAGAGACAAAATAATGAACAAATGATTGTGTATACCACATCTTCAACCGAAATAACAGGATTGTTATATATTGCTATTTCTTCAGTCTACAATAAAAGTTCTCGTATCAAACGATAAAATAAATAAGGTATGTATCACAGAGATATTACTAAGTAAAGAGGAATTACCATGACCAGGTATTAGTGTGCCAGAGTCTTTCACCCCAGCGTCACGTTTAATCATTGATTCAGTGAGATCACCAAAAACAGACCCAAAGAAATTCAGAACACCAAGTGCTATTGCACTGAAAAAATCCATGTCAAAACCACAAATTACCAGTCCACAGGATGTGAAGATGAATGGTAAATGAACAAAAGAATTATGATACTCAAACTTCTTATTCTTAATCAAGTGGAACAAATCAAATAACACACTGACATTAACTTTAAGGACAGGTAGGGTACCTTGATAAAGATATTGGCCAGCTGAAAACTTTTGACAGTACTACAGAAGTAACTATACATCCACAAAAGCCTATAATAGTACCCTCCCAAGTCTTCTTTGGACTTATACTGGTGAGTGGTGTTCTACCAAATGCCTGCATGAAGGTACAAAATAAAATTTCATAACTATGGCCAGATTAAGGGTGTATTTTTGGAACAGATAAAAAATAAACCGTCTGAATGTTACTCAAGGAAAACTAATAATTTATATTGTGACAAATTCATGATAATTAGTTACACACTAGCCTCTATAAAACATTTATATAAAAGGAAAAAGATAAGTTGTTTTTCACTTAGTAAATGCAAGTATTGGATCCACCAAAATTCAGGATTTTTGTTTACTGCCAACCTACTAATGCCACTTAGAAATGAGGTGAGCTAATCTTTCACAACTTAAAGCTTCAGACTTGTGTCTACGAAGATTTACTCACTTATCTCGTTTGGTGTAGAATTTTTTTTAATCAAAAGAATCCTTCAAAAAACTGCTTAGTGAAATGCATGCCACTCTTCAAACCATTAAACACAAGAGCACTAAAAGGTGAAGTCTAATCAACCTTGAGATAATGTAATGAATTTGACATGGATTATGTGGAGACATATAAGAAATTGATTTCTCACCAATAAATTGCCAATAATTACTATCACAGAACATTGATGACAATCAGTTATTTGGACTTATACCCCAAGATAGTAAACAAAATTTAGTATATGTATATCCATAGTCTTAATTATTTTGTTTTCCAACAGAATAAAATACATCTATAGTTCCATTCTATCAACATGCTCCAGTTGATTGTTGTGAGATAAGACTTTGTAAGACCAGGATATCTCACAACAATTTATTTTATACTAACATTAAGAGAAACATTTTGAACATCATAATATCATGTGAAACTTTGTTAAGAAAAATCTTAAGAATCAGCCAGGCTCAAAAAAATGACAGGACGACTTGGTAGTCACCAAGTTGACAGACAGGCTGAAAACCAAGTTGCAAACCAAAAAGCTTATATACCTTGCCACCAAGAAATGCAAATGTATCAGCTGCAATTACGCTACTTATGGTAATCAAAGTTGCCACAAGCCCAACAGTCCAATGAGCTTGGCCACCAAGAAGTATAGGCCATGTTGCTCCTATTCCTACAAAAATAATAACTAATAAACACATGCACTAATTCAAGCCATATAGAAAATACGGAATGCAAAACTATGCTAATAAATAATAATATATGCAGAAGTTATCTTTCATGAATAAATTCTAACTAAAAGAACAGACATCAACGATAAGTGTTGTAAAATATAACATACAGAAAAATGGGTAAACATATATAAGCTTCCGGAATAATGTCAACCAGGCATTTGATTCATTGTTGAAATCAGAGCTGCTACTGCAGCTAGTCAAATTTGAAAGCATCTCACATCATAGCATTGCACACGAAAGCAGAATAACTAGATATATATAACCAAATGGGTTTCTAAACTAGAGAAACCAAGGTACTTATATACAAGGAGAAAAAAATACCAGACTTGCTGCCATGGTCCTTTAGTTCATACTATTATACTATTTGAAGTATAATTTATTTTCAGCCATGAGCAAGGACACATTTCAAACAGTGTATTTAAATTTTGAACTAAACAACTACAATAAACAAGAGTGCATTTGGATCCATAAATATAGGTAATCATATACAAATAAAAACAAGCACACTTAGTTACTCATTTCAAAGTTGAAAATTGAAGAGTACAGTGACAAACTACGTTATTCATGTGAAATGGACTTTCAACAAATGGTTACCAGCAATACATCAAAATAAGTGTCTATGTTCAATATCCAGATTAGATTACTCCTATTTCCATGCAATAATAAAGTATGTTAGAGCACACAGCAGCATAACATTACCAAAAGAAAGCAAGCAACTGAGATAAAACAATTAATAATCAGAATATTGTATAGCAACATCTAGATTAATAACCATTTTGTGAATATAGTAAAACTAAGGTTGATGCCTAAAACTACTACTAAAAAGAGATATAACCGGCAATGAAAGGTAGAACTGGTTGAACTCAGCAGATCTATTTTTATTTATTAAGAAAATATAGATCTGATCCTCCCAGCCCAAAAAAAGCAAAACTAAATTTGAAAGAGGAAATAAAAAAAGTTAATTACTTGTGTTCAAGGCTGGAGCTGCTAAACCACATCGAAGTTTCACCCAAAAAGAGGGAAGATAACCACAATAAAATAACCCAAATATGGCACTACTTAGCTGTGCAAAACGGGGGCTTCCTCTTTGTAAGAGTAATGCTGTAGCCAAAACAAAGGCAGCAGAAGTCACAGAAACATCAACATGACCACGATACCTAGCATGCATTAGAAATACAAATCAATCAACAAGCAAGATAAAATCAGAAGTTTAAAACAATAGACGACAAGGAGAATATATGCTAAGACATAAATCAGAAGTTAAATGACAGGTATAGTTAGATAAAATCCAGAGAATAAATTGCATTCAACGTGTAAAATAAATGTCAACAACTTTTCATTGTTAAATGCACATAATGGCTATCCAAATGCAAATAATAAAGATTACCAGATGCAAGCGGTAATGGAAAATTAAGGTGCACTAACCAATCTTACATGACAAGCAATGGCATCAAGGCACAAATGACTGAGCAGACTCGTGATACATAGCGTGGAGGTGGTGTCATTCCTTCACTCATTCCTCGACTCCGAACCAATTCAAAATATTCTCGTGCACCAGTGAAGACAGCAGCAGCAATGGCAGTTGCAAAGACCCATCCGCCAGCCAAAACCACGCCACCCGCACTAATCCCAATGCCAAGTCCAAAAACAACTCGATTTCTAAGCTGACTACCTTGCTGTTGAGATTTTGACGGCAAATCCTCCTACAAAGGAAAATGACAACTTCCATCAACTCCTCACAAATCACAATCACCCACTTCACTAACCATGTTCCGTCAACATGCATACTCAAAATATTTATATCATCCCCTAATACAATATGTCAACCGTTCTTCAAAGTTCAAACCTTCTAAGTTGTAAATAATAAAATACCCAGCAAATCTTGACCATTAAATTAAAGCTCAACCAACTTCAAAATTCATCATTGCACAAGGAACAAAACCAAAACTATTACATCGTACTACACACTCTTCTTGCCCACAAAATTCAACTCACTATATTGCAGCATACAGCATTTTACTTTATTTCTTCGATTAAAAAAATTAACATTAATTCCACATAACAAGATCGCTTAAATTTCAATTTTGTTTTTCAAAAGGTTGGCTCAGAACACCAATGGACAACTAAATTGCACATCATAGAACCCTAAATTCAACACATAACTGACCTAATTAACAGAATTTATAACTGTGCACAACCAAATGAAAATAACTCCATTCAGTGAAAATTCCAGTTCCTTATTCTTTTGAATACCTCCCCTCCAGCACAGCACTGCAGCACACGGCATTTTATTTTACTTCTCCAATTACAACCTTTACACCAATTTCCAAAAAAACAAAAAATCACGTAAATCTTAACTTCGTCAGTTAAAAAAATTATAAACATTTCTGTTTCCACGAACCGGATCGGAGCTCAGATAACATATTTTCATAGACGACGAAATGGCGCATAGCAGAACCTAAATTGACCGAGTAATGATAGACATACACCCAATTTTTTTCAAAACACCAAACTAACACCCTTCAAAATATATATTTAACATTTTTTTAACAAAATTCATGTGAGAAAAAGTACATATTCAAACAAAATAATATTAAAAAATGGGTGTCATTGGGGTGTTTTCAAGTTTGAAGGTGTACATCTATCATTTTCCTAAATTGACCACGATACTGACCTAATTAACTGAACTCGTGAACAGTAATCACACACAACAAGTTAATCAAAGGAAATGAAATTGCATTTGAAGGAAATTCGAAGTAAATTGTGTAATTGAATACCTCCTCTCCGGGGAGGACCTCCGGAGCATGGGTTTGAGGGAGCCGGTTCGGTTCGGCCTGGCCGACAGCAGCGAGGACGAGCGGCGAACCCGTCCGGCGGGTGAAGCGGATGAGTGGTTTAGGTTTGGCGAAGAAGAGAGGGTGGTGGAGTATTAGGGATTGGGAAGAGAAGGGAACGAGTTTACTGGGAAGGGGAGAAGCGAGCGAGTTGGTGAGTCGAAGGTGAGCCATGAGAGTGAGTTGATATCAGAAGTTTTGAGCATTACCCTCTCATCTCATACAGACCGATTTTGTTGACCTTCGATTTTTCCGTATACCATTCGTATAGTAGGTATTGGATTGTATTGTATATTGCATTGGTAGCATCGTATTGGGTAGCGTACTGCATTCTACGTGTTGCAGTTTGATTAGATTTTTCTAAAACATTTATATTATATTATAGAAATTAAATATAATATCCAATTTAATCTTATAATAATTTATATTTTTCTTATATACTATAATAAATAATTTAATTAAAAAAAATTTTAATTTAGAGAAACTAAAAAACTATAATAATTTAGAAAAATTATATTTTCACTTATATCTATGAAAATAATTTAGTGAAACACATACGTTTAAAAATAAATAATCACTAATTGAATATTCAAAATATATATTTTTTGTAAATTGAATATTTAAAATATATATTTTTTATTACACTACAAACCTCAATGCAAATCTGTTTTTCTTTTTTATAAGAATACACCAAAGTCAACTAATTTTGTGTGTTGACTTTTATGCCTTATTACAAGAATGGCTTTATTTTAGAATAGAAATATCTACACATCATACAAATTTTAAACCTAACTATATATTATTGACTTTTTGTGTGTTAAAATAAAGAATGAATGCTTAGTTGAATCCATCTAAAAACAAACATTTTTACAAATGTGAGAAACTAGTATTTGATGAATACATTATTTCCATCAAACATTTAAAAAGGTGAAAGAATGAAAGAAAAATAAACCAACAAATAAATAAATAAATATATGGTGAATAATGAATATTAGGAAGGAGATGTTTAAGAAATTAATTAAGCCATTAATGAGAATTTGGTTTTGTATAATGAACAAATGTCTAAGTTATAAAAATCAAAATATATTTGCTTTCTCTTACTTTGAATTGGTGTATTTTATGATAAATTTAATCCATTTTTAACATTTAATGTTTTTTTTTACTCTATACCATTTTAATTCTTACTACAAAATATTATACTAAAAGAAAACACATTTAAATATATTTTTAATTTTGAAATTTTAGATAATTTTTTAATTAAAAAAATTATTATAGTCCTTAAAATATAATTTTAATCCTTGAACATTAAATTTAAAAATTAAAAATTAAAAATTAAAAATTTGAAATTTAAATTATATTTAATTTTTTAAAAAAAATTAACAACTAGAAAAATAATACTAATTTTAAGAAATAAAAATATAATTAAGAAAAAAAATTCTATATATTTGTAAAGTTAATAAGTTTATAATATTATTTAACTGAATTAATAATTTTATAAATATATAAATGGGTTGTATCAAATCTATTTATCTACCTCAATTAAAAAAGTTTTTGAATTAAGTTTAAATTGAATTGGATTAAATTTTTATAGTATCTTTTATTTGACCTTTTAATTGAGTTAAGTTAAATTAATTAAGTTATAAATTTTTAATAAAGATATATATATATATATATATATAAACTTATAATTTTAAAATATATTTTTTATTTTTTAGAATATTTTTTAAAATTTAAAATATTTTACTATTTAATATTTATATAATAAAATAATTTAATATTTAAAAATATATTTAAATAATAAAATAAATTTAATAATAATTATATTATTATAATTATTATTATTAATATTGTTTAGATTAATTTCAATTAAATTTTGGATTCGTTTTATTTAACTTATACAAATTTATCAAATTGAATTGAATTTCATTCCATTAAAAAAAATTAATTCAATCTATTTATACTTATATTTTTTAATAATTATCTTAAAAATATATCAATAATTATTTATTATCAATGTAAAACCGTGTTTTTCATCTTTAAATTATTTAAAAAATATTTTAAGGAAATATATTTTAGCAGTTATGTATTAATGGGTGAAAGTTTTTACATGGTCATCTTATGAAAATTTATTATAAAATATTTATTAAAAAATTAGCAAAATTATTATGCAGAGTAGTTTTGAAATTTGATGACATAAAAAAAACTTATATTATTAGTTCATTTCATAAAATTCTAATAAGTACCAATTTTTTCTTTATATTTATTGTATTTTAAATCTTTTAAGAAAATGGTACATATAAGAAATTATAAAACATTTTTTAATTTCTAAAATAGAAAAAAAAACTAATTTTTTACGATTAAAAATATTAGAATGTAAAAATGCAAGGTGGCCTAAAGTAATAGGTGTTTATATTAGAATGTTTTTTGAAAATTGTGTTAAAAAAAGTGTAGTGAAGTGAAAAATCATGATAAGGTAGCATAGTTCATCAATCACACTATGAGTCTAGTTCTAGCAATACCAATCTCAATGTGAATGCTACTTTGCTTGTTTTATTAGTAATCTAATCATGTGATTAAGTTCGTCAATCATTTGAGTTAAAAAAAAAAACACATCAAAAGAATTTGAGATTCAACAAAAAAAATAAATAAAAAATAAAAAACGCACAAAGAAGACGGAGTCTCCATAATTTCCCAATTCCTCGAGGACCTCGCCCTAGTCGCGCGTCTGATTCCTCCGGCGGATCGCCACCGTCGCCGGCCTGAAAACTAACCGTGCCGCTCCCTCATCAGGGGTCTTCCCATCCACTCTCCCTCGCCTGCGGCAAGCCAAGTCGAAGCAAGAAGAGCGAGAGCAAGTGAAGATTCTTAGCTCCATTTTCTTCAGTTCGCAGCTTTAATCTCTCCGCGAATCGAATCGAACACAAGTTTGGAAACAGTGGCATCTCCTTTCGCTCCTTCGGTAAATTCCGCGTTTATTAGAAATTTTAGCTTTGACCAAGCCTGACAATTTGCTTGTGTGCGTTTGCTACTGTGGTTGGTCATTTTTTGCATGGTTGTTAACGGAGAGAAGAAGACAAAAAAACTAGGAACTTTTGAAATATAATTGCTGCTGGTTAAGCGTTAGCGAAAAAGAAGTTGTGATTTGTTTTCTGCTGTGAGTTGAGTTTAGCTTCTTGAGCTGGATCAGCTCACAATTTTTTTTTTTCTAGATTAAGGAGTTTCGGTGGTTTTGTGAAAACTGATAGCTAGTCATGTGAAACAAACTTAACTGTAGTTGCGATTGACTTAATAAACTCAACTCAACTTGATTTGAGGACACCGATTTTGCGTTGAACGAAACTTACTTTCATCGCAATGAGACAAAATACTTCCTTCTATGTTTAGTGCATGGGAATCTGGGAATTTCTGTTTTAAACCTCTGAAACGGTAATCCAAACATTTATTTTTTTAATTAAATTAGTGCTTGTCTGGATACACTCCTCTAAGCTTATATTTAGTTTTTTACGTCAAATCGATTTAAGAGAGTTATATTTGGACGGTTGTAAATCTTACCTTGACGTGTAACCAAACATAGTTAAATTTTGGGTGTGTTGTGTTAAGCCTACTGCCTAGACTGCTTTAGCTTGACTCAGCTGGTGGTTTAAGTTCTAGGTAGAGTGATGCTACTTCGAATGCCAATAGATATTAAGAGATAGAATTCTCATGTTATAATGATGTTTGGAGCATTTGCATGGCTGTACAATAGTTTCAGAGCAGTAACGTGACCACAAGATCATGTTGGGGACGAGTCACCTTTTTGTTAGGTGTGAGATGGAGGCAGAACCCCTACTTGTAGTTGAGGGACTCCACTCTTCTCAAATTGGTATTTACGAGTGGCCATTTTGCTGTGTCAATTGGAAATTTGGAACCACAGTCTGGCTTGTTTACCGTGTGTGGATGTACCATTCTTTATGACATAGTGTGACTCTCATACTAGGCCTGTTATTTGCCTGGCATTTCGTCCTAGGCTCTCTTTCTCTTTTAAATTTCCTTAATCTAATGATATATTGATATATCGGTACTGGCTTAGTTTGTCATCTTGCTAGTTTAGCCTTATTTGATGTCGCCATTTACTGCAATGCTCTTTTTCTTACCTTTTTTTTTCTAAACCATAGAAACTCTTAAATTGTCATTTAATTGTATAAGTAGGTCAAATTCAGTCCTGTAACTAAATAGTTAGTGATATATCCTTAGCATAGTAGTAAATTGCATGCCATAATGCAGCTATAACACTAGTGTCATGACACCATGCTGCTCCTCGAAGGGCTGTCACGCCTAACTATCGTGGTAAAAATTGATGCAAGTTGTAGCAATTTGTGAGTTTTAGGGCCACTCCTCCATTTGCACTGTCTCTGGATTGTCTCTGTGACCTGCGCTGTCACTGAATAGCCTCTGTTCTGAAACTTCCGCCAAGGCAAAAATTGTTGGTGATAGGGGGTTATTACTGATTGGAGAAGAGGCTAGTTCTTTTATTTTTTCTAGTGATAAGGGGTGATGGCTGATGAAACTAGAAAGTGTCCAGGATTTCTTTTGGGTGAGAAGGGTGTTGGGCCTGCACCCTATTTGACCCACTCTCCACCAGAAACAGTTATAACTGGGGAAGGCTTTTTTAGTTGTCCACCTATTTAGTCATTTAAGACATTTTTGTTGATTAGATCAGCATTGTCAAAATCAAATTTCAGTGTTTGAACGGGAGAGAGGGGTGGGGCTGTAGGATTTTATGATGAATTATAAGTTCCTAACTTAAATGCAAGAATTATATGTATGTTGTGTGTAAGATAGTGTAGATAAGAAAAATTACCTCTAAATAGAAACAAACATTTAACTATACCTAAACTTAAGATTCATAGAATCTTATGGTTGGCTATGTTGGACTTTATTAATTGCTTAATTATAAGATAATATTTGTTTGTATATATCTTTCTTTTTACTTGCATGTAGTGGAGAGTGTGAGAAGGGTTTGATCTTCTACTTAGTACTTATGTTATGTGTATTATTTATAATTTGGTTGTGTATTTTACCTGAAGGTCTTACCTTCACTCTTTTTTGAGTGATATTTAGAATTTTCTAACCTATGCTGTTATACTTAACTTGCTTTGTAGAAATTAAATGAACATTCAAAGAAGAGAGCAATTTCCCTCCTTTTCTATCGTATCTACATTCAGCTTATTATATTGTTGTTATTATTATTATTATTATATGCAGGTGTTATGGAGATATCATTGTTAAAAATGATAGTAAATGGCATATCCTCTTTTTTGCATTTATCATTTTCTGGAAACATGAACTCTGAACCTGTCTCAAAGTATTACAAGAAGGCAGAGGAGATACTTAAGTTGTTGAAGCCAATCATTGATGCGATTGTTAATTCAGAGTTAGCTTCTGATGAAGTGCTTAGTAAGATATTGGAAGAAATTGGTCTTGCCGTTAATGAATTAAAGGAGCACGTTGAGAACTGGCACCTATTGTCTAGCAAAGTATACTTTGTAAGTTTCATAATATCTTAACTCAGATTGTAGATACAAAGGTCATATATGTCTTGTTACTTTAAAGTAAAGCGAACTAAGCTTCCATCATGGGTTGGTGGTTCTGTCATTTCTTTATACGCAGGTTTAATTTTAGTTCTATTAATTCCTCATCATCTATCACATATACTTCTACTGATTAACTACCTGCAATTCTTTAATGGATCCTTTTCTAACTAACATGGATTTCAGTTCCCATCATCACAAGCTGCTAAAAAATCAGTCTTCTGGGAAAAAGCTTCTTCCTTCTTCTCGTCATCTACTTCAATAACAATTACCTCTCCACCATTTGAGCTTCATTATCTCTCCAAATCAACAACCTTGACTGTTTTTCCTTGCATTGGTGCAAAGAATGGGATTTCTCTTCAAATTAAAAACCCTATTGATAAGTTAGATGTAGCAGCTCCTTATTTTTTTTTTTTTTCACAGAATTCCTTTGATCCCTCTGATACAATCTCTCATTAGGAAAGTGCATATGCGAAGGCAGAAGAGTCAAAGTGAGGATTGCGATACAAATACAGTTGTAACTATCAAGAGCATTAGAGTAGTTATAACTAACTGGGTTAGACAGTTGTAACTAAGAGTAGTCAACTAATTGCTCTGTAACTAGTAGAATAAATAGGAGGTTGGCTAGAGAGGGAAGGTTGTTGTTGTAGTAGTGTTTACTGGGAGAGTGTCTGGGAACTCTTGAATTGCCCTGAGTTATATCATCATTTTCTCTTGGGTCATACTGGCCTGGAGAACGAATCATCTAATAAAATCAGAAACTGAACCAGAATTGATGCTATTTTCTCTCTACTCCAATAAATCTACAGAATCAGAAACTATTGTCAAATGATCAACTCACTGGCCTAACAGATCTCACTTTCTAATGATCCTGTGTGTTGGACCAAAATGTTAGAATATCAATTGATAAACTAATAAAATATAATATAGAGCACTGAAATTACATAGTACAGCAATACACTTGCTGTCTCAGACAAAATTTCTCTGTCCACAAAACTGTAAATAACTAAACATTTGACTAATCATACAGCCTACTATCAGATATACTCCAAATACATAAAGGCCACTTGTTATTTTCTATGAGTAGCTTTCATTATACAGTTTCTAATGCAGAACTGCTTTCTAATATATAACTTCTAATACAGGATAAGTTATTTTATATCACATATACTCCTAACAATTAACTACCTCCAACCCACTTGGAACTCAGTTCCCATCCACATTATCTTTTTCAAGGAAGCATAGCCAAACATCAGTCCTTCTAAAAAGGTCGCTGTTTCTTTTTGTGAATGTAATCAGGTTAGAATTGAGAAGTAAGCAATTATATTCGGATGAGTTGGGTTGCTACTTTATGCCTGCTTCTCATGAACATTCGTGGTTAGAATTTTTCATGTTGATTACATGTCAATGTCTCACTACTTCCTCTTTCTTGTTCGCTAGGTTATGCAAGTTGAACCTCTGATATCAAGAATTCGCACTTCAGGGTTCAATATTTTCCAGCAGCTGAAGGCTTCTCAGAATTGTCTCCCTGATGAATTAAGTTCTGAAGATTTACAGGTAAAATATTCTACTAATCAAGTAGTTAATTTAAGATCCCTATTCTGTTGGATTTATGTTTATATAAAACAAAACATTTGATGTATAATTAACTTAAAAATTGCAGAACTGTTCACAAAAACTTAAGCTTTTGGGACATGAAGAAACCTCATCAGTTATTAAGGAAGCTATTACAGAACAACTGGAGTATGTAGGACCCAGTCCAGAGGTCCTGACAAAAATTGCTGATAGCCTGGGCCTAATGTCTAATCAGGAGGTTCTTATTGAGGCTGTGGCCCTCGAAAGGTTGAAGGAGAATGCTGAACAAACTGAAAAGACTGCAGAGGCTGAATACATTGATCAAATGATTGCTGTTGTAACTCGTATGCATGAGCGTCTTGTTATGCTTAAGCAAGCCCAGAGTAGCAGCCCAGTTCCAATACCTAACGATTTTTGTTGTCCTCTTTCTTTGGAGTTGATGACTGATCCTGTGATTGTGGCATCAGGACAAACATATGAGCGAGCTTTCATCAAGAACTGGATTGATCTTGGGCTTACTGTTTGTCCAAAGACACGTCAAATTTTGGCTCATACCAACCTAATACCTAATTATACTGTAAAAGCACTAATTGCAAATTGGTGTGAATCAAACAATGTGCAACTAGTTGATCCCTCAAAATCTACAAATTTAAATCAACCATCCGTCCTTCATGGGTATAAGGAATCTGGTACAAACAGGGAATTACCTGTTTTTGCTCACCCCAGGAGCAACCAGCCATCCTCACCTGAGTCAGCACGTTCTCATTCTTTTAGTTCTCCAGGTAATAAAACTACTTCTGGTGGCATTCAGCTAGAGGAAACATCATCATCTTTGCATCCCCGTTCAATTTCAGAAGGCTCCTTAAGTGGTATGATTAATGGACAATATATGGATCTTGCAAGAATACCTCGTGCTGGTTTGGATGACAGGTCTGCTAGCTCAGATGAAAGCACTGTGGATTCAGCTAGCCAACCATCAATGTCACCATCTAGAAGGGAATCTTCCAGTGCCTTTAGCTCTGAACAATCTCAAGCCCATATTAGAGCTGTTTCAGACTCCAGTGCACTCTCTACTGCAAATTTTCCTCATGAAACCCAAGATGATGACAACAATGCTCCTCATCTGTCAACGAGTCCAGGCCACAGTAGAGATGCTTCTGGTGAATTAAATCCAGGGCCAGAAACTGCTGGTACTACTGCCATGCCATCAACACAGAGAGAAGCTGATTTCCCAACCCGATTGTTGGAGACGAGGCCTCGAAATCAAGCCATGTGTAGGCGGCCAGCTGAGAGGCTTGTTACTAGGATAACATCTCCTGCTATTGAAACAAGAGCTGATCTTTCTGGTATTGAAGCCCAGGTCCGGAATTTGGTTGAGGGCTTGAGGAGCTCTGACCTTGATACTCAGAAAGAGGCAACAGCAGAACTCCGCCTTCTTGCTAAGCACAATATGGATAATCGAATTGCGATTGCAAACTGTGGAGCCATTAACTTATTAGTTGACTTACTTAGATCAGCTGATACAACGATCCAAGAAAATGCTGTTACTGCACTTCTAAACTTATCTATCAATGATAACAATAAAAGTGCAATTGCAAATGCTGGTGCAATCGAACCTTTAATTCACGTGCTTGAGACTGGGAGCCCAGAAGCCAAGGAGAATTCTGCTGCTACTCTTTTCAGCTTATCAGTGATTGAGGAAAACAAGATTTTCATAGGGAGGTCTGGGGCAATTAGACCATTGGTAGATTTATTGGGGAATGGAACTCCTAGGGGAAAGAAAGATGCTGCCACTGCTTTGTTTAATTTGTCAATATTTCATGAAAACAAGAATCGGATTGTGCAAGCTGGTGCTGTGAGGCACCTTGTGGAGTTAATGGACCCGGCAGTTGGAATGGTTGACAAGGCAGTGGCTGTCTTAGCAAATCTTGCTACAATTCCAGAAGGAAGAAATGCAATTGGTGAAGAAGGTGGGATTCCTGTTCTGGTTGAGGTTGTTGAGTTGGGTTCTGCGAGAGGAAAGGAGAATGCCGCCGCAGCTCTTCTACATCTTTGCTTACATAGTACCAAATTTTTAGGCAAGGTGCTTCAACAAGGAGCTGTCCCTCCATTAGTAGCTTTATCACAGTCAGGCACCCCAAGGGCCAAAGAAAAGGTGTGCTTCTGTCTTTGTAGTTTCACATTTTAGTTGCCTTTTATTCTTTCAAAAAATTGATGAATTTTCTTCTATGTTCAGGCCCAGGCTCTCCTCAATCAATTTAGAAGTCAAAGACATGGGAATGCTGGGAGGGGCTGATCTTGAATTCCCAACCTCGTGTCATCCAAAGGTTTTGAATTAACTCCTATAGAATGTCTCCAATTTATACATGACATGGTGCAAATAATGTGTGTAAAGGTGTTTTGTATTGTTTTCACTTGCTTGGAAAGGAAAAAAAAAAAAAATTCATGGAGGATTGATTGTGTCCTCTTTGTGAAAACCCTTTCTGTGATGTAAAATTTTTTACATGTAAGTCTAGCTTTTGTATAACAAAAAAAGGTCTGGTTTTTGTTGCTGTGGTAGGGCATTATTATTGTGGACAAATAAAACATTTGGTTTAGTGACGCTTTAACTGCTCCTTTCGTTGAGATAGGGATATAGGTGTAAACTGTTGTGTTCATGCGTGGATGGTTTTAAAACAGCCAAGCAAAGCATCTTGAAGAAAGCATGATTGTATGTCTCCGTTTGATGCTACATGTAGTGTTGCTATGACTCTTTTCTTGCTTCTTATTTTTTCCAAGGATGATTTTCTAGTGTTGCTGCTCATGTTACTAAATAAATAGTTTATCCAAGAATTTCTCCTATCACCCTTTTTCTAAGACATGACTTCTCTTTTTCCATATCAATGCAAGATATTAGTGGTTCTACAAATTAATTGATTTTTGGAAATTGAATTTTACATTTTCAACATTTTAAACTGACCGAACTAGATCATCGGTCTTTATTTGGTTGTCTGTTTCATCAAATTCTGGTGTGCAACATTTTATTTGTACTAAAGCACCATAAACGACCAATACAATACCTTTTGGCAAAGGTGAGAGAGCACACAGTAAAAACAAAGAAAATTATTAAGTGAGCAAATTAATCTCTTTTGCTTGAGAGAACCTGTGACGAGCATAACAGTCACAGAAAAATATTCAACCGACCAAATAAATAAATAATAATAATAATGGTAAGAAGATTTAAAATTTTTAACGTAGAAAAACCTCTAAAATGAGGTAAACATCAGTAAACTACGGAATTTAGTCCAGAAAAATCTCCATTACGAAAATTACTATTAGTGACAATCAACACCAAGTGCTTAACGAACTAACTGTTTAGATGAAAAGCTCAGTCTTAGAAAAAATACTTTAAAATTATACTAAAAAGGTAAAAAACAGATTACAAATAAAGACCCAACTAATCTCACAATGACCAAATCCTTTCCAAAGTTAAAGGCAATAGCATCCATAACTAAACTGTCTTTGCCTTTGAAATTTATACATTAGGTAGTGGTGTGACTTTGCACCTTTTTCAATAATAAAAAGGAATGATGGCGCAGAACTAGTAAAAAGAAAAAAGCCCAACACAACACACGTCGCAAAATGTCACTAGTAGAACTGTTCTAACAATTAGCACAAGTCATATTCACTAAATCCTTGGGAAATTTATGATTTGATTTGATTAAGAAGTTTCAATCTGAACTCAATTTTTCAGTGGGATTATAACTATTGTTTTTCAGAAACAAGTCAGATTATTCAGAAAATGGAATCAACTAATTGGTCTCATTGTTTATGTCAATTTTAGAACACTCATTACTTGTTGTTATGAACAAGGATTGTGACGACTCGACGACACAAAGCAAGTCAAAGAGAAACTTGTAACATAAGCAGTTAGAATAAACACAAACGAGTTTTTACATATGATGAGGCAAATGAAGATTGTACATATGTCATTTCAAGGAATAGTTACGATTGTGATTGGGTCACAAATTCTAGTATGGTGATTGCTCATATGATTTCACTAAAAGTTCAAATAGGCTAAATTGACGATGATTACGAGTTTTGGATATTAGAAAATTAGGCTGTAATTTATTTATACTTTTTTTTTACTTAATATCAAGTATTTTTCACCAAATTGTATCTGAATTTCAAATTAATTGGAAGAAAAAAAAAACTAAAAGTAAATTGAATTGGTTGCATATATGGTTCCAATTCCAACAAAAGAAAGGAAAAGTTAATACACAAACCATAATGTATTATGTAAAAGAATAACAATACTTTTATCCCATAAATCAATGGTTTAAGTGCCCACTTGCTCTGATAAAAGTAGTTTTTGAAAACTATTTTTCTATTTAATATTTCACTTTTAGTCGTTAAAACCAACTTTAAAATTTTAAAATTATAAAGACTTCGTAATTTTTTCTTAAACTATAGCTAGCAACTTTACTAAAAATTGAATAAAACTATAAGTATCCATAGATTAATTTAACTTTTTTTATTCAAGTAAATAAAAATATTAACTTAAATTTTAAATCCCTCTTGGATTCCAAAATATTCTTGCGGCCCAGATCCAAAATTTATAATAAGAATTTTTTATCATCTTTTTTTATGTTTGTAGTTGAAAGTAGAAGATATATACAAGAAAGTACGTTTCATGCGTGTAAATTGGCTAATTGATTGATTGAAGTAATTATTCTGTATAAGGACATATACAAAAGGTAATAAAAAATTAAGTGAATTGTTAATTGTGCATGCAATTCCACCTGGTACAAAATGCCTTATAATTTATTCCATAATACAAAGATAAGGTTACATGATTACAATTTAAATTGAACTAAACAAACACTTCAGAATTTCCCAACCTACTAGATATCACTTAAACAACACAAGACCAAAATAACTTCCAACTTTTGAGGAAACAAATTTGTGTTTCTCTTCTAATTAATTCACTCTCCTGCAGTTCTTTCTAATCTCACCTCGAGACCCAGTTAAGGGTTTGTTATTTCCCATCTTGATCATTGCAGTAACAAAGTCAGAATCAAAGGCCTTGTTATTCTTGCTGTAAGTTCTAACCAGTGAATCAGTAGATCCACCATTAAAAAGCACCTGATCAGAACTGAGGAGTCCCTTTTTGTTGAGGAGGTTCTTGAAGTAGTTGTTGTCAAAATTATTTGGAGTTCTGAAGTCTAGAACTTCGAGATTGTTGTCTCCTGTGCCACTAGTCTTTGGACAGTTTCTCTGCCTGGCCAATGCAAATGTCCTGTCAATGTTGCTTCCACTGTGTATGTGACTTCTGAAAGTGGCACACCTTGCTTTCCCAATTGTGTGAGCTCCTGCAAGTGAAACCAAACACAAAATATAATTGTTCAATATTCATATATAATTTTTAATATTAATATATAGTCAATTGAAAATTATCTTAATTACAACTTTTAATTTTATTATGCATGAAAATTTATAATTAGAGGACATAATGTTCTCTACCATAAGCACATTCTAATTAAATTCATAGTATTTACTCACTTTTCTGATGTATAATATACATAGGACTCTCTCAACATAGTGTTCTCCCTTTTTCAAGAATTTGAGGTCATTAAATCCTTATAACATGTCATCTGTAATTTTAGTTGTGATATGAGATTGTTTGTTAATATATTTTTCTAGTCTTATATGAAATGATTGTGAGTTCTTAGATTCACTTATTTCCCCGAACACTGAAATATCATGAATGGGTGATTTTCAGTTGGTTAAATGTGCCTTTCATGTTACTTAAATGTGTTACTATTAGTGGCACGACTTTAAGCTTAGAAAAAGGACTTGATCCAATGAACGGGGTTGTTTAAATGTCACATTCTGGTATGAACTATGTTAGGAAAAACCAGTGTCATGTACAAAATCAATATTAAAACGTGTCTCAACTAAACACAGACAAAATGATTAATTGTTCATATAATGGAAGGAAGAGGAGGGAGGTAATAGGATAAAGAAGAAAGAGAAATACCAGATAAGGCTACCATGTCCCTAGCAGAGAGCCCTTGAGCTTGAAAATTTGTGATAAGGCTGGTGAGGTTAGATTTAGTAGATGGAATAACACCAGTGTTTGCAGCAGTGAAGTTTGCTGTTCTCGAATCTCTTCTTCCAACTTTCACTTTCCAAAATGGTCCTCCAAGCTGCACAATACAGTAAAGTAAATCACATCACATAAATAAATATTGAGTTAATATGATTTTTAAGATAGTTATAATAAAAGTATATGAAGATATGTAGTTGAATATCACTACATAATAATGCATAGTCTTTTTTCCATTAGAAGAATAGTGATGAACTTACGAGCACAACAGAGTCACGAGAAGCAATGGCCAAGATATCAGCACATGAAACTACACCAGGACATTGTTTCTCCACCTTAGACTTGATATCATCAATTACTTCGAAACCTCTCACTGAATTGATGTTAGGAGCTGCAGTTTTCTCTCCCAAGAATGATGGAGTGTCATCAAGTAGTAATGATCCATCACAACCCTGTTATGTACACCATAACATCAAGTAAATTACAATATATTGTGCTAGCTTCATGATCTATGAACTTGGCAAAATAATTAGTAATAACTTAGAAGGATGCATTTCTAAATTAAGGGACGGGAAGAATATATGTTGTAAATATATCCTAAGAGATGTAATTCCTCTACATAGTAATTATTCAGAGTTTTTTTTTTTTTAAATTTATGAAGCTAATATAAGAATTATTCTAAATCCAAGAAATTAAAAATAATTAAATTTTTATTTTATTTCGTCAAATCAACGCATGATACAACGTGGTTTAATGTTTAATGTCACGATCATATATATATATATATATATATATATATATAACATTTGTGTGACTTTATGTTTTTCTTTCTTACGATATATTTAACAGGACCACCATTTCGAATTGTTCATTTCAAATAAACAATATATATATATATGATCGTGAGTATACAATATAATAAAGCAAAAATGCACTACTGATTAGACGTAGTATCTGTAAAATTATTTAAACCTTTTCACATGTCTTAAAGCATATAATCATATAACAAAGGAAAATAATGTATGCTATTGGACACCCAAAAAGAGGTAAAAACAGAAATGAGAAAAATATAGATATAATAAATGTTATAATACGATAAAAGTTAGAAAAATCAACAGGAATGAATAGTGTGTTAGTGTGTGTAACATATATATATCTATATAACTGTACATCATTACTCAATAAGTTTAGTTATTTATTTAGAGTGTTTGATGTGAAAAATGACGAAACCAGTGCAATTAAAATGCATCGGTTATATGAATATGAAAAACCATGAGCTTTTAGCCAATAATAGAGACAAAAATGATGAACAAACACATGCGAAAGTCCTAATGTAGCTGGAAAATAAAAAAACTATAGGAGAAGATTACATCAACAAAGCAGTCATGGAAGAAGAGGCGAAGAATAGAGGCTCCAATGCGAGGTTCTTTGGCAACAGCAGATTTAACAACAGATTTTACTGTGTTGAAAACATTGGGACATTTCTTTGAATAGAAGTTGTCTGAGAGTTGAGCCGAAGAGGTTCCTGCAATAAGAAGCAGTAATAGCACAGCTACTGCAATAATATTAGCTGATGAAGAGAAAGAAGAAGAACGAAAAGGAGAAAGTGCCATATTTTCTCTTGATGATAGAAGTAGCTAGAGTGTGAGAAACAGTGCATATAAATCTCCAATATATAGAGAGATCATGAAGCAGCTGGTAGCTCTCACACCCTCACCTAATTATTTTAACAGCTTCACTTCAGCATGTACGTTGATTTGACCGATTGATAAACAACATATCATTTGTTTAGTTTTCTCTTAGATTGAGAAACAAACATGCACATTATATACCATGAAATGAACGCAATTTGTTCAATAAGGGGTATCCATGATTATGATTTTTCAGAACTGTAGTAAGGTCCCCATTTGTGTGCATAGTAGTTAGGAAAGAACATGCATGATAGATAATATTGATTATATTATTAAAACGTTGCAAAAGCTCGTGCTATATATATATATATATTGTTACCTAGTGATATATTTAATGTTATCTTTATAACTTAAAGATCTTGAAGTTTTACAAAGTACTGATAGAATAAGTAATGATATACTTACGCCGTTAACATTATAAACTTTAAAGATATTGAAAAACGTCGAGAAAGTGTTTGAAATGAGACAAGTGCTTAAATATCCGAGCTTGTTTGTTTTGTTGTTCTTTTAAATTCCATGACATGTGATAAAGTAGAAGTCCACCACTACGAATATGGCAGATTTATATTACAACATGACCACACACGTTTCTCTAGGGTTAGGAGAATCACCATTGTCCTTGATAGTCGATCCAAGTGTCTGACTGTGAGTTTTTTTTTCTTCGTTGGTATGGCTCACTCTAACTTGGTTTCAAAATAATTGTCAAAATGTAAAGTGTTTTCTTGGTTTAGAAATTGGAGTGGTTCAATTGTCCTGGCCCTTTCATACTGTATATTCTCTCTATTGATTAGTAGTCTTTCACGAAGCTGTGTGATGGATCAAGAAAAGTGAATTCAAATAAGCTCAAAGATCATGAACTTCATTTCGTTGAAAAAGGGAGGCATGTGTGTTGATTGGTTCTGCACATGCCTATCTAATTGGTTCCAACGTGTGGTTTATATATTATTAATCAATTAAACTAAATTATTAGTCTGATTAACGTGTGCTGAAAAGGATGTTTGGTCAAGTTTGTCATTTTCATGTCAGATTATTCTTGATCAAAACTGCTATATTCAGCATATTTTATTGAGACAAAGATGCTCAACCACACTATACCCTTGATTATGTAGCTGGAAACAAAAGTAATTAACCTTCAAATTAAAGGCATCAGTAGAATATACACTTTTGTTACATAATGAGGGATTAAGATACCATCTTAGATAAGCAGTAACATCTTGTTAATCTTAAACTATTATACACTTATTTGGATATTGCATTTCAAACCGTTAGAATATATATAAGTTATTGTAATATTTTTTTTCTCCTTTGATATACTAGTCTAAACTCTATGAACCCTAACACACTAAGTAATAAAGTGACAACCTCTGGACTGCACTTTTTGTAGAGCAGAACATTAATTATTGCATGTGATCCCTATTAGGGAAATTTGTTAGGGAGTTGTTAGGGAGCACGAGTCAGACTCTTAATTAAAGTGAAGAATAAGAGGGTAGACTCATTAATCCTGAAGGTTCAATTAATTATGCAAACTACTTAAATTAGAATTAAAGTTAGGCAAACTTCAATATCTAACATCTTGAGATTCAATATAAGAAGAAAGTATAACAAATCTATTAAAGATCCTATGGTGAGGTAATCATAATTTCATTAATTATGATCACACACTTTCACTCTTTCAGCTGAACTTCATCCATCTAAATAAGAAATAAAATACATCAAATCAAATCATGAATGAAATTAATATCATTTAATAAATTTTATTGAGGATATTTTTGTGTGGGAGTAGAATTAATTATAATGACCTAAATTATGTTCCTTATTCTTATGTAAAATCAACTTTTAATATATATATATATATATATATATAATTGATATAATCAACAGAGAGATGCATTATAAATAAGTATGATATCTGCAATTTTTGAAATATATATTAAAAAAAAATTAACACATCCATAATCAAGTTGACGAGTAGAGTGTTACTATTTATTTATAAATGCCTTTTTACAACTCTTTTAAAGTATTGTTTTTTTATTTTAAAATATTGTCCAAATTCGTTTTACAGATATAATTGGTAGGAAGGAAGTAACATTACTTTGAATTGTAATGTGAAGAGATAAGTTAGGTATCCAAATATTATTTACATTGAAGTTGATGCAAATGTGCTTGCAATACAAGTCAAAGTCAAAGAAAGGATATTTATAGCAATATGACTGTATTTCTTTTTCTTTATATATATATATATATATTCCCCTATTTATTAAAATTATGTATATCCAGATTTATACAGATTTATATAGAATATCCAGATTTATACAGATTTATAGAATAGATTCACTTAATGTCATATTTAATTTCCATCATATTTTTTTAATATAATAATTAAAATGAACTATTATTTTGAACTATTATTTTAAACTATTATTTAATATATTTTATAATTTATTTTGTGACGAATGTAATTCCCTCACAAATATTCCATCACAAATTAATTACAAAATAAAAATAAAAATAAACTACATATTTTATGATAAATTATAAATATATATATAATTATAAAGAAATTACTTATTATTATAATAAAATATCATGTAATTTTTTTTTTTATGAAAATATGAATGTAATCTTAATTTATATTATTATTTGGTATAATACATATGAAACTAATATTTTGAAATAAAAAAAAATGAAAAAAGAATACATAAAAATTAATTTGTAATTACAAGGGAGGTTTAGGAAACTAAAATATACAAAATTTTAATTTTTTTTATCCGAAACTGGTAGTGTGAAAAAGAGGGTTTTAAGTTATGAAAATAAATTTAAAAATTTGATTGGTCCAAATTTAAAAACTTGAGTAAAACAAAAATTTATTCTTTTTCAAATATAAATTTTTAATTAAATAAAAAAATGTTAAAATATTTAAGTTCTATTTTCTCAGAGAACAAAGCATAAATCATATAATTTTGAATATATAGGTTTTATCATTATACAAGTCTTAAATAAGTTTTTTATAAGAATTATTTAACTAGGGTTGTCATATTTTGTTTTTATTTTTATTTTTTGGTCAGACAATTTATAATGATTACATTTAGCTTTATATATATATGCTTTATATTTTAAATGAATTATGCGTATCAGATAAATATAAAATAAGTATTATAATGCTATAATAATCAAACTTTTAAATGAATTATAATTTGTCCGAGAAATCAATTATTGTGTTGCTAATGCAAAACAAGGTGCATTCGACTTGGTACAAAAGGCAAAATGCCTTATTTCACAATACAAATTAAGTTGAACAAAACGAACCATTCTCAATTTTCCAATTCACCACAAAATCACTTAAACATTTCGATTCACCAAGCAAACTTATGTGTCTCTTCTAATTAATTCTCCTGCAGTTCTTTCTGATCTCCCCTCGTGACCCAGTTAAGGGCTTGTTATTTCCCATCTTGATCATTGCAGTGACAAAGTCAGAATCGAAGGCCTTGTCATTCTGGCTGTAAGTTCTGACCAGTGAATCAGTGGATCCACCATTGAAAAGCACCTGGTCAGAATTGAGGAGTCCTCTTTTGATGAGGAGGTTTTTGAAGTAGTTGTTGTCAAAGTGTTTTGGAGTTCTGAAGTCTAGAACAGCTAGATTGTTGTCTCCTGTGCCATTAGTCCTTGGACAGTTTCTCTGCCTGGCCAATGCAAATGTCCTGTCAATGTTGCTTCCATTGTATATATGATCTCTAAAACTAGTACACCTTGCTTTTCCAATTGTGTGAGCTCCTGCAAGTTAAACCACATACAGTAGTATATCATCAATATAATTATTCCATATTCTTATATAGCTTTTTGATCAATGCATTTGGTGTTTAGGACTCTATATATCTAATAATGGAGTTCTAATCAGTGTAACAGTTATGAAGTTTAAAATGCACACTTTTATATACTGTGAATCAATCAAAAATTACTTTTGAATATGAATTTTAAAGTTATTATCATATAGAATTAATCATTTTATTGTAATGGAATAATAATAATAATAAGACAAACCTTTCTGACTGCATTCTAATTAAATTCATATTATTACTTAATTTTAATGTACAAATAAATATACATAGTACTCTTCCATACCTATGTTATCTTTTATGATATTAATAACTTTATTCTCTCCTTTTAAAGAAATTATAGGTTATTCAACCTAATATATAACGTGCCTGTAATATTTTTTGCTATATAAATGTAATTTATATTTGAAATATGAATGATATAAAGTTCTTAGGTTCACTTATTTTTGGGAACATTGAAAGATCAAGGATGATTCTTGGTAGGTTATATGTCCCTTTCTTATTGCTTAATTATGTTACTGTTTACATGACATGACTTTAAGCTTTAGGGAAAAAAAGACTTGACCTACAATGCACAGTTGTTTAAATGTCACATCCTGATATGAAACGTGTCTATACAGAAGGAGGAAGAAAGTAGGAAAATCTAGCATAAGGTAGAGCAAAGAGAAATACCAGATAAGGCAACCATGTCCCTAGCAGAGAGCCCTTGAGCTTGAAACGTTGTGATAAGGTTGGTGAGGTTAGATGTAGGAGGTGGAATAACACCAGTGTTTGCAGCAGTGAAGTTTGCTGTTCTCGAATCCCTTCTTCCAACTTTCACTTTCCAAAATGGCCCTCCAAGCTGCACAATACAGTAAAGTAAATCACATCACATTAATAAATATTGAGTTAATATGATTTTTAAGATAGTTATAATAAAAGTATATGAAGATATGTAGTTGAATATCACTGCATAATAATGCATAGTCTTTTTCCATTAGAAGAATAGTGATGAACTTACGAGCACAACAGAGTCACGAGAAGCAATGGCCAAGATATCAGCACATGAAACCACACCGGGACATAGTTTCTCCACCTTAGTCTTGATATCATCAATTACTTCGAAACCTCTCACTGAATTGTTGTTAGCAGCTGCAGTTTTCTCTCCCAAGAATGATGGAGTGTCATCAAGTAGTAATGATCCATCACAACCCTGTTTGTTTCGATTCACACCATCAACCAATAAATTCAAGCAGCAGTAACCAATAAAAGATAACTTCGAATGAATTTATATAATTTGTTTTTATTTGAAAAGTTATTTTTTTAATATGTAATAGCATCATGTTACTTTACTTTATTTCGCAGTGTCAAATCAAACGTACTGTACTATGTGATTTAATAACACGTTAAAACAAAAGAAGTGGGACATATCGTCAATGATCGTTTAAATCATTATCAAAATAAGTTTTTTTTTACTACGTATACAGTAGAACTATATAAGCAAAGTTGCACTACTGATTAATTACTGGTAATATCGGTAAAATTGTTTTAACTTTTGAACCACATTTCTTGCAGCATATACATCTTCTTACAACAAGCGATAAACATAACCAGAGATTTGATAGCAGAGATAAAAAAGATCATGATTAATTAAAAGGGAAAACAAGTTTAGTCATTTATTTACACTTCTTGCTTTTAATTGTTAAAAAAACTAAACACATCAGCTATATGTGCTTGTCACGAGTGAGATCTTAACTGTCAATAAATTATGAAAACCGAAGGGAAGTTTTGAAAAATGATATATATGTAAGCCAATAATAGAGATGAAAACACTATTAGTTCATGAACATGAACAGAAAATATGATATATATATATATATATATATATATATATATATAT
>BDMB01000028.1:1530125-1824768 GCA_016859785.1 Macrotyloma uniflorum
AGCAGAAGAGGTTCCTGCAATAAGAAGCAGTAATAACACAGCTAATGCAATAATATTAGCTGATGAAGAGAAAGAAGAAGAACGAAAAGGAGAAAGTGCCATATTTTCTTCTAGTGAAGTTTTAGTAGAAGTAACTTCACAATGAGAAACTGTACATGTGAGACCTCCAATATATAGAGATCATGAAGGTGGTAGTTCATACTCTCAACTAAGCATTTTAAAAGCTTTACGTGAAAATGTGGATTGATTTGACCTACTGATAAAGATTATATTATCTGTTTATTTTTTTTCTTTTCCATGAGACACGTTATATATTATGATAAAATGAACTTGATTTTCAGTCAGGGGTGTCCCGTGTCCATGCCTTTTATTTTTCAAAACTGTAGGGTCTGCATTTGTACTGTACCTGCTATCAAAGAACATGCCGACTATTAAAAGGTTGCAAAAGCCCCGTGCTATATATATTAATAATATTTAATTATGATGGACAAATAATGTAAAGTAATTTTACATTTTCATCCAATTACAAGTAACCATTTATAATATATATTAGTTAACTTTTGGATAAATCATGGACGGAAGGATTTTAAAAATACAAATTACAGAAAATTGCAGTTGAATAACAATTTATAAAAGTGGATGATTTTGCATGTGAAGTCACTGTTATGGTATATTTTTAGGCTAAGGTAGACCTGAGATAGATGAGCGTAGGTTAACATGACTGAAAAGAGAGGTAGTATATGGTTTGACACTCTCAAATGGCAGAGAATAGAACTGATATGTGTTTTGACCACATTCACATCCAATTGATTAACAGTCAATGGTGTCATAAAACAAATTGTTAACCCTCATTATTCCTGCAAAATTTTGGTGTTTATTATGGTTGATTGAAGTGTTGTTCGCATTTTAGTGGTAAAATGTTAGTCATGAATTCATGTGAAATTAGTATGTTTGTTTACTTTAATAGAAAAATGATCATTTGTGGTGAAAATTTAAGGGTATCCATTGTTAGTGGTGAATCAAAGATTTTAGAAGTAGATGGGTCTCTTTCAATACATGTTCGAAAATTTGTGACAACTCTATTTTTTTGTGTCCTGTGTCACTTGTGAACAGTGATGTTAAATATATTGTATAGCCACTTGAAGCAAATGGTGATGTGAGTTAAATTTTTTCAATTGTGAAGGTTGTGAAAAGACTATTTATGTTAAATAAAATGGGAGATGAAATTATTCCCTTAGCCTAAATAAATGAAGAAGCATAAACTATTTTGAAAGATTGAAATGCAAATTTTGTAAAGGAGGTTTGGAAGAGAAAAAAAAAATTATAAGATTTTACCCTAATATTGTTGTGGTGTTTATGGAAATATATAAGTTGAAATGAATGTCATCATTTAAATTTTTATCCAAATCATCATATTTAAGAATTTAAAAGATAATGTCAATTTTTACATTGTTATTAGATTTTGTTGTAAGAAAGTATATATTTTAATGCGTTTATGTTTATGACTTTGCTACAAGTGATTCATTAAATAAAAACTGATTTAGTGACAAAAAATTATTACATTGATTTAGAAAATATTTTAGAAACTAAGAATTGTTAATCTTTAAATTATATATGCTCTATTGTCATAAATAGATTTTTGAACTAGTCATTGAATGGTCTCCAAAATTAGTAACTAATGTTTTTAACTATTTTTTGAATTTAAATTCTAATTTAGTCTCTAATTATCTCAGTGACCAATTTTTTAAACTGGGCAATCATTAATTCAGTCTCTAAAAACAATTTTGTGGTAAAATATATTTTTAAAATCCTTCATTATGCACTTTAATCTCAACATTTATAATAATTATCTTTAAAATTATATAACAAGTACTTATAACTGTTTGGGTATTTATGCTTACTATTTAATCATCTCATTACAAAAATCCACAATGGAGATGATTAGTTGATCACATTCAGCATCATATTTCTTTTAATCTACATCTCTTTATGCCTTCTATTATTGGAGTATGGGTGATTGAGGTTTTTATAGATAGGAAAGTGAAGCGAAGAAGAACGACAGAAAGTAACCGAAGATTAAGATTCTGTGATAGCATAAAGGGTGACCAAGTAAAAAGGGTAGTTGAAATTTGAGATGAGAAAGTGAGATAGAAGATGATGAAGAAAATCAAATTAGGGTTTTGATTGTTCTTTTAAATTTCCATTGCATATGATAAAGTAGAGCTTCACCAATACGAATACGAGAGGTTTAGATTAAAACGTCTCACTATAACTTATAATAATTGTAAAACCATAAATTATTGTCCTTTTTCATTAAGAAAATGGAGCCATTGAATTGTTCAATTGTTCGAGTCAAACTCAACAATTGTAAACTTAATTTCGTTTGAACGTGAGGTTAGAAAGCAATCATGAGCAAATTAGGTTATTAGTTTCTAACTAATGTGTGCTTAAAAGGATGTTTGGTGAAACTATTCTTAATCAAACTACTATATTTGATATCAAGATGCTCAACCACACTACCCAGATAAAATAAAAAAGTTTATGTCTTTTTGTGTAGAAATAGATCTGAACATATATAAATTTTAAAAATTTCTTGTTCCTTGATTATGAGATCGAAAAGTAACATGTTTGATGCGAAAGGAACCTTAAAATCAAATACATCATCATAGGATGACATGATCTGTTTCAGTCTTTGTTTTTTTTTTTCTTAAGAACAAATCAAATTTTACTAATGTGGTTATAGAGACATTCCAACTCATGCACGTACACGTTACAACCAAAGAACTAAAAGCATTTAAACCAAAAGATGACAATTAGAAACAAGTTAAAACTCCCACCAATTTCGAGGATATACATATCATTAGTATTCCATGCCAACAAATCATGTTCTTTTTAAATAGATCTTGATTTCAAGTTTTATAAATGGAAAAAATGTAGTTATAAAATGAAATTAATCAAATAACTAGTTAAGTTTCTGATGAAAATTATTTATAAGATAAATACTCCTCATTAATGACATGATAAAAAAAATATAAGATTATTCTTAAAATAATTCTGTGTAATAAATACTCTTCATTCTTCAACTTATCATAAATAAAAAACCCAAAAGTTTATAATTTTTCCTCTCAAATGAAAAAGAGTAATTAATCGATTGTTGAGTCATTAAACCACAATTCTCATAGATGGCAACTTATACTTTCTTACCTTTTTTTTTTTTTTTTTCTCTGTACAATCGATACATTTACAGTGTTCTTAACAAGATTTTCACAATGTTCTTCAAAAACTAAATCAAAACAAAACAAAAATTTAATATATATATATATATATATATATATATATTACTTTAACTTCTTCTTGCCAAAACTAAACAATGAATCCAGTGTTCCTCTTACTCGAAAACCTATAAAGGAGAATATTCAAACAACAATGATGTTAACTTTGAATTTTGCAGGCATAGCCTTTTGTACTTTTGTATCTATACAATAATGATACCCTTCTTTGACTCTATCAACATACTAATATATGAACTTTGTTAAAAAAAAATAAAATTTAACGATACTAATATATTAAGTTATCTTTACATTAAATAAATGCTAACAATATTAAATAAATGTGTTTATATAGAAAAATAATTCTGATAGTTTTTCTGGTGAAGGTTGAATCTCTTGTCGATATAATTATGATTTAGTTAAAAGATTTGAATCTTCATTTATGTATGAGATTTGACTGAAATTAGATAACATCTATTTTTCCCCTTGTTTGAGACAGATGACACTAAAGCTAGGTTTAGTTTAAGAAAAAAAGACATATTTTATTATAAAATATTTCAATTTTTTTTTTAATAAAAACAAACTATTATCTAAAATTTCTTAATACCTTTAACTATTAAACAATTTACTGCAAATATTTGATGTGCATGGATAGAGATATGTATTAATTTATAAAAATCTTACTTTCACATTTTTTTTTTCTCTTTCTTATAATATTTTTTTAAAGAGAAAAGGAAATCATATTCTTATCTAACAAAATTCAATATACACACATCTTTTAATAAAAAGAATTAATCTTAATTTATCTTATCATAAAGTAATATTGGTGTTGATAGATTCAGCTCCCATTGATAGATAACAACATCTTTTAAATTATGATAACCAGCTGGACCAATGTAATTAATAGAAGATGGTGTGAGTTGAGTTCTACAAATTAATAGGACAGAGACTTTTTTCCTGTCAAAAAAATATAAACTTTTTAATTTTTTTATTTACCTACTCTTGCTTATGGCATGAAATATTTGACTTGAAACATTACCAACGTAAGAGACAAAATCTTAGTTGGCCACCTTGTTCTCCTCGCATTATAAGTTAATAAGATTCAAAATTTTACACAATATAAATTGATACTGTCCTAAAATATTAAAATAAAAAATTTAAGTTAATATATATTTTATTTTTCAAAAGTGCTAATGGTTTAATAACATAAATGAATATTAAAAGATAAGTTTGATATATTTATAATAGACAGCTAATTCATTTTACGTACATTTTTGTAATGCATAAACAAACATTTAAGATATCTTCAACACCCCACTAGAAAAAAACTTTAATTTTTGCCTATGGTTTTAGGTTTACAAACTTGGTTTTATTTTTCACTTTTATTCAAACTTTTCAACTGAAAAAAACTCTAATTTGAAGCTTATTAAAGAAAGGAAAATGATTAGGGTGGAACTGATAGAGTGGACAATGATGCATGTACTGTTCTCACTTCAAAAGGTAACAAATTAAACCCTAGTTAGATTAGGTGGATAAAAGGCATTGAAAAATCCCAACATCCTTTATAATCACCATATGCAGCACATAGGGTTTGTTAATTAAGTACTTTTCTGCTATATAATATATATAATGTTGACTAGGTGATGAGAAAGAGAAAGTTGTAGAACAGTATAGCATAAACAATGAACCAAGTGGTTGCTATCATTTTGTTTAGACTTCTTTTTCTGGTGAAGTCTAGTTCCCTTTTCGTAGGTTGAGGTGAGGTTGAGGTTCAAAATATGTTAGTGCTTAATCATGTAACAAATTCAAACTAAAGTAGCAAGGTATGGAATCTTCGAGCATCACTTTCATTTTGATTTTTTTTTTTCTTAAAAGGGAAACAAGAGAGAAGAAGAAGGTCATTTTTCTTCTAAATATTATATTCTTATTTACTTTTAAGTCTACCTAGAAATGAATTGGATTAGACGTTTTGATGTAAATAAGTTTGATTGTTCTTTGGCTGGTAAAAAAGGGTTATTTTTTCTTACTTGATCAACAATTTTTTTATTTAATGTTTGCATATTCATATTGAAAATCACCATAGTAGTGCTTCATTATACCATCTATAGCTACTTTATTTGACACAAGTAAGAATTCTTTTTGTAATATAATTTATTTACAATGGCATGATGAATAATAGCCTTTTCAATCCAAAACTACATCCTTTAAATATTTTCATGTTGGTTGATCTTAAACTATATGAAAGGGAGGTAAAAGAAAAGACAAATTATATACTTAAGTAATTAATAAATTGAATATGCTAAGTAAATAATGAGCATTTTTTTTATAAGATGCATCATAAAAAAAGTTAAAAAATTTAATAAAAAGTCAACTATTTGTTGATTGACAAGTCCATGCAAACTCCCTATTATAAGGTCAGTGTACACAGAAAGACCTTTTATTAGACCTTTAAATAGTTCTTATTATATCAGCAGGTGACCCACCAACTAACTAAGCAAAGTTCAAAAAGTCACAATATATCTAAATTTGATATGATTGGAAGAAAATTTAGTTAAATGTTTCCTGCAAATAGATTTAATTTAGACGAAAATTTTCTGCCAAGTTATAAACAACTTTTTATATTTTAAAAAAATATTATAGATAAAAGGGTATTTACATGTTTTGTCAATTTATAAACATTAATTAGAATTTATTTGTAGAAATTGACAGCTTTTCAAATATGCATAGTTTTTCACCGGTAATTAGTTCAATCTTAGGTCAATATTTGTTTTTATAAAAAGTTTAGGAGAGAATTCTTTTTAATGGACATTGTTCTAGAATTTTGGCTTATACTAATATGTCTCAAATAAATAAATAAAGTTAGATTAAAAGTTATTTTTCAATCGATTTTACAATTTATGAAATATTTTTTTATAAACTTTTTTATAAAAAATAATAATTATTTATTAAATATTTTTTATAAATTTATTTTTGTGAAAATTTTTTTGTAATTTTTTTTTTATAAATTTATTTATGAAAAAAAATTTCATTAATTTATTTGAATTTTTTTTTATTAATTTTGCACTGTTAATTAATATTTTATCTATAAATTTATGATAGTAAAAAGTTTATAATAAATTTATAAGAAAATTTATATTTTTTATTGATTTTAAATATTATTTATAAATTTATTTCATGAAAAATAATTTTTTTAGTAAAATAATTTGATTTTTGTTTCATTGTGTTAATCATTTATACCCAACTTCCTCATTAAATAATGATGCGTATGCATATGTTTATCAAAATTTAATAAAAACAATTCAAGACTCGAAGACGTGTTTGGTAAGGATTCTGAAGTTTGTGATAAAAAATATTTTGAAGGTTAAAAGTTATTAAATTATTTGTATTATTTATTTTCTAACTTTAACCTAAAGAACTTATTATTTTCAATACAAATAAACTATTACAAATTATTCATATATTCATTCTTTTAATTTTATTAAAAAAATTTAGCTAATACTGTCCAACCATAAACTTATTTATATCATAAATTATAAAAAAATATTTAGCTGATGAAAACTCTTCCGAATAATATTGGGTATTTTACAACATAATTTCAAAAACTAAATTACGATAAAAAGTTCACTTCTTCCTTATACATACAAATAATTATTTAAGTGACCTTTCTATATTTGGGCCTTCATTTGTTTGGTTATGGGCTTTTGGTTCAAGTGCCCTAAAACTAAGGCTGTACTTGGGCTTAGAATAGATAAACATGGCATATTCTATTAATAAATAAAAAAATATAAACAATTTGTAATACTGTGTACGGCAATAAGCAATTATTAAATGCATTACCTCTCTTTAATTTTTTTAAAATTTTTCAAAAAATATTTTTAAATGATTTTTTAATATAATATATTTTAACAAATATACATTGGCCATTAACTAGAGTAGGTTAACGGTTTGTTAGGGTTTTACTAATTCAATAAGGGGTTTGACCTAAAATTTCTTCCATCAATTACTTATTTATTTATATAGTTGACATACAATGTCAAAAATAAAGTTGACATAGACCAAAATAAATAATTTTCTAATAATAATGGAGCCATGGACATGATTTAAATTTTTGAATGCTAAAACCAATATTATATAATTGATAATTAGAAGTAGGAATTTGTCAATCATCAAAATGTATATAATATATTGAAAGTATGGAAGGTGTTTTCGAAAGAAAAAAAAAACATGAATTTTGTATAGTTAAAATTAATATAAATATAAATTAAAAAAAAATAGAAGAGAGTATGGATAAGTTAATTTTAATTTATAACAATTAAATTTTTTTTTTCATGAATAACCTCATTCAAAATGGGTTCATATATATATTTTTTAAAATTTGTCAATTATTAAAATTGTGGATATATAATAAGACCATTCATAGTAGTCCAAGCTGTCCAATTGTCTCTTCTGATAATGTTCAAATTTCAACTCTCCCTCTCTCTCTCATGTTTCATATATATATATATATATATATATATATTTCCAACAACTAGTTTGACTACTTTCATAAACAAATTATAAACTTTTTTTTTCTTTGTAATAATTGTACCAATTTAATTTATAAATTATGACAAAATTTCTTCGGCAACTCAATAAACATTTCACTGATTTACTCAAAAGTATTGTCACAATTAGACGAGAATAATAATAATATTAATAATGACAATAATAATTGATCTTTGTTTCTATATTATTTGAATTTTTTTATTACATCATTTATTTGAATTAAAAATATACAAGAAAAGGAAATTATGTGTTGATCTAGTTTTTTAATATATTATACAAGTAGTAACATTTTGTGCGATTAAATAATAATAAAATTTTAAAAATAAAATATAAGTATAATAACATATTATTAAAATTATTATATTATAAGTTAATTTTTAATTATTAATACACATAGTTAAAGAATATATTCTAAAAATTATATATGACACTAAATCGAGTGAAGCCAATGTAAAACATAATTTGAACTTGTTTTTAAAATATATTTATAATTTTAAAACCAAATCCATGAAATTAATTTTGTGTCAGAACAATTTATAGAAGGAATGAGTTGTTTATCTCTAAAAGAACAATTAATTTTGCAATTGCTTGTGAAGTTGGTGATGTTATTTAACATCAATTTGTGAGTGTTGTAAACCTTCACTTAATTAAGAAACATGATGTATTTAACTTTTATGTTTCAACCTTTATTTAATATTTTGTTGACTAAATTACAATTTTAAACTTTTATGATTTTAGGTCATATTATTATTTTAATATTCAACCTATAGCTGATTGGCTTCGTGGTATCAACTGAACTATATATGTTTTTGTTCCAAGAAAAATAATTAAGATTTCTTTATTAATGTCTCTAATGGAAAAATAATTAATATAATATTGAAAGTTATAAATAATAAATAAATAAAAATAAGTTTTGTTAAAAATATTAATAATTATAAGATTTGTTAAGACATACATATCTTTCAAAAGTATTCATATGCAGCTTCCAGAAGCAAAACAAAGAGATGATTAAGAAAAGGTAAACGAAAATAAAGTGGAACAGAAGTAAGATCTGCATATCTACTTTAATCATCTCTTTAATATTCTGCCACTTGTCAGTCGAATGTCTTCCACTTATTTATTCCAAATCTCATGTGATATATATTTATCACCACATATCATATTAGTTTTTGATATTGATTAGGTCTTAGAAAATTAATCATGCCCTTAACATGCTATTTAAATCTGAATATTAATGACCATAAAATTACTGGTTATTAAAAAGAAAACATGTTTTGGTAATCATTGCCAACTCACAACCATATATAAAATGCTCTGCATTGAATTTTTATTATCTAAAACTTCAGGAATGAATGCCTCCTTGCAATCAATTTTGAAGATTATAGGTTTTTATCAGAACGATGAAACTATTTATTATGACACTGAGAATCATGATTGATTAAATTTAAGGAAAATAGCAAGAACATAGAAAATGAATAGTACTAGAATGCATAAAAATAGAGTTGGACAAACAGTGTTAGACCTTGCTTTTAACCTTCTGAACCTGTCCCTTTTCCTCTTCTTCTTCTCTCTCTCTCTTTATGAACCAACCCTAAACATATAACCTCTCTTGACTTCATGTTTCTATATCCAACGTGGCCGGGGCAATGTTATGCAGATCCAGTTGTATCATGAACATGATGAACTAAAATATTATGTGAATAGTCAAGCAAGTAAACTATTAGTTAATCAATTTTGCTGATACCCTATGGCTACATCCTTCTATATAAATCATACCCTAGCCAAAGCAATAATAACTAAGCTCAAAGCAGGGCAAGAACACAAGACGATGGCTTCTATTATCCAATCTCTGCTTGTGCTTGTTCTGGCCACTTTGGCCACATTTATGATCCCTTCCAATGCAAAGCTCATTCCTAATTTCTATAACAAAGTTTGTCCTGAGGCATTGCCAATCATAAGATCAGTTGTTCAGCGAGCAATCATTCGTGAACCACGCATTGGAGCCTCATTGCTGCGTTTGCATTTCCATGACTGCTTTGTTAATGTAAGTTATCAACTACTGTGTTAAATGGTATTACAAACTACTGTTGTATTAGTTTCATGTTTGATGCCACAAACTTAGACACAACTATGGAGTATTCGAGTCTAGTTTCCTTTATTACTTTGCTAATCAAAGTTGAAAACTTAACTATTAACTTCTATATATAATAATACCAATTAAAGTTTCTTATATCAGTTTATATGTATGGTTTACGTAAATAAAAGTTTCTGCCCGCCAAAACCACGTTATGTTGTAGCTTTTGCCTCTACGTCACTGTCAGAGCGCTATTTTATACCATAACACCAATACTATGCTATATGTTAAACAACATCTTTTAGTAAGTTGAGGTTGATTGTCATAAAAAAAATGTTACAGAAAAAGAGATTTTTTTTTAAAAAATACAGAAATGATCTAAACAAAATTAAAAATAAATCAATTTTTTATAATGTTTTTTTCTTTAAGTATAAATAAGGAGACTATTATTACTTGTTGCAAAGTTACAAAGTGATAGGCATGCAGGAAGCAGGAGGTAGCATCTCAGCCAACATCATGTCATGAAAATAATAAAATAATCAAAACACAATAAATTAAAAAGGGAAAGCACGATGAAACAGACATGGAGGACATGCATGTTATTTTCTATTTCTATTATTATCAAATAAATATCATAACATTAATTTACTGATATGTTGAATGGTTGGGATGAGTGACACACACAGGGATGTGATGGATCAGTTCTGTTGGATGACACAAGGAACTTCACTGGCGAGAAAACAGCCCTACCAAATCTAAATTCCATAAGAGGGTTTGAAGTTGTCGATGAGATTAAGGCAGCAGTTGACAAAGCTTGCAAACGCCCTGTCGTGTCATGTGCTGATATCTTAGCTACAGCTGCTCGTGATTCTGTGGCCATCGTAAGCATATACTATAATTATAATTCATTAACTATAAACACCTTCATATATCATATATTCCATCTACGAATTCTTAGAATTAAACAATAGTTTAGTTCATTGATTATTTATGTGGAACTCTTAAAAAGTGTAACATTTTTTGTTCTTGTTAACAACAGTTGGGAGGTCCACACCTATGGTACCCTGTATTACTAGGCAGAAGAGACGCCAGAACTGCAAGCAAAGATGCTGCAAACAACAACCTTCCCGCTCCATTTTTCAGCTTCTCACAGCTTCTCACCAATTTCAACTCTCATGGACTTAACCTGAAGGACTTAGTGGTACTCTCTGGTGGTCACACCATAGGGTTTTCGAGGTGCACTAACTTCAGGAATCGCATCTACAACGACACCAACATAAACCCTACCTTTGCAGCCTCTTTGCGCAGAACATGCCCAAGAGTTGGTGGTGATAACAACTTGGCTCCGTTGGACCCAACTCCTGCACAGGTTGACACTTCATACTACAAGGAATTGCTCTGCAAAAAGGGTCTCCTCCACTCTGACCAAGAACTCTACAAGGGGAATGGCAGTGAAAGTGACAAGTTGGTAAAGCTTTATAGCAGGAACCCTTTTGCATTTGCTAAGGATTTTAAGGCTTCTATTATCAAGATGGGTAACTTGAAGCCTCTCACTGGGAGAAAGGGAGAGATCAGACGCAATTGCAGAAGGGTTAATTAATGTTGCTGCATCGATCTTTCGGGGTGGACCACAATAAAGATTCAAAAATTGAGAAATTATGAGTCCTATTATTATTATTATTATATGTCTAGCGAAACAAGATATGAATGCATGTGTTTTTGTAACTGTCGGTAATTGTGTTTTTTGTTTTTCATGTTTTCTATTTTATTAAGATTAAGGTGTTAGGTTCAAACAACTTTGAACCATAAGAGTGAAGAAATCAGCTAAATTAAAGGTCGCTGTGAGACAGTGGCCATGCAACTATTTGTACTTTCAGAATTCGTGCACTGAGGGAATCACTGCAAGATTTTTTAAATCTTGTTATTCGTTTTAGCCAAAGAAATTGAAGGTGACTTGTCTAAAGTAAACATGAAGTAAGCAATTTGAATTGTTAACAAGAAAACTAGTGATTAATATATTTCGTAACTTTTATAATTTTAACCTATGTCGGTCTAATTAATGAGAATTCTTTATACCTTACACAATTTATGTTATGATTATGTAATACATATGCGTTTATAGAAAATAAGAATGATAATAAGAGCATTTTTGTCAATTTGGCTTCTCTAATAAACAGTCCTCTTATTTCGAAATAATTGGTTTCATAATATATATAAAAATTAAATTAATTTATATGTAGTGGAAAAAAAAAACTTTATTTCTACAAGATTATCGTTGACTTCCGAAGCTGGATTCATAAAATTAATAATAACTATACACTACTTAAGTTAGAATTAGTTAGAATATGTCTACTTGTTTCTCTCAAACTTCTAATCTCTCCGTATTATATGCAATTTACAAGCGCGTATACAGTTCTCTCCATTATATATGGCTGCATTCACGAGCTTAATTTTAGGGCAAAAAGTTTAAGAAATATTTACTGTCATTTTTTTGCAGGGGATCTTGGCCTGCAACATAAAATAATGGAAAATTATCTGGCTGTCATGAGTGTGTAATTACTATGAAACATTTTTAGTTAAAGCATTATTATATCTGGTAAGGTGAAAGAATACACAGAAAATAAGATCTATTAATTATTTGGAGTTGGTCTACTCCCACAATAATTAGGATTATTATTTTTCTTATAAGTCAAAGACAAAATATTTATAAAAAAGGTACAAATAATACTAAAATCGGATACATCATTGTTAAGAAGTAAGGTAAATGAACAAGTTAAGACCAAAACAAAAAAAATAGGCTATAAGATTTAACAGAGAAAATTGCATTAAATATTTGATGCTAACTTCTCTATTTCGCTGGTGGTTATTTCCTCTAATTATGAGAACTTCCATTGGCATACGGATGAACAAATTACTATGCTTAGCAGCTTAAGAATGATCTTGATTTAAAAAAAAAAAAAATTACAGTTTTGGTTTCTGATATAAAAACAGAACCAGTAGTTAAAAGTGTAGAAAAATGGTAGGTGATTGTAGTAAACATAATTATTTCTGATTTTTCAACTAAGGTAAAACGTATGAAAGTGATCACAGATGCAAACTCCAAAAACAAGTCTTGAAAGACCAAGGAATCATCCCTGCAGACATTGAAGGTCTTCAACAAATACAAAAGTGCAAGACTAATTAAAAATAAGTTGCCTTTCATTTTTAATTAATGATTGATAATATCATTCTAACTCGTTGGTATCTAACTTGATTTTTAACAGATATGTTGGATGATTTGCAAGAGCATTTTGAGTGGATTGACATGGCCAATAGCAAGTTTTATGGAGTTATCATGTCGATTAACATTAAGTTTCCTGTAGGGGAATTGCCACTTGTTTTTGTATATCATGATTCAATTCATCACGTAGGTTTTTGGTAGCTGTGTCTACAAGATTTGCTGCATGATGAAGTTTCTTAAAATTTGGTCACTGCAGTAGTGAATGTTAGATGAATAGTAAAAACTTGTTTTGAATTGTTATGTTTTATTTTAGTTTTTTTAGAATTATTGATTCATAACTTTCCTCATTAGTCTAATTGTTTTTGTCCTCATGTTTTCCAAAATATACTCCCGAAACAAACAATACCCAATTTTAACAATTTAATTCTCATGTTTTTATATTTATTCTTTAACTCAGTTATTTTTATTTTGTTTTTATCAAATATTTTATTATTATTATCTAAACACAATTAAATAATTTAATTGAGCTAAATAAACCTCTTGATGATGTTATATTTATTTTATAAATAAAAATGATGCTACATTATAAACTAATGTTTAAAATTAGATAATAATATATCACATGAATTTTATCAACTGACATACTTTATGAAAGCTATTGATGTTTGTTTTTTCATCTATTATCATTATTTTTATTCTCTAATTCATTAATTTGATCCATTAAAATAATTATATGTTTTCCGGTTGTGGATTCATATTTGGCTCTATATTTAACAAAGTTATAATAAAATTTAAATTTAAATATATTTTTATTTAAAATATTATTGAATCTTTTTTCTTCAATAATTTCTTTTTTAATTTCTACTTTGAAAAAAAAAATTATTTCAGTATTAATTTTTTTTTAAATCTATTAAATGGTTCCGAAACAAAACTTGCTTGTCAAATGCATATAGTACAAATGTAAAAAAAAAAATTATGAAAAACTAAAAGAAAATTGAATTATGAAATAAAAAATATATTTAAAACTAAAATAAATCTACAAATTATAATATTATTTTTTAATAATAAATAAGTAACGAGTACTGGTAGTTTATTAAAATTTGATCCAATTATTTTTCCAAATTTCGAATTCCCTTAAAGCTACAAAGTCATATCTGATCCTCTCTTCTTCCTATTTTTAACAATATGAAGACTTCATAAACATATCCCTAAATTTTGCTGATAAATTATAAATTGAATATTCATGCACGCTCAATTTAATTATTAATTAATTATTGGTTACGTATTTTATTTTTATTTTACTTGGTTACTTGCACTACTCACTCCACATTTTAAAGCATGTATTGCAGACGGTTGTGACGGAATTTTTGACGAAATTTCATGGTATCTTAAACGATAACAAATTAAATTCATTTATTTTCATTCAAGAATGAATTGAAATTAAATATATATTATACATTTAGTCACTATGTTCACCTACAAACGGTGGTTGCTAGAGATTATCATAACGTCAATGTAATAGCTTTTCATTTTATATATATTTATATTAATTCTAATTAAAATATGTGCACGAATCGTTGACTTTTGAAGAAATCATCATAGTTAAACTATTTTAGTTTTCCTTTTCAAAAAATCCGAGGAATCAGTTTGATATGAGGCCAAAAAAATTAAAAAAATAATTGTTACTTTTTGCAATCCAATTACTTAATATACCCCTTTATTTTATTTTTTTAACGATGGCTATTATATTTAAATTAAAACCCCGACTAAGCCAACCTAATTAGTACATGCTTAGAAGAACAGCACGAAAAAGAAACCATGAGATACTATTTTACTCTTAATTGTTTTATGATTGCAGAATTGGTCGAGTTTTTTTTGTCGATATTTTCAACTTTACTTGGTTAACATTTGATATATAAATAAGAGTTATAATAAACAAATAGCAACTACCTATTCTTACGCGCATGGTTATGATGAGTTTACTTCTCAGAAGTTGGTATTGACTTTTTGCAGTCTGCTCACAATTTGATATGTTCATCATTAATAAGGTTTATAGCAAATATATATATATATATATATATATATATATATATCGTATAAATATTTGAAATTCTTCACTCTTTTTTGTGTAACGTTCATACTTTTCTCTTGACATGCGACTTTTTCCCATTTCTTGCTGGCATGCATTATCCACTTAATTGCATGCAATGCATGGACATGTGTGGCCTGTGGAGGCAATATTTGAACATTTCTCTTACGCGGTTTGCGTCAATTTGTAATTTAGCAAAATCAAGTTGAAACACAATCTAAAAATATTATGTAGATAACTCAAACAAGTAAGATAGCTAGTTGCTACTTGGAGTCTATATAAACCCTCCTACCAGTTAAGATAAAGTCACACACATCAAAACACTTGCTAAGATCGAGATCCAAAAGAAAATGGCTTCTCATCTCCAACATTTCCTTGTTCTTGCCTTGGCCACACTTCTCACAATCCCTTCCCATGCACAACAACTCAATCCTTATTTTTACAACACGGTTTGCCCTCAGGCACTTCCAATCATTAAGTCTGTTGTTCAAAGAGCCATATTCCGTGAACGGCGTATGGGAGCATCTTTACTGCGTTTGCACTTCCATGACTGTTTTGTCAATGTGAGTTGCATACAGATCCATGCACATGCATGGAGTCACGTTTTTTTCTAACCAATTCGTGCATGCAGTAATCTTTAGTCCATATCACTAGTATCTCTAACACTTTCTCACATTGTAAAATCTCCAACATGAAACATTGAAGATAGACTAATAATGATCTGATATCATGTGTCTGTGTCTTGCTAATGGTAATCTTATCCAACCTTGTTTCCTACATGCTCTTGTGTAATTAGTAACAGTGTCAAAATTAGGTATAGGATCAGGTTTTTCATTCATGATAATGGTCTCTGACTTTTTGTTTTCCTCCCCTATTGACTTCTTATATACAGCCTACATATACATAATTTCCAAGCCAAGTTGAATAGGTCAAATTAATAGGTTGGTTTCATCAGTTAATTTTCATTTGTGCCGAATTTAAATAAGACTTTTTAGTTAAAACTGAGTGAACGGCAAAATGGTAAAGGAGGAAAGCTAGTCCATGTTAGAGTCCATATGCTATAGCAGAAAGTTTCAAAGCACTTTGTATTGGATGCAATAACCATTCCTGATAAATTTAATGCATGCAACAATATTATACTCTATATATTATTATCCTCAAAAAAGTAATGTGTATGGCTCAAATTATAGGGCTGTGATGGATCAGTTCTACTTGATGACACCCCCAATTTCACAGGGGAGAAGACTGCACTCCCAAATATTGGCTCAATTAGAGGTTTGGAGGTGGTTGATGAAATCAAAGCAGCGGTTGACAAAGCTTGCAAACGTCCTGTGGTATCATGTGCAGATATCTTAGCAATTGCTGCTCGTGATTCTGTGTCCATTGTGAGTGTCTTAGTCATACTAATCTTAATTTTATTCTCACACTTCTGGAACAAATGAATTGTGACTTTTACTCTCTTTACCTTATATATAAAAAGAAATGTGTGCAAAAGAGATAAAAGAGAGATAGAAAGGAAAAGAAAGAAAAAGTATAAAAAAATACTGAACATATAAAAATGGAATGTATGAATGGTGAGGAGAAAAAGACAAAAAATAAAATAGAGATAAAATGTAATATGATAAATGAAGTAGTAGTTAATGATAGATGAAAAGAAAATGAAAGAGCAAGAAAGTGAATTTATAATAGTAATAGTATTATGATTAATAATGTAATAAAAAGAAAATAAAATGAAGTAGAAATAAGTAAAGTGTATGAATATTAGAGATGAACATATAAGTCCTCCTTTAAAAAGTAATGAGTGTGGTGTTCTGTTTAACAGTTGGGAGGTTCACTCTATTGGTACAAAGTACCACTAGGCAGAAGGGATGCAAGAACTGCTAGCAAGGATGCTGCAAACTCAAATCTTCCTGCTCCATTTTTCAGCCTCTCTCAGCTTCTTTCAAGTTTCCAATCTCATGGACTTGACCTTAAAGATCTCGTAGCTCTTTCTGGTGCACACACCATTGGATTTGCACAATGCTTTACCTTTAGGAACAGGATCTACAATGACACCAACATAGACCCCAAGTTTGCATCTTCCTTGCAGGGCACGTGCCCTAATAGTGGTGGAGATAGTAATCTGGCACCATTGGATCGTGTCACTCCCTCAAGAGTTGACACTTCATACTATGCTGCTTTGCTAAGTAAAAAGGGTCTCCTTCATTCTGATCAAGAGCTGTTCAAAGGAGATGGCAGTGAAAGTGACTCTTTGGTGAAGCTCTACAGCAGGAACCCTTTATCTTTTGCAACAGATTTCAAAGCTTCCATGATCAACATGGGTAACTTGAAGCCTCTTACTGGGAATGATGGGGAGATCAGAGTAAATTGTAGAAGAGTCAACTAAATGCTTTCAAGCGATGTAGGGTTTCCATAATGATGTGATCGACTTCTTCTAAATGTTTTAAATTCGAACTTTACTTGAGAATGTTACTTAAAGTTGCTATGTCGATGTCATTTATTTGATACTGTTGCAGCCTCAATGTCAAAGACTTTAGAGGTTCCTTGTTTTTTTATCATGAATGTAATTGTGACTGTATTTGTATTTGTTTATAATTTCTTATAATGAAAATAATTGTGATGAATTCTTAATAAATTGCAATCAGTTGTATCTGTTAGTATAATTGTAATAAACTTAAATAATTGCAATTACAGCTTAAAACCCTAATAATACTGTGTAAACTTTATTATAATACTGTGTAAACTTTATTAGTGTATTTTGGTTTTCGTTAAGACGAACTTTCAAAGTAATTATTATTATTATTGTTATAACATTTCATCATAATATTTTATGGTTATTTATAGATAAACTATTTTTTCATCATAAGTATGATTTTATATTTGTTTTGTCAAAACATTTTTAATGATAAAATAATTTTAAATTACTTATACAAAGAATCCAGTTAACATGATTAGGACTCGAGAATTAAAATCAAATACACGATAGGATCCAAATGACAGATTAAAATCGAGCAATTCCGAAATTAAGAGAAAAAAAACTGCAAAATCTCGTTGATTCAATTAAAATTACAGTAATGATGCTACTTTTACACCAAGAATTGAAAGGCATGAGAAGAACACCTCTCTCTTTTCATGGAAGAACAATAACACTCTTTATTTAAATTATCCAATTGATGGAGAACTACAACTAAGAATAAACACACCTTACAATTCAGATTCTTTGATCATTAACAAGACTCGCACACACCAAAAAAAACCATAACACATAAAGATTGTGACTGAATGAGCATAACTCCCTAGCTAGCTTTCCTCGATTCATGCTCATTGAATTTTCTCCATTTTTAGTTAACTGCGCGGCAATTTGTACGAATTTGGCCACTGCTCCCTGTTAAAGGACTGAGGTTTCCCATTTTGACCATGGCACTAGCAAAGTCTGCACAGAAAGTTGAAGAGCTTGTGCTGTAGGCTGTGACCTGCGAATCAGTAGAACCACCACTGAAGAGTTGTTGATCAGAATGCAGAAGCCCTTTCTTGTTCACTAGATTCTTGAAATAAGCATTGTCAAATAACACATTGGTGGTCACATCAAGTGGGGACAGGTTGCTGTCACCATCAGTGCTTGGACAATTTGACTGTGCTGATGTTGCAAAATCTGTATCAATGTTGGTCTCATTATAAATCCTACCCCGGAAGAACTGGCATTTGGCTTGCCCTGTTGTATGAGCTCCTGCACATTTACATTAATTTTGAGATAAGAAAAAAATCATTAGGATGTACTGAATTCACATATATGTTGGCATAATATATATTAGTTACAAGGTAAATTGAATTATTAGATACCAAAATGAAAGTCTTTTCAACTGCAGCATTACTGAATCACAGTTTTAAAATGGATATCTTGGACAATTGGATTTTTATTTTTCTATTAAAATGTGCTTTGAATTTACCTGAGAGAACTACCATCTCTTTGGTGGTAAACCCCTTATTTGAAAAAGCTGATATGAGATCATTAAGATCCAATTGAGGGGATGGAATATCGTTCGTGGCAGCATCTTTACTTGCAGTGGTTGAATCTCTTCTGCCTAAGCCAACAGTCCATGATGAACCACCCAACTGAAATAATGAAAATCCCAGTCAGTTAATATTTTAAATTCAAATTTTAGTACAGTTGGTATAAAAAAAATTCACTAGTTAACTCATCAGAAATCATAAAAGTATCATTTTTTAATTTAAATTATTATAAAAATTTAGAAACTTATCATATATCAATTTGTGAATTACTGAATATGTAATTATTGGTATATGTAGAGACTGTATACTCCTAAATTGGCAGATCTAAAGTTTTATTAAAAAATTCAAATTTCGATCAGTGTTCCTACATATTACAAGACATTTTTTCATTTGAAACTGATGATATATATATATATATATATATATATATATAGAGAGAGAGAGAGAGAGAGAGAAATCATGGATTTTCTTGTTCATTTGTATTCTTTTTCTATATTGTATTAAATTAACTTACTGCTACGACAGAATCACGAGCAGCAACTGCAAGAATATCTGCACAGGAAACAGTTCCTGGACAAGCAGTCTCCAACTGACTTTTGATGTCATCGATTACATCAAAACCTCTCAAAGAATTCACATTTGCAGCAGCTGACTTTTCTCCCGTGAAGCTCGAAGTGTCATCTAGAAGAACCGATGCATCACATCCCTACATGTTTTCATAACAATATTTAATCAATAAAGACACAAATGTTGTCCATGGTATATATATCTTAGAAAAATAAATGTGTAACGCATAGCCACACATATTCTATTCCATGACAAAGTCCAAGGGTGAGGAAATGTTTGGAGATCATTTAATGTTGAAGTTGTTTCTCTTTTAACCACCATGTATAATTGCATTTACTTATCTACTTTATATTAGCTGGTCGAACTTGATTCTTATACTACAGTTATTGAAAGGGGTAATATAAGAGATACTTAAAAATGATTAATAAGCATAATTAATATAATTTCACTTTCAATCAAAATGTTAAGATTATAAGTTTGTAGATCTTTTCAATTATCTATATTAAACTTCAACTTTTTCATTTTTATCTAAGGTTTAACTTACTTTGAACTTTAATATTTAGTTAGAAAATAATGTACCTAAAATCAAAGTATTAACTACACTACAGACGAGAAAAACTATATAGTGATAATATAAGTTGCTTCTTTTCTCTGTATATTTTGTAGGTCATACATGCATGCATGTTCATGCAAGGTTTGAGTGAATATATGCATGCCTAAGTGCACTTACTCATCATGCATGATTCAGAGAGTGAAACAGATGAATGAATAGGGAGAGAGAGAGAAGAAAGAACTTGCATTAACGAAGCAGTCATGGAAATGAAGACGGAGCAAGGACGCTCCCATGCGACGCTCTTTGGAAACAGCACTTTTCACTGCAGATTTTATGGTGGAGAGAACACTGGGGCATGATGTTGCATAGAAATCTGAAGATAGTTGAGCAGAGGCTATGGCAAGTAGACAAAAAAAAACACAGAAGCAAAACACGTTGCAAGGTGAATTCAAAGCCATTATAGTTCAAATGATCACTATCGCTGGATAGGTCAAGTTAAATTTGAAGTTGTGGTTTTGTGAGTAAACACTGCTCCTCCAGCTTAATTTATAGCAAGCCATGCGCGGTCCATTTTGGACCTTATGTGATCTGGTTCTGATCAACTTTAAATTGGTCAAAAGAACAGAAAATTAAACACTGTGCGTATGCGTTATTGCGTTTCAACCAAAGTCTCCCATTAGGTTTATTATTGCATGATGGTTGCTTTTTTCGATGTGTTATTAAATTAAAGGTAATGTGTTAAAGGTAATGGGGGAAAAACAGATTTATTATTCTATTGGTAGACTTAGAAAAAGCATTTCCAAGCAATGTCTCAATTGCATGCCAAGCAATGTAATATGTTGCTTCCCAAGCAATGTAATTGAAAAACGTTTTAAGTTCAAAAATTGTTCTCTTAAGAAATACTTTGCTGCCCTTATAGGTCACATAAACATACATTCTGTGTTCTAAAGTAACAATATATTCCTCACATTCATGAAAGTCTTGGCCTAAAATTTGAACTTGGTTAATATTTAATGTTTGTACGATAAAAATAAAAGGTATACTTTTGTTTATGCAGATTGGACTGCATTATATAGTCTTTATTACTGTCATTAATCTACTATTGGTAGGTTTCTGTAATGTTGGTGTTATAAGTATTTGGAAACGAATTAAAGAGAGGGATACTCTAAGATTCCAAAATAAAAAGCCACACTTTCTCAACTAAAGTGCAAAAATACAGCAGGGCAATGGCCTACATGAAAAAAAGAAACACTTATCTGAATTATTTTTTGTTTAATGCTTTGACATGTGTTGCTTATAGAATGCCAAAGTCCCATAACTAACATTGTTCAGCTTGATTAGAAGATACCTAATCCTCCAGAAAATAGTCAAAAAAGGTAGCTACCAACTTATATATATATAACACTGCTCGTAGTAGTGCTTTCAATCATAAAGTATTGCAATTTGGAATGTGAACATGCGATTAAAGGAATCAAGGTAGTCAAAAGCATTATTTCCAAAGCTTGGAAACCAAGTTCTGCATGCGGATCTGCCAAACTTGAGAAGATTCCACATGTATCATTACATTAATATTAATAATGAAAAAAGTAAACGTTGTATACAGAAAAGGGTCCAAAAGTTTCATATTTGAAGATGGTTTGTGAGAGGACCATGCGGATGGAGTAATTATATTTATAGTTATCAGTATACATATATTAATTGACTTTTCATGCGTCACTAGCATAAGCATATATATATATATATATATATATATATATATATATAAAGATGGAATAGTGGTTTCTACTTTTGCCCTCATTCACTTGAATTTGCAGGGAAGTAGCAGCCCAAATGGAAAAAATGGTGCAATGACTACCTACGTGCACAACACCCCACTAAACTCTCATCATCGTTGACACTTTTCTTTTTGCCTTCCAGAAGATTTACACCAATATCTTTATTTTACACACTTTTTTTTCTATTTCTGTCTATATATTATATATTCTTTTTCTTTAAAATGTTCAAGGTGGATATTGATCGAATTTAAGATAAACTAAAATTCAAAATCAATTAATTTTTATTAAATTAATTTAAATTTTCACAATCCAATCTAAAATAATTTAATTAAGAATTTATTGTTTTGGTTCAAATGAAGTGAGGATCCTATTACTTAAGTATTCAAAAATCGATTTTGAAAAAAACAAAACACACACACACATTATTTTATCCAAAATTTAAACATAGTTTTGTTATTAAAAAGTGTAAAAAACGTATTTTATTGTAATTGATTACATAAATTATTCAATAACAAATATACAAAAAATAATAATTACACCATAAATTTCATATATAATGATTAATAATAAAATATTTACATTGTTAATTTAGTTCATATTCATCAAAATTAAATTATATATTTAAAAATCAAATCAATCACTTAAATTTGACTAATTTATTACATATAGATCCTATTAAACTAAAATATCATATTATTTAATTGATATATTTTATTAAATTTTTTAATTGATATATTTTATTAAAAAAAAATTGATCGGGTTAAATGATGAAAGCACTTATTTATTATCCTCTCAGAATGCAGATATGCGAGTATTCAAAACTATTAAATTAACTTTCCCTATAATTAGTTGAATTAGGTCTCGAAAGGCAAAATTATGCCTAAATAGTTCTTGAATGTGCAATTTTGAATCAACGTTGTCTATGTAAGGCATCTCACTGACAAATGACATACACTTATAAACGAAATAGTTTGACCATTAAATACATACTAAAAAAACTATATTTGAGTGTCATTAATTTTTCACATTCATGGGTTAATATATATGACGTTCATTGTGTAAAATTTTATCATTCATAGGTTAATATGAGTGTAAAACTAAACTCAATTGATAATAATCTCAAGATGTTTCTTGGGATCCTTATTTGGTTTGTTTGTTAACCACAAGTCATGAGTACACACTTTTTAACATAGTGCTTATACTTTGTAAGTCTTAAATTTAAGTTAACATTGAAATGTTATTGAAAAATCTTCTCCTTGATGGCTTTGCTATTTACAATCAGATAGAACTCCTAGTTCTCAGTTTTATTAAAGGACAGGAAGCTGGTGTATCTCACTTGGGTGGGAAAGATAGTCGTAATATGAGATGGGGAACATACATGCAATGACAGAAAAATAACCGAATTGCTTATATGAAATTATTGTATGGTCCTGATCAACACATATTCATAATTGGTTGGGTTAGGATACATGTGAATAATTTCTGGGGTGACTTCAAGGGAAAATGGAGTGGAAGAAGGGTTAGGCTTTGAACTGGGTGCGAGGAATGATCTGGGGTGAGGCAGATCCAAAAATTTTATCATGCTTGACAAAAGAGGTCCATTACATTTTCCATTATATGAAAAAAAAATATTATGATACTGCAATTAACACTGATTACCATAAATTCTTTTTTTTTTTTCTATAATGATCTACCCATTCCACAAATATTCCGCGCTAAATCTGTCTCAGATATTTGCATTTAGTTTAAAACATTCACAATTTTGGAATCTGGGTGGTTGTTCTGTAAATCACTTCTTCGTAGTCTGCTCAGGTAATTCTTGCACCAAAATGGGATCATTTTGACAAATTTTCATGTAAATGAAACAAGATTTTCTTATATTCACAGCCGTATTATGCCTAGAAAACCAGTTTATGGAAAACATTGTGAAGGTTTTTTCTTTAGAAACATAACTAGTGAACAACTAGTGACTTTACTATTTGTATTTGGATTTTTATCAGAAGTTTCGTGCAGTAAATTATAGCTCGCACATATATAAACACTTTTGTCTTCTGCTGTGGCTTATACTGAAGAGGAGTTAGTTCCAACTTCCTAACATCACAAAAGCAGGAAAATGAAGCCATGCTTTCACCAAAAGCAATGCAGGAAATAACACTGTTTTCAAGTTGTCTCTGTACACCAAAAAAAAAAGTTTTCATACTAATCACTATATACGAAATCATTCACTCTTTGCCATCTATACCAGTGATAATCTAAACAAAAAAATTCTTCTGTTTTCTACCCAGCCTTATAGTAGAAAGTACAATGCAGAAAGCAAAAGAAAAATGCTAAATGATAAACTCTAATGCATACAATCATACATGAGGACGAAGAGGCAAGTATTAGGTTGACAATCATGAATTATAAGTCTCACCCTAAGCATGAAAATAGGTCCCCAATGACACATAATTGGGGTGGCAAAACCAACCCAACATTTCCATGTTCCCCACTCAAACACTTCCCTACTTGCACCCCATTAATATCAAGACTGAAGATCAGTTCCCACTCTTTAATTCTTACTTTCCATATCTAAAATCTGATAATCTCTCACCTAGGGTTGTCAAATTGGGATTGAAATCATAAATCAATACTTATTTTCTTAATCATGAACCGAATTGTATGATGAATCATAATATCCATAATAAATAAAAAAATTATATAACTAACAAAATGATAAAAAAAAAAAAAAAAAAAAAACCTAAAAAACATAGATCTAAGAGTGTTTCATATAAAGAAACAATGAAAACATCTGTATATTGGCATTTTAAAGTCAAATAACTCACTACATAGTTAATAAACTGAAATATAACTACAAAATATATCATAATTCATCGAATAACAGTTAAAATAAACTTCAAAATAGTGTAAGGACTATGTAAGGGGACACTTTCACAGTGGCTTCAAGTAATAACTTAACAACCTCTTTTCATAGTAGCTTCACAAAATAACAACCTCTTTCTTTTTATTTGTGACTCATTTTTCACCTTTCGGCACACAGCCAGAAATCACAGAGCACACACACAAGGCTCAACAACAAAATAGAGAGATAATAACATATATCAGCAGAACAAGAGTAAGATACTAATTAAGTCAAGCATAAACAGAGTGAAAAATACTTGGACAAACTCATGAAAAAAAGAACAACTTTTGTCGTTTTCTATAGCCTGTCCTTATATGGCCAATTCTAAGCCCAAAACTTTATCAATTGTTGACAAAATATCAATCTGTAGGAAAATCTGAATAAATTTGTTCAAATATAGTTATGGCCTAGATTCGAATATCTTGGTTCTTAGACTAAAACCACTATTCTTGGTAAACTCCTTAGTTTCGGTTGAACAACCTCATCAAGAAACCACAAAATCATTTTGGAAGTTGCATGACTCAATAAACAGTAATTCAAATTTGTATTATACAACCGCATATAAAAACAGTTTCTAAAGAATAATAAAAAAGACAAAATTAGTAAAGCCGTACTCTGTTATCTATGCCTTACAATACCCACAAGTTTTTCTCACTCTGTTATCCCAGAACCGTTATCCACATCAACCTCGCCCATTCCTGTATCTTCTTCTTCCTCCTCACTGTCTTCATCACCACTGACCTCCTCATTATCTTGGCGCAGCTTAGCCATGTGCTCAGCAAGCAATTTATCATCACGTTCACTCACCTGAAACATAATGGAGTGTCAAACCTCCCAAAGTACGAAAGTACTAGAATTCTAATCTCTTACTATACTAAGACAAAAAAATAGAGAACAGGACCCAAAGGCAGATGAACAAAATTTGGTAACTTTATAGAATATATGATGAAAATCGAAAAACAAATAGAGGAAGTGACACTCACTGCTCTAGGTGCCTCCTTAACCACAAGTTTACCCTTGTGTTGTTCTATTGCTTCAGTGCAAGAAGTAATGGCATTGTTGAGAACCAATATTCCTTGTTCCTGTCCCAGACCATAACAAATTACACAAATTAGTTTTAATAGCAAGTTTATCAATTGAACTTAATGACAAAAATCTACAATTGCCTCTTGTAGAGAGGATATTGAGTACCATACATGTTAGGGTCTTAACAGTTGCGATATTAATAAACTTAGTTTATTGAACTCTCCTGATGTCGTTCTATAAAATAATTGGAATTAAAAATCTCTGCAAAGTATCAATACAGTACCCATAGACAAGCCACGACTAATGTACAACTTGCTTATAACAGCAAAAGTTATGGGTTTTAGAGAAATCACAATTACTAGATTTATTAACACCGGTATTAGGTTAAAAACATTTCCTGTATAAAATAATTAGATTCTCATTAGGTAACAGGAGACATCAAGACCAAACACCATATATATCATATTCAGTAGCTGTAAGAGAGGTAATCAGGTACATGGGGAAATTTGGTACAAAAAACAGAAACTTTCAAGTAATGCACATTCCTAAAAATATGATTGAAACAAGTACTCCCTTCCTTATGATTTTTTTTACTCGGACACCATTTTAGAAACCAATCACAACAGAGAAATATAGTTTTACAACACCGCAATGACTTTGATGAAATAAAGAGTTATGAGAGAATGTTCAGGCCTTCAGGGATGAATACTATTTTGCTGTTGCAAAATGAAGGGCTTACATGACAATCATAGTAGGGTTTAACAGTTGTCAACCTAGTTCTACAACCTAAATGCCCCTCAAGCATAATCTATAATACAACAATAGCAGCAAACTCATATTTCAAATATCCAAAAAATTATATACACTGGAGCCATATCTTCAAAGACAGAAAATGCACTCAATTCAGGTAAGAAAGCAAATCAGCATATAAAAAATTGTGTGAAGATTGCACTAACCTTGTCAAGTGTCTGAGTGGTAAGAACATAAAGTGGAGGAGCAACAAGTTTTATTTTGACAGGGCAGTCATCGTTTCCCGCAGCTTCAGCTCTACGCATTGCCTCCTGCATAATCAAATGATTATAAAACCTGAGAATACTGTGGAAGTTAAGCCATAGGCAGCACCGCATCATATATAAAATCAGAAACATAAAAGGAAAGGAGGAATTTTTTATCCAAAAAAAAACAGGTGGAATAGAAATAATTAAGACCTTAATGTGAAGAACACCATCAAATTGGAAACATTTCATTTCAATATCAGCCCTAATTTTCAAGGGCTGCGGTGTCATCCGTCTTCTAATATTCTTCACAAGAGAATCCTTCACTTCTTCAGTTACAGCTGGCACTACCTTAGTCACCTATGTGCAAAAACAAAAAACATATTTAGTCAATAACAGACTCATGAAAGGTGGTAAATTTTAGTCTGAAAGAACATTTACCTCTTGCCCATCAGGGCCAACTTCCTTGACCTCACGGGTGAGCGTATTCAAAACAGAATCAGGATCAGTCACAATTATTTTGAACGCCTGCACAGAACGAAGTTTATTCAGTAACTACTACAAGAGTAAAAAAAAACCATCAAAGAATTAAAAAAAAATAATCCCACCTCAAAAGCATGACCATATTTGCGATATAAAGGCCATCCAATGTGAATATAGAGCTCCTACACAAGACCATTAAAATTTAGTTCAATAAACAAAGCAGCAATAGTGCAATACTATGAAGCCCGGATACTCAAAAATGGCAATCGTACCGGTATCGTATCCCGGAAGATCCGATTTTTTTATATATTTTTTTGAAAAATATTACAGGTCTAATTAGAAGGGACATTCCTCCAATATGGCTGGAGTCATTTTCAATTTTTCAAAATTCAAAAGTTTAAAATTAAAATTAAAATTGGAATTCATAGAAGATAAAAAGAGTGGCAGACACTATATCCTCTATGGTTACACTGTGAATTCCCTCGAAAGCAAAAATACATAAAGCTCTTAACGCTATTCTTCATCGCCAACACATTTGCTTAACATTAATATAGCCTATAGATATCTTAATCTTACAAGAGCATTACTGTAGCAAGTGATGAGCATTGAGGGAAAAAAGGGGTTTTGATTAGTACCTCCAAATTGATGTTGAGGGTTTCAGCGACGTGGCGCATGATGGAGTGGACGAGCTTGCTCTTGTTGTACCTCTCCTCGCAGGCCTGGATGTCCTCTTCCGAGACCCTGCGCTTGCTGAGATCGATGTAACCCTTTTCCTTGTCGACACGGAGGACCATGACGGGCTCGATGCGCCCAACCTTGATGAGGCTGCTGACGCTGCGAATACGACGGCGGGAGAGCTCCGAGAAGAGGATCATGCCCTCGATGTTGTTGTACTCGAGAAGCGACACGTACGCCCCCATGTCGGCGATGTTCTTCACCTGTATCATCACCGCCATGTCCACCTCCGGGTACTTCGCCTCGTACATACGACATTCCAGGTTAGGACCCATCCTTCGATAATCTCTCTCTCACAGCGCCGAGTGAGGGTTTTCGTTTTCTTCTGTGGGAAATCAAAAAGGAAAGAAAGAGTAGTATCAGCTTCGAATCCTATCTTCCTCTATGTTCTTGGGCTCTTCATTGGGATCCATCATCTAAGCCCAAAAATGGACTTTTACTAAATACACTCCCTATTTTCCAAACACACTCCATTTTTAAGATAAAATAAAAATAACAAATTTTATAAATTAAAATTAAATTATATCTAAATTAAAAAATTTATTTTAAAAAATTAATATAAAAAATATTTTATGCATACTAAATGAGTAACAAGTAAAAGAGATATAAGTGAAAGCATAAACTATATTAGTAAAGAGTAAAAGAGATATATTTATAGATTAAAATTTATTAAAAAAAATATGAACTTTGTATATCTTACATCTTACCCATTATAAATATAACAGTAGCCATATCCCTCTTGTTGAACGATGACAGAACTCTTATAAAAATAAGAGTGGGTAGTAAATTTTTTTTATCTTATCTCTTAATAGAAATTTTAACCATTAAAGAAAAAGATTTAAGGATTTCTGCATATTATATGGTCCACAAGGGCAAATAGCAAAGAAAAGCACATGTAGAAAGAGTCTGGTGCATATTTGTCTGGAGACAAAAAAGCAATAATGTGAAGAAGCAGAAGGTTAATAATTATAAATTAGTTGAATGTGGGTGATGGATGATTCTTTTTGTCGAAAACACAGTCAGTGTAGTTAATGATGTAACGAGAGAATATGAGAAAAAAGATGTTGGATTGCATCAGTTATTATTGCTGTGCATGCATTGAGGATTATCAGGGTGGCTGTTCCTACTCAACAACCAAACCATGCACGTACGTTGTAATGTGTCTGTTTTCACCACTTAGGAAGCTAAATTTTTATCTCTTTGCTTCATCACAGAATGATATCATAAGCTGTTCTTTCTCCATTTTTGTTTTCTCTCTGCTAATAACATGACCTGCAGAGGACTAATGAATTGCTTATTGGATTTAGCTGTTTTTGGATTCGACATGTAAAAGACCAACTAATGGAAAACATGTTATAAGGATGAAAAAGGCACAGAAAAGTTAATTGGTAAAAACAGTGACACACGTGACCCCATATTTTTTTCCCAGTATATTTTAATGAATAATTTATGCTAAAAATGCTTATATGCATAAAAATGAATGTTCAAACAAACACTGTACATGCAAAGATAAAAAAAAAATAATAATAATTATTTGGAGTAAATCAGCATTCAATAAATAACTATATCTATCTATATACACATACATGTAATGCAGTGTTTTGAGTTGATGTTAAGTTTAGCATATTTTTCTATATATTATAATTTTTAATGTATGGTTCAATTATTTTCTTTAACTTCTGTAAAATATATTAGATGTTAGTAGATATGTATATATAAACATTTAATATGATAATATATATAAACATTCAATATTGGTAGAATACATATATGTCATTTTCATTTATAATGTATCTCTCAAACAAATATAATCTTTATAAAAATGAAATATATAACAGAAAAATAATACATGTAATGCTCAATTGTTTAGGTAATATCTTTAACTCTATTTTTCAGCTATTGTTTTATTATTTATCTTGCTGTTTTCTAAGAATGGTTATTTCTCATTGTTAGACTGGTAGAGAATGTTTGTGTTGTCTTTCTTTTTGTTTGTGTAAACTGCTAAAATGATATTCATTGTCTTCTTAATAATAAATTCATTTATCTTTTAAAAATAATATAGTAGAATTTTAGTATTTTAATATATATAGAGAGATAATAAAATTTGTAATGAAATTAAAAAAAATTATATTTGACAAAACAATTAAATAAGATTATTGATTGATTAATTAATTAATTAATTAAAATATAGATAGATTGTGGAAAACTAAAACAGCATTGTAAACAGTCCTGATTTAAATGTTGTGTTTTAACATAAAAGGAAAAGTCTTCTGCACTGATTTGGATATTTGTATGGAACCCACATGATAAGTACAAACAATATAATGGCTAGTCTTCCTTTCATCACTATTAGGACTTTAATTAATGACAACATTTTTCACATTTTTTGTTATCACATATAAACTTATCCATACTAAAAAATTAAAATTAGTTCTTTTCTAAATTTAAATTTACTTATGTAAAAATTTTAAAAAATTATATAAGAACATTTGTACAATTAATTTACACATAAACTAATTTTAATTTATAAAAAGATAATATATTTTTTTCTTTCTTAAAAAAAACTCATTCTAGTACACTTAAAGAATAATGCTAAAAAAAGGATGGAGGTTCTATTTATCTCCAGAAAGTTTGAAAATTTTCTTATAATATTCAAAATATTAATAGAAAGGCCAACTTCTCGACCTATTAAACATTGTTACAATAAGGAAACTCAAGTAAGCATAATTTTTCTGATCATGACAATATATAGGAGCTGGATCATTATATCTGGGAAACTTTTCTCCAGTTTTGAATAGCTTGAGACACTACTTGTTCAACTAGTTCTGCATCCAAAGGAGGAGTATCTTCATTCTTCTCCTGAAACATCCACAATAAATCATTAATTCCATCAATACAAATACAAATAACTTCTTGATACAAGTAATTTTTGCATGATCTCAATGTGGGGAAATACAACTAATCATAATCTCAAGATATATATCAGATCATAATAAAGTTTAAAGTGAAGTTGGTATACTAAAAATATTTTAATTTTTATCTTAATTTTTAGATTGATTGTACCTAAACAAACATTGCACCCACACAATAATTAGCATTGTTCTTGTGATTTAATTAGATGAGTGTGTATGTGTGTTCAAATGATTACACTGTTTCCTAGAGCTTCTAAACTGAAGCTGTCTGCACAAGAAACCCTAGCCTGGAGCACATCAAGACCCAGCTGTTCAAAGGCTTCCAATATAAACACTAGCAACCCCTGACAACTCCTTTGACTCAGCACCTTTATCACAAAACCCTCTTCTTGCTTTTCAACTTCAAGCTACAAAAACATTAACAACAAACACAGATTAATCAATTATTACCATCATATGCAGATAAAGGTAATAATGCAGTAGAATTTTTCCTGGTGTTACCAATGGGACATTATATATACCCTCTGTATATTTTGAATCAATTATTTTATTGGTTTTGAACTCCCAGCTTAAATATGAAACTGTTTTAAACATTTGGAGAAGAACTGTAGCATTCTTAATGATTTTACCAACTCTAAAACCTTTTTCCCTTCTTTTCTAAAGTATTAGATGATGAGATTCTCGTACCTTAGGCATTGGATCATAGTCAGAGATTTTTCGTGCAGTTAGAACTGTTAATTGGTTCAATTCTTGCAGCTTTTGCTTTAAACCTTGTATGTAATTTGACACATCCAATAATATCGAGCCTTTAGATCGCTGCATAAACACAAAATGTTCCGTCATATCACAAAGTGATCTTCAATTATTGAACCAAATATGCATTTGGAGGCAAAATCATAAGCAAGAGATGAGATAGTAGAATATTGTATATGCAACTGTTATTGAATATACACACAAGTAGAAAAGAAATTATCAAAGTGAATACATGAAAGTTACAAATATTGACTGAGAAGCCTCCCTAGAAAGTTTTGATTAATGAGATGAAATATATGAACTTGATGAGAGAAAGAGAATGAAAGTGATCACTGTGATGGAAATCAGGTGGGGTATTCCCCCCTTTTTAAAGTGGTTCTGCATGAAAAAATTTGTCCAGAAACTGAATGAAGGGAAAATAAGGCATGCAAACAGGGAAGAAAGAGATGTTTCAGAGTAATCACCGAGTGAGAGTATCTGATTGAACGAAGCAGTTGTAGGTTCCTGTACATGGCTGTTCTCTTGTGAATCCTTGAAACCATTCTCTCTCTTTATCACACACTCTCTCTCTCACAAGTGAACTATATGCAAAGATATCTAAGCATTATTTGATGGTTTATAAAGAGGATGAGGACACAGAATCTTGTTGATCACATGTGATGCAGTTTTGGAATTACAAAATGCATGAAATGCTTAACTTCGATCAAGGGTGTTGTTTTTTTCCTCTTGAGATATTCATTGTCTCTGATCCAATTTTGTTCTTCTCTCAAGCTAACAAAGACCTAGTGTGACACGGTATGTTTTACGGGGACACTATAAATAATATATTATTCGGATTTTTTAATTTAAAAATGGAAAAAAAAGTTATTTAACAAAAGAATTAAATAACTAAACAAAATTCATCAGTAAAAGTAGGAAAACCACATATCACTCCCAAACTATTACACTAATTCATTAACTATTGAATGCTAACTTCACAAGCGAAAAACAAATCCACCAGAAGGTTATAATTTTCTTTTTAATATAAAGATAACTGATAAATTTAATCACACTTTTTCCTTTCAAATTATTTTTTTAGGATTCAGTGCATTTCCACTTAAAAATTCATTTGAGGGCCTAATGTTTTTGTATACAGTAAGAATCTTTCTTAGATTCAACATTAATTAACTTAAACACCTATTTACAATCAATTGTATCAGAGGTCTGAATTAATAGACCTATTGGATGGTTTCCGAGATTTTATTACATATATAATATGCAAGTTAAATTCAGTCCCAGTTGTACACAGTTATGAACATTTACTATGAACTTAATTGATATGAGTAAAAGGAAGTGAAGTATAGTATGATGAGAAGTTAATCATGTAGGAGGAGGAATGGAGTTTGATTTGCCACATTCTAGTCAAAGTGGATAACAGAGAAAGGGACAACATGTGCAAGCTGGTGTACGTTTGTCCTGTGCAGCGATTCATTATACACACTCATGAAAGAAAAAGTATGTGGGGTCATATATAGGGCAAGGGAAAACAGTGAAATGAAACATTCTTCTGCATGGGAACGTGTAAAACTGGTGAAGTTAAAGAGTGGTGGTGGTGGTGGTGGTGCATTGGCAGCAAGCATAGTGGGGTTATGTTGGAAGCTGGCAAGGAAAAGGAATCTCAATGGATTATCGCAGTTGGAAGTAGCTTAGCACCTACCAAGAAGTGTCAAAAACATGTTATAGCTTTAGGTGTCTTCTTTGGATGCCTCCAAGCTTTTCTCACGGGAAACCGTTTCTCTCTCTTCTTTCCCTATCGATCTCTACCCACACAGTTCAAAGAGTTTTGGTTCTATTATCAAGTACTGCAAAAAGAAAACTTAAATCATGCAATTTGATCATTTTTCTTCACTTCCTCCAAAACAAAAAGCAAGAACGCTTTGTCTTTCTCTTCCTGTCGTTTTTATTTACCTGTTGTGAATAAATTCTGTGATTGGTTCAACCTATTTGCTTATTTTATTAGTTTTTAAGAAAATTTGAAAACTGTTATTTGTTTTCTTACAAATTATCTTAACCCAGAAGGCTTTTTCTTTTCACAACTTAAAATTAAAATAATTTGAAGGTAATATATAATAATCTAGATTTCGGGATGGTGTCTTGTGATCATGTGGTTTTTAAATTGAGATATCACGACATAATCTAGCAGATTTGTTCAATGGGAATAGTCTGTCTCAGTAATTTCATATGGATCATTTAGTTTTTATGAATTTGCTTCATTTTAGTAAGTCTAAGCAGAGTGGGGATTGCTGAGAGATTTTCTGGGAAAAACTAAAAAATTTCTACCATATATCTTACTGTGTATTCACAATATTCCATGAATGTAAATCACATTCATTTGTTTCGGTTCAACACGTTTTCTTCATATATCATTTTCTTTTATCTTTCTGATCTTAGAACCAACAATATCTAAAAAAACGAATTTCATGATTAATCAATATCCCACAAGTTTTGAAATGCTGTTTGAGTATTCATTTAAATTTTGCTTAGTACACTCGAAATCATTTTTCCATGAAATTGCTATGTGAAAGTGACATAAACAATTGTGGTGATTGGAAAAATGGCCTGTTTAATAGTAAACACATCAATGATAGCTGTGGAAGAAGAACGATCATCATCATAGTCAATATAGAGATGACTATGTCAATTAGGAAGATATTATTGAAGCATTTGATATGTTCTGGAGAATATTAAATGAGACAAATTAAGATATTTTTCTGATAAAGATGAAATCATCATTAAATAAAGATGTTTGAGTTTCACGTGTAGATAATCACACAAATAAAGTCACATTTACAATGAATAAAGAAAGTGATGAAAAAGTTGAACATGGATATATATAAAGGGAAGGGTATATCCAGATTGGGAATCCCATAGCAGAACAGTTCTTAATACACTGGAAGACCTATTTTACATATTTTTGGTACATAATCAGTATCTAATCCAAAAGGATGATTAACATACTAAAACTCAAACACAACCCAGACTCTTACAAGAGGTAATAGTTGAGAATTTTTCATAATGGATCATAGTGTGATGGAGCAATGTTGGGTGAATACGTCTGAACTCAATCTTAAATAAATGGTGAAAATTTCGAATGGAAGGGTGCATAGAGATTGAGATAGTGAAATAGACTAATAAAGAAAACACTCTATTGGGTCTTTAATAACACTATTCAGGTGTGAATTTGACATGTTTTATGGGTTGATCTTGATTCCAACGTTGGTTCCTTTTTAATAGTTCATTTAATTAAAAAAAAAAAAAAAAAACTTCAAATCTCTCACGTGTGTTAGAGTTAAAAGTTGAAATGGATTTGTTCCAACATAAATAAATATTTATATTTAATATAAAAAAAATTTTATTTCATAAATATTTAAAATAATATTTTTTTTATTTTAATATTTAGAAAAATACAATAATACAAGAGATTTTATTTTATATTTTTAATTTTTTTAAAAATAATATAAATTGATTAATTTAAATAAAATATTATTTATTAAATAGTTAGTTTATTATTTTGATTGGTTTCAATATAGACTCATAATTTGACTGACTTAATTTATTTAGATTGATAAATTCATTTTATCTAATTTTAACTCTTTCTAATTTGATGTGCATGATCTATTCTAATTGAGTTTGTCTTTACTTATCTCAATTATTTTACTTTAACCCAATTTATTTAAGTTTATTTTAGTTGAGTTTTGCAAGTTTCAACTTATCTTAATTCTTATTTATCCCAACTTAGTCTATATTGTTCCAACATATCTCAACTTACTTTAACTCATTACAATATAATTTGTTTTAATTCGATTCATCTTACTTGACACTACTTACTACACATCTTACCTAACTCGATTCAAATTGAATTAATTCTGCTAAACTTAACTTGTAATAATCTAATTTCATGAAATATTTTAAAACTTTTAATTTTAAAGGTTAACTTTTACTTTTAAAAAAATGTACCTATAGACTTATTTAACCCATAAATTTTTTATAGATATATTAATTTTATGGATTTTTAATATTTGGGGTTTTTTTTATTTTATGAATTTTTTTAACCCTAACTCACATGAAGTCAAATTTTGGAAATTAGACTTAAATTTGATTGGTCTACTACTCAAACAATATTGTTATTTTCCTGAATTTATAATTTTAGAAATTATTATTCTAATTTTGAAGTTATTAGGAATAAATTTAGATATTAAAGCTATATATATTATCAAATAACTAAATATAAATTTCACTCTATACTTTTAATTTAATTAATTAATTTATGAGCTTTTAAATTCTTATTTCTTATGGATTTTAAGCTAACTTTAAATAAGATTTTGAACATCTTACCTGAGTTAATTTTATTAATTACAGCCCTGATAAATAAAAGACTAATGACAGCAATAATATTATTATTTTTGAATGTATTTTTAGTACGGTAAAACTAATCAATTTTGATTGCTATGACTATCTTTTTTTATTTTTAGTTATTCTAGAATTTGAATTCATATTCTCTAGTTTATTTAAATGTGTAACTTTTGATTTTAGTCTTTATATATTTTATTTCATTTAAATTATTTTTAAAATTTATAATATTTATTTTAGAATAATTATTATTTAATATTTATTTTACAAAATTTATTTTTTTAAAATAATGTATAACGAGTAATATACCTTTTTCAAATGATCATTTAATTTTTTTAGAAACACATAAGTAATCAATTAATGTTATATAATATTAATTAAAAATAAATAAATAATTTATTAGTTTATAATTTTAAAGAGATTAAAGTTAAATAATTTATTTTACTGAAATCAAAATCTAACTTATATTTAAAATCATATTTAAGCATATTAAAATTAATTTCAAAACTACGTATTTAAACATTTTAATGACCTTTGATAGGATCTAACTTACTGATAATTTTATTAGAACAAGATCGTGTGGCTATAAATGTCTCGAAGCTTGGACCCGCGAACCTGAAATCCTGCCTCCAACTCTGAAAGGACATTTACGTGGTCGAATAATGTTGCTATCATCGTATTCTTATAAATATTATTTCAAATTTTTATATTAATTTTATTTCCAATATTTCAAAGAGATATAAAATTCGCATCACAATTACAAATACTCATTCATATATATATATATATATATATATATATATATATTATTTTAATATTTTTTTTTAAATTTATCTGTTAGAGAAATTTATTATAATTAATTAAATATAAAATCTAATAATAATATATAAATAAAAAATAATTTTATTTAAATATTATAATTATTTTTTATATGATATTATTAATTAATAAAATTTACGTATTTAAATTAAATTATTTATTAACATATTATTATATAGAATTTAAAATTATTAAATTTAAATTAAATTAGATATTAACGAGTAATCAAATATAATTCAAGAAAGTTAAACCTATATTAGAACAAATATGAGTTATTATATAAAATTTTAATTTTTAATAAGATTATTTGATTAATATTTTCAATCAATCAATTAGATCATAATATTTTCTATCTTCTCTCCGTAAATCCGTAAATGATCGGTAATCCTTCATTCATGTATAAAGATTTTATTTCAAACAATCTTAAGAAAAATATGAGATTGAAAATGGAAACATTTAATATAAAATTCTTTTATTATTTGATATTAAAACGATTAATTTTATACTTGATAATCACTATTCTGCATCAAGATATTTCTATATATCTGAATTTATCTGATAGTTAATTAATGTTATAGATGCATGGAACCTGTTACAAGTACTATACATAACTACTTCTTAAAATATCCCAAAATTGAACTGATATGGATAATTATTGAAGAATCAATATGCAGAAGAACTGGTGACTAAATGTTAATGCTAGATCAGAATAATCAAAGTAGCATCTCAATAATTCTTTTCCTTTAAATTAAAAACCATTTTTTTTATTGATCATCTTATTGAATGTGTTAAACAGCAGTGACCAAATTTTTTTCTCGAGTAACTCATATTTGTAGGAGAATCTCATTAATCATTTACAATCATTTCTTTTCTTTCACTGAATTGAACCCTGAATTCTAAAACCTAGGTAACTCTTTCTGCTGATTGAATCAGTTCGACCTAACAACATTTTCACCACCAACCTTAGAGAATGACAGAATGTAAAACATTCCCTATAATATCTTCAGCTTCAGGAGAATTATTTCTTGAAATGATGAGATTGGTGGTTGGTGGGTCAAATTATCTGTGGTTTGTCTCCAAAATTGTCAGCACTCAGCTAGGGTTATTCTAGCAACTATACCAATCTAACTTTGAGGCCAAAAAAAGAAAAATGTACCAACAATAATAAGCATCAATTCACACGAGTTTTCCCTGTTGGTGATCATGACCTAACAGTCACATAGGTTCCCCTTTACTGTTTCCTTTCTGTCTTTTGTTTGAATCTCCATTGATATGTTACCCTTTTCTGACTCAAACCATTCTGTCATTCAATTTTAGGAATCTGAGACTTGGGAATGTTGATAATTTGACACATATTTTTCGGAATTTGGATTGTTTTAACAGCATAGGATAATTATATATGATCGAGATAACTTTTTTTAAATAAGAATGAACCGTTATTTCTAATGATTTTTTTTTCTTTATCATATTGTAGTTTTTTCTCTATAAGTTTAATTTTATGGATCAGATATAAATAAGAGTTTAGATGTATTTTATTTTCATATTTTTTACTATAAGAGTTTATTTCATAAACATTATAGATAACAGCATGATAAATTATAATCATATTTATATATAGTTTGGTAAATACAAGATAACAAACTAAATAATATATATATATATATATATATATATATATTATCTTTAAATGTTATCTTTTATTAAAATCATATATAATTAAAAAATCATTTTAATTTAATTTTTTTTATAAATTATTAAATTTATAAAAATTATAATTTTAATCAAATCAGATAAAATTATATTTGAATTATATAAATATATTTTATATTATAAAGAAATTATATAATATTTTTAAATCATACTAATATCTAAAAAAATGTTTAAGTAATTATTACTTAATTTTAATATGCTCACAAATAATATAATTTAAAATCATGTGTCACAATAATTATAAATATATATACTATAATATGTTAAATAAAAATTATGATATATATTTATATTGAAAAAATTAAAAAATATTTAATAATTATATAAATTTTAGTTTAATATGATAGAATATTTCGAATAACATTTATATAAAAAAAAAAATATTAACACTTTTTCACGTTAATACGTATAAATCTTGACTTGATTACATAATTTAAAAGAATTTTAAAAAAAATTCTTAAATTATGAACAATATTATAATTAGTTTTATCATTATAATATATAGATAATATAATAATTAATTTTATTATATCAATATAATATAAGTTTCTAAGATCTTATAAAAAAACTTTATTATAAACTTTTACAAAGGTTAAACTTTTAAACTTAATTTTGTACTTGAAAAAAAATAATATTTTATTTATTTTATTAAAATTATCATCAATAAATATAAAATAAATTGTAATTAATAGTCTATCTTCCAATGTAAAATAATTATATAAATTTATGCAAATATATAATTAATTAGAATACTAAAAAAATAATATATTTGATTATTAGATAAATTCTAATAAAATATAATGATATTTAAAAAAAAAATCAACACAAAAATCTTAAAATAATTATAAAATACTTTTATATATAAAACTTAAAAGATGAGTTAAAAATTTTGGGGTAACAATTTCATTTCATGTGACCCATGTTTTCCCTACTCTTATAATTTGAATAATAATTAATTAATTAAAATTTAAAAACTCATAAATATGTTATAATACTTGATATGTTAAAAATTAAATTATTAAAGTTAGAAACTATAATATGAGTTATAATATGAGTATGAATAAAAACTTAAATGGAAATATAGTTCTTCATTCTCTTAATCAAATATATCTTGTTACATGATTTTGGAAAGACCTCCTTATGTAAATGGCTAAGAGCAACTCTATTACAACTTCTAATAACTTTTGGTTTATTGAGATAGTAATCTTCTTTTACATTTTATTTTTCTTTCAATCCTTTACAATTTCTATTTTCCTTAATTATAGGACACTGAATTGAAACATATGTTAACCATTACACAGGTATGGTGGCATTGCATCATATGACAGTTTGTCAAAAGTTTCATCTTATGTCCTTAAATATACACATAGTTATACCCTTCTTTTATGAGTGTAATTGGCCAATTCTGAAAAACTGTTTTTCTTAAGTGTTATATGATTTGTTTTCATTTTTGGTCTCAACCTGCAGTATGAAGTTAAAACTGTAATGGAAGCATGTGAGGTTACAATTTCATGCTTCTGCTAAAAAGCCAAAAGGGAAAAGGAGAAGGAACTGTACACATACATCTCAAGGCCGCAACTGAAAAGCTTACAAATGACAAAAGTAAAGAAAGTAGTGGATTCATGTAATTGTTTAGTTGAAAAAAGAAGATGAATACAACAAAAACTACTGTCATATGTATTTGTCATGCATAATTGCTGTTGATTCACGTGCTCACACAGTTGGATTATAATTGGTGTTGCATGTAGGCAAAAGAAGTTGTCACAAACTAGTGGTACACATGAAATAAGTTCCACAGTACTGATTAGAATGATTAATTTACAAGAAAGTGTACCAATATTCTAACTTAGGTTGACTGGTTTCTGTGTTAAGGTATAGGATGAACTAGGAGGGACATTCCTCATATAATAATTCACCTTATGAAACCATGTTTGATGAGTTTGATAAAGTGGTCAATAATACAACATGAGAGACTTGGTAAATATCCTGATGTTGGTCCACTCTTCTCGACAAAAGATGCAAAATGGTCGAAAAGATTTTGAAGTTTTTATGATTTGTGAAGTCAATTTTGGATTGATGTTCAAGGATTAACAAGGCTACTGTGTATACGTGACTCTGGTTTAAGAGTGAATCTACTTTATTTTAAAATATGTGATGGTTTTAATCCACTAATAGGGTGAAAACATAACCTTATTTGTTTTGTTTACTTAAAAGACAAATAAACAAAGTGAAGAAGCGTCTTCTCTTAGAAAGCTAAATGCTTACTTTTGGTGGGAGGAATGTGGTGAACTTTGTGCTGTCTAATTTACTATTATTACATTTTTTTATTGTTAAAAGTGGTTTCTATCTTGATTTCAATTCAATGAAAATTTTTATGCAGAAGACAGAAACAAAATTCCTCGATTCAAGTGAGATCAGTGTGCCACCCATTCGAGAAAGGGTGTTTGGTGATACTAAAAATATTCAGAAATGTTATAAGTTCCTAAGAGTATTTCCATCAGTAATAGTTTAAAAAATTGTTTATATAAATACTTTTTCTTGTATTAGAGATATTGTAAGTGATAGACAAATCATTTTGTCCAAGTTGCTTTTAACTTTTAATTAAATATGTGACTATTTTATAAGATTGTTGGTGATAGTTCAAATGGAAAGAATGTTTTGTTGTGGAGGAAAGATATTTCTTTAGTGAAGAAAAAGTTGTGTGTATCTCACGTGATTTTCATATATTTTTAGAAGAGGAAGGTTGAATGAGCAAATTTTGTTTTGACACGTCTCTTAGATGGAAGAGATTTCTCTGAAATATTTGGATTTTAATGGCGGAAGGAAGCAATTATTGCTCCGGAGAACTATTAGAATCTTGCAGGGTGGTATGGCCTAGGGTTTCTTATGTCTACTATATACAAATGATATATCAACATTTTAATCACTCTTTAAATAAGTAACAATTATATATAAATAAAAAGATTAATTTAATATTTGAATGTGTATTTTATTATATAGATTGATGTAGAAAGTGATTATAATACTTAACTCATATTTAATATTGTCTCAAAAAATAGGTAATTTGTTATTTAATGATTCAATTTAAGTTCAACAATTTTGCTGACAATCAAGATTCTATATATTATCATGTTAGCAACTTAATAATCTGATCTTCACAAACCATATAAAAAAGACAGAATCATAATCTAATTAACATATGGTTCAATTTAAGACTCTTCAAACCATGTAAAAGAGATTATAATCGTACAAGAGATCATAATTTATAACAGATGATTCAATCTAAACTCAACAACTTGTTAACCAAGATTTAATATATTAACAAGTAATTCAATTTACATATAAAAATTTTATTAATCAAGCTTTAATATTATGTTAAAAATAATTATATATCTAATTCACTTTCAAAATCAATTTAAAAAGTAAAATTTATTTTCTAGTATATTTAAACATTATTTTTAATTAATATGAAATTTTCTTAATAGTTGAAGATTTTTTTTTAAATCATATATATATATATATATATATATATAATTATATATATATATATATATATATATATATTAATATAGGTTCCTAAAAGAAAAATGAGCATATAGCAAGACTAATTAAGAGAAGTGATCTGATTAATCTTTGTCGTTTTTTTAATTAATTATTGGTCCATTTACTCTTGCATGTTTGCATAATGATGGCCCGTGAACAATATATTCCATGACCTCTTTCTTCGAAATTCGAATTTCAAGTTTCATGAAGAAATATTAATTATTTCTTTCATAGGAAGCTAGCCAGAATTATTGAGAAGAAGATTTATTATATATGTTGGTAAGAGTCTCTTCTATGCATATATACAAAAATATATGAAACATAATGCCATGGATGAACACCTTTGTCATATATATTATAATCTTTCCAACATCATGTGAATTACAGTTTTGCCTATGAACAGGATTACGTGGTGGATGCATGATGCATGATGCATGCAAGAGAGTTTGAATTCACGGGCATTGTTTAGGATCTGATCCATTCATGTGCACTTCCTCCATATTGTTTCTGATCTTCATTCAGTAACCACCATTGCTAAGGAAGCTTTCATAATTAAACAAAACTAAAGTTTTATGGCATTACCTTAGAAAAAATTTAAGCAAGGAAAGGATTAGGTTAAATGAGGTTTTTTTTACGTTTTGAAATAGGTTTTTTTTATTAAAATAGATAAATTTTATCTATAATTAAAATTAATAATAATTATTTATAAATTTATTTTATTTATAAATATCTTAATTAAAATAAAATATAAATAATAATAACAAGAATAAGTTGTAAAGTAGAAGATGTAGATTTTTTCTACCTCCAAAAAAAAAAAAAAATATATATATATATATAGGTTCTTAATTTAGAACCTAGATTCGAGATTGAAATCAAAGAAATTAAGATATTAAAATGATTCATATTTTCAAATATACAAATTCGAGATAAGACTTTGTCAAATTACCTTCATTAATTTCAGAGAGAGAAAAAAAAGTAAGGGTATGCAAAAATTAAAGCTTAACATTCAAACTCATACTTTCCTTCATCTTTAGCTTCTCCTGGGCCTTACTGAATTGGGTTTGGTCCATTAAAGCCTTTAAGATGTTACAGATTCCAAGCCCATTCTAAAAATTGCGCCATTTAAATAATGTAATATTTTTTTTTTGGTACTAAACATTAATAATGTAATATTGTCGTGTAACTAATATTCCATCCTCTTATTTATCAATTTATTTTAAATATATTTAAGTATTTATAACTCTCTTTTTTTTATGTTTTTATTTGTTACAGGATATCTTTTATGTTAATTTAAATCGTGTTTCAAGTTTGTTACCTTTAATCATTGATGGAATCGCGTTACAGTTAAACATAAAATAAAAATGGATTTTTTGAGAAATTATCCAAATATTCTTTTAAAATAATTTGAATATGTAATATTTAAGTTATTTTCCCTTTTTATAATTTTATGAAAATTAAAAAGGCGTAATAATTAACTACTTAACTTACATAAAAGACATCACTTTTAAAAATGGATTTTACTTCTCTATAAACTTTTCAATGTAAAAGGATGATTTTCTACAAATCTAATTTAACTTATTCATAAATTAATTTTAATTTGTAAAACTTCTTCTATATAATTTTTCTAATTCTTATTTTTAATTTATATATAAATTAATTTTAACTTATAAAAAATTATTTTACATTTTTTTTTTCTAAAAGGACCTGTCAATTCCCTAAACTAAACTATACTGATTTTTTTTTTATAAATTACAAAATATATTGTACCAAAAATTATATATATATATATATATATTAAACTTAAAGTTAATTAAACTAAAATAATTTGACCTCAATTAATGTGCATGTAGTGTAAAAGTTTCTCACATTGACAAGGACAAAATGTTATTAGATTGATGATTAGAAGAACTTAGAAGCTAAACAAAGAGAAAAGTGTGATATGATTAGTTTGATTCATTAACGTGGCTGCAAATTACTGATTGTCTATTAAAGCACTTTGAATTTCGAAAGAGAAGTACAGAGAATGTTTCCTCCACATCACACTTTTCCTCACCCTTATGTATTTTTCTACCATAAAGTAGTGAAATAGACACATAATTTTGAGTATTTGATCAAATTAATTGCTAAATCAATTATACATATATGATTTATTATTTTAATCATAGTATATACTTATTGATATTTTAAAATATATTAAATAATACATATCTTATTTTATAAGTCAATTTTATGAAATTAAATTAAGATTAAAATCAATTTATAACCTGATATCAAAATATATTTTAATAAATTTATTAGATTTATCAAATAACCTCTTATTAGATTACTATCACCTAAAAATAAAATTAATTTAAAATATTATAAATAAAAGTAAAACTTATCTTATAAATTGATTTTGTAAAATTAAATTTAATTTAAAGTTTTTTAATTAATATATATATATATATATATATTTATTTATCAAGTTATTCTTTTCCTAATCATTTGATCTCTCTTGAAATACGAAATAGAATCTTTTTACATCTAATTAATTTTTTTTTTTAAATTAAACATATTTTAAAAAATACATAAGATGAAAAAAAAATTATTAAAAATATTTTTTATGATTTTAATTGAAATTAAATTTACCGTTATTAAAAAAATCCATAAACTATCTTTAAAACTATCCTTATTTATATAAAAGAAAATGTAAAATAAAAAATTAATATATATTTTAAAAAATATTAAAAAAATCTTATATTAATTAAAAATAAAATTTAATTATAATATATAGATAAAAAATAAATCTTTTCAATTTTGAAATAAATTAAATTCATATTATTTTTTTATAAGATACGAAGGAGAAAAAAATTATTCTATGTAGCTTTGTGCTTGTATTAATTGGATGTAACATCAAAGAAAGCATAGTATAATTAATAATGAATTAATTTGGTGGGAGTGAGTAAAAGATACGATGGTAATTATATATTAAAAGCATAGCCACCCTATATATGTGTGGGTGTGCCTCGTGCATGTCACATCCTGTGGAATTTTAGGGCAAGACGTACCACATTAACATTTCACACTCATAATCTTAATCACATATTCATATTCATTCGTCACAAAACTCATGGTCAAGCTACTACTATTAACCTACCTAGCCTACAAGTTAGTTCAAGTTTTTAGATCAAATTTATGACACCATTCACCAACATTTTTATTTTTCTCAGCAAATAGAATTTCTGCTTTTAAGAATTATCATCTTTTCACAATCTTTTTCAAAATAATTCTAATGCAGATACAATCTAAATCTCCAACTACATTCACCACAAACTATTGCAACTTATCATATACAATTCATAGTAAAATGTTGATAAGTGTACAAGCAAAAGATTAACTAATAATAAGTGAATAAAAAAAAAACCTAAATTCCAAAAAAAAAATCTAAAATCCAATTTTGTAATCACTGAATATTTTTTAATTCATGTACATTAATTTTAAAAATATTAAAATATGATATAAAGTAGTACTATTTAGTACGACCCGACAACATGCAAAACATACGACTCACATATATGTGTCTTAATTTATTACTATCATTCTTGTAAAATAAATATTAATTAAAATATTTTAAAAAATTATAAATCTCTAATTTGGCCGAAATTATCGTGGTACATACTTGACGAAAATACTTTCCTGTGTACATTGCTATCGTTACTAAAATAGGACTTAATTTATATTGATGAAATAATTCATGTATATGTATAATTTGAATTAGTATTTGTATATAAAATAAAAAATAAATTTTATTTGAATATATGGTGGAGTAAAAATTATGATACCATTAAAAATTAAAAATTGAAAAACATTATAACAATGCCGTTGTCCAAAGGGTGGGTTTCTTCATTTGTTGTCGGAAAAATAATTATTAAATTCGATGATAAGTTTTGTAGGACATGTGCATGTTTCTTATTCGAACTAATGCAATTAATGTCACAAAATATGGATGTGCATTAATAACGTTATTGTTACATAAAAAATATTTTTAATTATATTATTTATGTCAAATATTTTTGGTTACTTATATGCACTAATGATTGTATATCAAAATTAAACTCAATGAAGAAAATGAGGCATTTCAAAGACCAAATCAATTTGAAGAACCATGAATTAAATAGTCATTATAATTCTCTGGCCTATATTCTTTACAAGAAATTTAAAATTAAGAAAGAGTCAAAGAATGAATGAACAAACATTGTTTTGTTTGGTTTTATTTTAAACTGATCACTTGTTCTTGATAAAGTAAATGCATTGAATCTAGTCCTAAATTCCATGCTTTGTCCATTTTTACAAATTATATTCTACTTTATGCATTTATGCATTATTAATGTATAAATTTTTATATTATGAATTATTTTGAAATAATTATTAATACCATATTAATATTGGATTTAAGCTTAATTGAATTAAATTTTTTTTAAAATGATTTAATAATAATCTAAAAATCTTGTTAATATTAATTTTAATTCCATATTAATAATTAATTTAAGTTTAACTCAAACTCATAAAACCAATTTAATAAAATAAGATTTATATCAATATATCAATCTTAAGTCTTATTTCTAATTAATACAATCTTCTACAATAATCATTATAAAGACAAAACCTTTTCACTTTCTTCTTAACTAAATTCTAAATATTTAGTAAGAATTATTTTGGAAATTCGAATAATGCAATCCAAATTAATGGGACGGCGCATTTTCTTTTAAACCCACCATACATGGCGGGTTGTCGGTGCCAACATTCATCTTCGTTTTCTTCGAAGTTACTCATCTCTTATTTTATACACTAAAACTGTAAAAAGTGCTTATTCATTTCTTCTTATTGAAATCAATTATCGATAAAAAATAGTATATAATTTGTATAAATAATATAATTATAAAAAGAAAACATCTTTCCACTAAAATTTGAAACTGTGGTCACCAATTCTACCAAAGAATACTAGTTCATTGTTATTATAAACTCAACAGTAGTTGATACATAATGAGTAGTAACCACCTTCTTTTACCACTTTTGAACCCTAAGGAATTTGCAGACCTATATATCTATCTATCTTCACGTGCCTCCATCATGTCTATTATGAAGCTCATGAAAAATTAGGTTTAGGTTTCATTTCCTATTTCCTATAAGCTATTGAAAGTCTCCATCATCTATATTATATTTAATATGGAGTGAAATGTGAAAGTCGATTGTTTATTAAAAAACTTATATTAAAAACATAATATTTTAGTATGCCAATTTTATACATAACTGCATATTCATAAAAATTCTTATCATCTCAAAAATTACTAAAAATATATTAATAATTTTCTTTTTTAACGTTGTATATTTGATATTAAAGTCTATTATAATAAAGGTATTGAGTTTATTAAATTATTCGTTATTAAATCACGCATAAATATCTAATTTCAGTTCGAGTTAAGGAAATTTTAGCGTGAGAAAGTGTGTTGAAAATACTACATCGCTTAAAAATAATAACAAATTAAAGTATATTAAGTGAATACAAATCTCATCTCATAAACTAATTTTATAAGAATGAATAGATTTAAAATTTATTTCTAATATGGTATTAGATAAATCTTAAACCTCACCCTTTCCAATATAGAGTTACACTCACATCCAACCTCTTATTCAACACATAATGACAAAAAAATACCCTTAATAACACATGAAAGGAACAAACAAACCTCATTTTTCTCAAAAAAAAAAATTATATATTTTCTAAATTTTGGCAAGAATGATAACAAAAAAAGCTATCTCCTTATTGGAATAATGGTTAAGTCCATGGACATTTGAAGGTGAGATTTCATATTTAAAAGCAATGTTTTGATTTTGTTTTCAAGAGAGAAAAAAAAAATATAAAATTGAATGAATGAAGAAACAATGAAGAAAGAAGAGGAAGAGTTCGTTGTGGGTGTAAAAAGGGAAGGAAAATGGAGTGGGAAAGAAGAGAAGTAAAGAAGTAGAGAATTAAAAAAGGGAAGTAAGAGGATGATGAAAGATAGGATGATAGATTAATTTTACATGTTAACGGAATTAAGATCAAATTCAAATAATAACTATTTTGAATCATTTTCAAAATATAAAAGACTAAATTATTTTTCTTAAATATAAATAAAATGTTAAAAAAAAAAGAATTATTTATATAATTTTAAAAAAATATAATATCATCATTTTATCCCTCCAAAGATTAGATAATGTTATCCATATCTCATTTTATGCTATATAAAGAGGCTAGATGTACAGTAACATATATTTGTTAGTATATTTTCTAGAATACATATTTGAATTAAGTATCAAAATGTTTTCTTCTTAAGTATTAAGTATTTATCCAACTCACCCACAAAGAAAAAAAATGTGAATTCGATATCGATTGCACGTTTTTTATAAAATAGACGAAAATAAAATTCTTTCCAAATATGTAAATAATTCTTTCCAAGTGAAATTCCAAGTTCTTCTTTTGTTGATAGAATTCTGAAGTTATTTTAATATTAATTTGAAAGAAAATTAGATTTTTATCTGGATAAACTATAGTGTTTTCTATTCAACAAAAATAAACTATAGGTGTGTTTCATTTTCATAGTTTACCTCAACAATGAATAGACCTAAAACAGCTAACCCATTCATTTAAAGGTGCAGCAAACTCTGAGGACTTATGGTCGTTGGCTGCACAATTTCGAGATGAGTCCATCACTTTTTCTAACCCATAATTTCTGCTACAATGATTGCACTTTCTAATCCACAATTTCTGCTACAATAGTAAATAAATTGATTGCTTATGTCAAAACAAAACTATGTGTCACTCTTCCCTTACTTAGGAGTAACTCACTTCATATTCGAAGCTTGTGAAAGCATCTTGATATTTTTCTGAGAGAAAAATCTCTTTGCATGTGCATGTGTTAAGTTACCATTAGAGAAAATAGAGACTTTAGAAGTAGTTTTATACCAATATATAGATTTGTTAACTTTTATTGTAATGATCTTAAACTACCATTATTATTAGTCTACTTGTCTTATCTATTTTTTTCCTATACTTTTTTTAGATTTTATCATGTACACTGCTTTTTCTTTCTTCAATTGCTTTCTTCAAAAATTAAGTTTACGTTTGTCACTTTCCGAAATTAAATGATCCTCTTTTGAACTATCATCCATTAACTCATAGAAAAGTAAGGGAAGAAAGAGAAGAAAATGGATGTGTATTTATATTTATCGTACTATTATTACATTAGTCTGGTGTAGAGGAGATTATACAAGCCACAATCTCCACTGTGTATATTGAAAAAGAAATAATACTACCGTATGAAGCAAAATGTGTATACCCTATTGTTTTTGTGAGTAAAACTTGCGAGTCCTAGCATGTAGAATCAAAGCCAAAAGAGTTCCAAGGAAACAGAAGGAACCCCAGATGATAAAAGTGTTTCTGTAGCATTCCATGCCCATGCATTGCCCTTGATCATCATGTCCATGCCCTTCCTTACGGTAAATAAGTGCAGCTGAATAGCCAAATATGAATGAACCAATAGGGATGTTGGCCACCACCACATTATGGTTCACTGAAAAATGCTTGGTACCAAATAGCTCAGTGGTTGTGGAAACAGCAATGGAAGTGATTGCTCCAGTACACACTCCAATCACTGCAGTGCTGACGTAAAGGGCAAGGTCAGTTTTGTTCAGAAGTAGGAAAAATGCACCTGATGTTGGAACCATCACTGCCAATATAGAAGCAGGTCTTGAAATTCTACACTTTCCCCTGAAAACAAAAAACAAAGATCATCATCAGAAGTCAAGTCAATAAGAAGAGTGACACTGCACTAGTAGAATAAATCCGAAATTTCGACCTTATTCTGAAAACAATTGACCATGTCCACATGTTCTTGGTACACATGACGATATTTTTTAGTGAAGAATTAAGATAATTTGTAAAGAATTTTATGTTTAAACTTTGTTGGAAATGAGTGGTGGTTTTAGTTTTACATTTTTGTTCGTCTTCAATACTGTCATAGTAGATCAACTAACACATGTATAGCCATTATTCGCATTAAATGAGAAGTGTAAATGCAGTTGTTCGAGTTGGTGTTAGATAGTGGAGGTAGGAAGGGCAAATTTACCTGTAGAAGTAGTACATAAGAGATGGCATGAGACGGCCAAAGAACCCAAATGATGATGACAAAGATACCAAAGATGAAGTATTAGAGCAACCTCGGGACTCAGCTATCTGTCCCAAGTTATTAAGATATACTAAACCAACTGTTGCACCAAAAAAATAGACCAAGAAATATAACCAGAAATTTATTCTTCTAAGCATCAACTTTACTCCAACTTCTTCTATAAAACCAACCTCTTCTTGAACTTCATCCTCTTTCAACTCATTCTCTACCCTCTCTTCACTATTATTCTCCTCCTCCGTAGTAAAATGGTATACTCTCAATTTTTCTCTATTTTCCTTTAGTTCCTTGATCTTCACCGAAAGTGGGACTAGAAGAGGCAAGAGAAGGGACAATAGAATACCAATCATTATACCTAGTGAGGATGCTTTGCTTGTGATAAATTGAAAGCTGCTCAGGACAGCATATATTCCAGTGGAAATTGTTATGACAAACATCACAGCAAACCCAACACGCGTGTGTTTAGGACTTGTGGCATCAATTTCTCTGACTAGAGGAGCTGCTATTAGGCCAACTATCACAGGTAAGAAAGAGTTCAGTAAGAGAAATGCTCTAGCCTTTTCGTGAGGTGAAACAACATCAACAACGTTCGCATAAATCTTTGCACTTAGTCCTTGGTAGCTAGTTGTTATCCCCACAGCAACTTGGCGATCTGATAGGAAGTTCCTTATGGTGACAACATAGCACACTGTGTTGATCCAACAAATGCTATTTCCAGCAAGAAAAGTTAGTAAGAACACATGCCAATAAGACAAAGAGGAAATTTGGTTGACTAGGAAGAGATATTGCACACCATAACCAATTAAGCCAAGAGTTGAGCCAATCAACAGGACAAGCCAAAGGGGGAGGTAAATAGAAGCAAGGCCAGAAAACCAGCCAAAAAGCTTGCCTGCATCAGAGGCAAAAGCAAGGTTATTGAGTTGGACTTGGGAAATGGAAAGAAGTTGCTTCAGCTGAGAAGAGTAAGTAGGGAAATTAGTGTTTGTCCCAATTATGGCTTGGAGCCAAATGATGCCAACAAGGCTTAGCCATTGAAGAGTAGTAGAAGGCATGGTAAAGATTAAAGAAGTTTGAGAGAAAATAAAAAAACTTGAACTACCCTTCTAAGCTAATGAGTGAGAGTATGTGATGTGTGAGGGTTTATATGTTGAGAAAAAGTGGCGTAAAAGCTCAAGACACTATGGTGTGAAAACTAAAGTGAAGAGAGTGAAGAATATAATGCCACTTAGTGGAATAACATTGGTATAGTTTGTAAAATGGGGTTGTGTACAGTGAAATACTACCACCCCATCCCCATGCTTCGAACTGATATTAAATATAATTAATATAAAATTCAATTTCACATTATGAATGCATAAAAATTTGGACTTGAAAATGTTGTTTGTGTGTGGGAGAGAAACAGGTCCATTATGTTATAATGGAAGCTGATATGGGTAGCTAGGATTTTGAAGTTAAATCTGAACACAACATAAACTCATTTGGCCTATAAGGACATAAACGGAAACTTCATTTATATGAAGTGGTGAAACACGCACCATGACTTAAATTTATGGCTGTCGGTGAAATGCACATCACTTTGAACAGCCCCACCATTTTTTATCTCTGTATATTTCATGAAAATATTTTACATTTTATAGGTCTATTGGAAGGTGGTGTGGGTTAGGGTGGTATGAAGTTTCTAGAAACATAAAAATGACGTGTTATTTTTCAATAAAAAGGATGATACAAAAGAAATTTTTTTTCTAACAAGTCTAGGGTTACATAATAGTTAATGGATTCCTAGTCTTATTTTTTAGGTATTAAATAATCTATTTGGTGAATATTTATTAAACATTCATTAGGAAAAAAGATAATTATTTAGTTTAATTTTCTGTATATTTTTTTTATATTTTTAGTACTAATTTTTATTAATATATTTTTTATTAGCGATTAAAAAATAAAAAATAAAAATAAAATCAAAAGAAATAATATTCAAATTAAATTTAAACTATTTGTAGTTTATATTTTTTAATTAAATTTGTCTATTTAAATTAATTTTATAGAATAAATAATTCTTTTTACAAACCAGTTCGTCGACCTGCGAAACGAACCTTAATGTTTTATGTTTGTGAAAACATTAATGTCCAGATACGATTTCTCATATATTTTCTTTTATCAACATAACAAAAAGCAAAATTCTTAAATTTCTCAAAACACTTTTCACATACAATTTGAAAATGAGAGAATTTATACATCATGGTACGATTGTGTGCCTTTCGTCACTATGACGTGATACATGACAGTATGACACTAATTCAGATTTTTTTTTTCTTACATAACAAAAAATAAAAAAAGAACAAACCATAATCTATAAAACTTTTTAAAATCATTTAACAATGTAAAAATATATTTTACAATTTAATTAGTAATAATTCTAAACAAAATCTTTTTTTAGTTCCTAATTATGTGAAAAGTCTCACATTTACATCTTTTTTTAAACTATGAAAGCAAGGACCTAATTTGAAATTTATAAAGAATTCATTGTTGATCACATATACTTTATATCATATTCATTGAATCATCCACTTTATCAAGAAACATCGTAAAAGAATTAAGCTTGAATGTCACACCCAATTCTACTCTTCAAGCAACAAACTCATAAATTTGATTTGACATATCCAAAAACCACAAATCAGTTTTTATTTTTAATTTTTTCTCTCTATAACTATGTAGATTACTCATTTCTTACGTCTGGTTTTCCTCAGCATCAATCATTAAGTATTTCCATTTCTGATTTATTTACAATTAATACTTTCACTTCAAAATTATAACCACAATTATCTGGTTCCTGGAAAGAAGATAACAATAGTACGAGACACTTGTAATAAATTCAAAGATTAACTGAGAAATCCTACATAAAAATAAAGGCGAAATTTGATATATAAGTATGGTATAAACTTTTAGAATCGATTTTGAAGGTAAGTTAGACACTGATAATCACTTTTTATATGGTATCAGAGCCTCTTTAACAAGATTGTTGGACTTAGATTTGTCCACTTGTTAATATACTGAACCTTGGTTGGCAGGTTGTTGAGTCTAGATTGAATCACTTGTTAATAGATTATGATCCCCTTTTACATGATTTGAGGAACCCGGATTGTTAACAAAGTTGTTAACGGACCTAGATTGAGTCATGTTGAGAATGACTCCTAAACGTGAGCGAAAGGTTCATCTTCAAAATCGATATTGAAAATAAATTAGACACTGATAATCACTTTCTACATTATCTATATTTATATCTATATTTATATCCGTTAAATTTGGTTTTCTTCTATACGATTGTTTGTCTGACATAATAGTGTGAAAACACAGGGTGGTATCTTGCAGTTGTTTCAAATTAATAGGGCATAACATAATGGTATATAAGGAAATGGCTTGAAGGAAAAGCTTTCAACTTGAGTTGAATAATGTGTGTTGCTAATAATGGTTTCTAATGTAATGGACCTACAATTTTCAACCACACAGAACCACTAAAGCATCAAACATCACAATGCCTATATTCCTCACGTCGCCATAAAAATAACTTCATCCTTCCATGCTCAATAAATATCACATAATCTCATTTTTCCTCCTTTTATTTTAAATATTAACCACCATTTAGCTACATTAATTATTAAGATTAATTAATAAAGTTAGGAAATTTAATTAGTAACATTCATTTTTTTTCTTATATTTATTATATGTTTTTTCTTTCTTAAATTAATAGGATATATTTCTTAAAATAATTTTTTTATTAATTTTAATATTTTATTCTCTCCCATCATATTAATATGTTTATTCTGGTTGAATATATATTCTGGTGAAAATTCGTAGCTTCTACTTTACTTTTAAAACTTTTGTTTCAAAGTTCAACTTTAAAATCATTTTTAAGATGGAAAAAAGAAAATCAAGGATGGCCTCAATCCTATCCAATTGATTTTTCCATCATTTATTCTCAGATGTTAATCAAATCAATGAAAGTACAAAATCTGGGAGCACCTTTCATCTAGAGAGATGGAGAGTCTAGTTGAATATATATATTCTGGTGAAAACCCTACTGATATGACATCAGTGTTACATACAACTACTTATATGGCATCTTTCAACTATTTTGATCTCTTTCTATCACTCCCATGCTTGGGAATTTTATAGAAGTCTATGTCCAATGAATGTGTGCGAATGTGAGTGGGTGAATTCATTATATGTGTGCAGTGTGAAGGTATGAAGCTGATAGTGTGCACATTTTAGACCCAGAGTGGGAATGGTGTTTAGTGAAATGGTAAAGGTGAGAAGAAAAGCTATGTTGTAATTGGTGCTAACTTAATGGAATAGAGGGTATTAAAAATGACATGCATGAATATGAACAGAGATAAATTTATGTAAAATAAGAATATCTACGGGACATGTTAGTTTATATCAATGCTGAGTCAATAATCGATATCAAGAAATGATGATCGAGATTGAGAGTAAATAGTGTTTTTATGTTGGTTGAGAGTAGTTGAGTTGAAGAATCCAAGAAGAATATGGGTTTTCATTTTCCATCTTCTTCTCCTTTATTTTCAATTTTTCATTTATTGTTGTTTTATCTCTTTTAAACTCGTGCATGAGGAAATTAAGTAAAATTATATAGGGAAACCCAAACTTGGAAAAAAAAAATGTTATCATAAAAAAGCCTGGTAATGCAGGGTTGACTTGATACATGTTCTATCAATAATTTACAGTGTGCTTGCATATCAGTTCCATCCAACTAAATCAACATTCAATACAAACCAATCAAGAGCAATCAAACGGATTTCTAAACGCATCCTACCAAGGGAACATATATACTTTCCTTAAATGGTGAAATCTGCTGCCATCCCTAAACTATTTGTATCTCTCTGTCAAAACACTTTGGAGTTTGGACACAATCTTGATCACTGGTGACAGTCCTCTTAAACTCTAAAATTCTCCTCAGTTCTGATGTAATCACCAAAAAGCCTAAAGTAATTCCTAACTTTTCACTGTGCTTAGTTGCATGTTCCTTACTTTTCTTCTCCTCCTATATTATGCAGCACAGTAAGACGTTTCAGTGAGTAAACCGGCTTCAGTTATCTGCAGTCCGATTTTCTCAAGCATTTTGTAAATATCTGAAGAACATTCATGCTCTCTGTCCCCAGCAACAAAGCGATGAACTCTACCCTGCAGTTCAATCAAACTCCAACCAGCAACTTTGCTGGCAATTCTCTCACTCATTAATTCCCGAATTCTAACTACATCTTCCCACTTTCTCTCTTTCGCATATATTCCTGCTAACTGCACATAATGCCCATCATGGGTTGGATCCAACTCTATCAACTTATTCCCAATTTTCTCCCCCATCTCCACAAACCCATGAAGCTTACATGCATCAAGCAGCGTTGCCCACATCACAGGATCTGGCGCAATTGCCATTCCCTCAATCAACTTAACTGCCTCATCAACTAAACCGGCATGAGCAAGGAGACCAACCATGCACCCGTAGTGCTCCATGTCAGGTTGAATGCCATAACCATCTACCATCAACTTAAAGTAATGCTTCCCTTCACCAACCAAACCAGACCTACTACAAGCATTAAGCACACCCACAAATGTCACATTCACAGGACGAAAACCTTCATCAATGAACCTATGAAATAGCGCGAGCGCCTCCTTGGTACAATCATGCGAAGCCAGACCGCAGATCATGACATTCCATGTCCACTCATCCTTCTTCACCATCCCATCAAACAAAATTCTCGCCTTTTCAATGCAACCACACTTCGCGTACATGTCAACCAAAGCAGTCCCTAAATGAACAGTCATTGGAAATCTCATGGCCTCAATGATGGAATGAATGAATCGCCCGTAACAAAGCAAACCCAGCTTAGCCGAAACCGAAAGCAAGGTAACCAATATAGCTTCATTGGGCCTCACCCTCTTCTCTCTCATGTCTCTAAAACACTCCAACCCATCTTCAAAAAGCCCATTTTGAACATACCCCATTATGATAGTGCTCCAAGATACAACATCCCTCTCAGGCATTTCATCAAAAATCTTCCCCGCAACCCGAACGTCCCCATTTCTCACAGCACCAGCCAACATGGAGTTCCACGTGACCACGTCGCTGCAAAGGGTATCTTCCTCAAACACCCTTTTGGAAGAATCCACATCAGAACACTCGAAATACAAGTGAATCAGCGCGTTCCGGACAAACAAGTGGCAGGCATAACCGAGCTTGATCACGTGTGCATGAATTTGAACACCCAATTTATTGTTTACGCTGGCTTTTGAGTTCTTAGAGCAGGCATGGAGCAGGAAGGTGAAGGTATGCTGGTTGGGACTGAGGAAACGGCGTCGCATTGCAGAGTAGAGAGAAAGAGAGAGAGAGGGCGAAGAGTTGGCTTTGGCGTGGCAGCGGATGAGGGAGTTGAAGGCGAAGACGGTGGGGAACGGAATTGAGTTGAAGAGAGAGAGTGAGTATCGGAGAGGGAAGGGAACGGCGGAGGAGAGAGAAAGTAGAGAGAGAAGGTGAACGGCGAAACGGCCCGAAACGACGACATGGGCATGGGTTTGCTTGATTTGTTGCAGGGAAGGTTGTGGCGGGAGAGAACGGAATATTGAAGGTTGAGAATTTGAAAGAAGGGGTTTCGTTTTATTCCTCAACATTAGGAAAATTGTTCTTCTTCTAAAGTAACATCCTAATATATGTTTAAGAATCCAATAAAAGCATGTAAAAAAAGAAACATAATTTGTACTAATAAAGCTTTTCATCTAATTTCAAAATTTGTAATCTTTTTTTTTTTTTTATTCTTCCCACTGTAACATATACTACATCATGTTTAAATATTATAACTTTGACTCTTATTTAATTAGTTATGGCAAAACATAATAAGAAGGAAAATTATCTTTTTTTTTTCTTTTAAATTCAGTTGAAAAAGAAATCAAATTTATTCTTGACATTAATATTTTATTACCATATTTTTTTTAGTAATTATTGAACTTAACTAAATTTTTTCTTCATTATCTATAAAGATAAAATGAAATCATTAATTTGTTACATAGATTCAATAATTAGATAAATTACTGTTCCATTATTAAAAAAAAAAAACATCATGTTATAAAAAAAAAATTAGGATAAATAATTTCAATTAATGCAGTTCAGTTATTCATAATTAAAGTATATTTTAATATCATAATATATCATTTATCATTTTCATTTAAATTCATATATCAATCTCCAATCTTGAATATTCAATTAGTAATTAGTAATTTCTTTGATATTTCTCACACTTTCGTATATATATATATATATATATATATATATATATATATATTTCAATAAACTTTAAAAGTCCATTTATTTTTTACCCAATTGAGTAAAATGAGCAGAATTTAGTGGTGTTGACCCAACTCATTTATTTTTTTCTTTTTTATTGGTAAGTATGTTATTTTATGTTAGGATGGTATTTAAGCTATGACATATAGAATGTTATTGGGCTAGTATGAAATTGTTTTAACCCAATTATTAATTTGTTTTGACCCAACCAAAAAAGATGGGTACAATAAAAATATGTTTATCCACTTGTAAAAAATACATGTTTTCATAAATTTTTTTAAAAAAATATATGTATAAATATTTACAGACATCTATTCATTTATTTATGGATTAAAAATATAAAATTATAAATAATTAACTATAATAATAAATAATGACAACCATAATACATTTGCATTATTAAGTGCAAACAACTGTAATTAAAAATACTTAAAGTTAAATATTATTAATATAAAATATCCTAAGATATAATATATATATATATATATATATATATATAATATAGAATAAAATATTGCGGTATTCGTTGGTGTACAGAATAAAAATAAAAATACCTAAAATAAGTATTGTTCTGAATTTATCCAATCGAAAATAGGAAGTAAAATCCTAACGAGTTCAGTAACAAAGACGAGCAAAAAAAAATTAAATATTTTTATATTAAATATAAACTTAAATAAATAACAATTAGCTACTAATAAATTAAATAATAACCCAATCCTAATAAGAGATAGGTGTTGATTTTCTAATAAACGCATTATTATTGTAGTTTTAAAATAAATAAGAAATTCCGGAATTTGGATAATATAAAAATTACACTAACTTAATGTTATTATATTTAAATTAAAAGAATAATATTTAATAATTAAAACTTAAAATAAACATAAAAACTGAACAAGTATAATAAATTTTTTTATATTTTAAATTAAAAAAAGTTAGATTAAGTAAAAATGTATAAATAAATATAATTAGGATTAGATTTTATTATTTTACTTTTTCATTTTATTAAATTTATTAAATAAATTTCTCTCTTAATTATTATCATCACTTCTTATCGTGAATAGATATTTTCTAATTCCTCAAAATAAATCTTAAATTTATCCTATTGAATCACAATCTTATATTAATTTAAGAGGATAAACTTCCATTAAGTTATCAAATATAAAGGATAATTGATAAGTATTTTTAATTTCTAGAAAAATTATTTATTGAGGGTATATATTATCTTATGTTAAGAATTTATAAGAATTTTCTAATTTCTTAAAAATTAAACTAATAAATGGTTGATTAAGCTAAAAAAAATAAAGAAGCAAAGAGATAAAATAATAATGTTAAAGGGAAATATAAGACTATATATAATTATAATCAATATATATATATATATATAAAAGAAGTTTGATAATTATATTTAACTCCAATGAGAATCAGCTATTCATGATTTAGAATAAAATGAAAAAAAAAACGAAAATGAAAGATTAGTAGAGATAGAAGACAAGAAGAAAGTTCTTTAATATATTATGTCTTGGTTTTTTTTTTTTCTAATTCTTTTTTTTCCTCCCAATATTTTCTTTTTTATTCGAGGTTTCGAGTTAAAAAAGAGAATTTTATGTAAGTTTTTCGCTGAATTAAAGTTAAAACTTTGCTTAATTCTCTAAGCAAGATGTGGTATTTTAAAAATTTTGTTCTCTAGTTCAAAATTGATATAGAAAAAAATAACTTAATTAGATAAGAGGTTATTTAAACTAAGTCAAAATAGAAGTTTGCTTAACAAGTTTAATGCATCAATATTTTCACTCCTTTATTTTCTTTATTTTTTATTTTTTCGTTCTTTTAAAAAGTTGTAAAACATTAGATATATCAATTAAAAAATAAATTTGTTCTCTCTTTCTTATGATTATAAAAAAAAAATTACGTTAAAAAGTAATTAAAAATCAAATTAAATAATTATTAAATAAAATACTTAACAACGGAAATAAAAGCTCTCTAAAATTTGAGGTGTATAATACCTTTAAACATTATTAGAATAATTAAACAGAAATTAAAAAAAAAAGGAAACCCCTAAAACTTAAAACAAAAGGTCACAACTAATTTAGGATAAAAAGTAATAATAAACCCTAATCTAAATCATAATAAAAAAAATTGAGTAAAATAAAATAATAATAAAAAATCTACCAGAAATTTAGAAAAAAAAACATGGATTGATTTAAGAAAAAAATGAGATAAATGGTAATTTATAACTCAAAATTCAAATTTTAAATTAAATCTTATCAAAGAGAAAAAGGTGAATGAATATAAACTTACCACTTTATTTTTTAAAACCAGTCATAGCTTTCTAATTTTATTTTATTTTCTGAAAAACACAAAACACTGATGTTTCGATTTTGACTTTTGGATGTCATGAAAAATGTGTAGAAGTTATGGATTCAACAAACTCTGCAGAACTCCACTTGCGTTTTATAAATGTTTTGGATTGAGACATAAACACACAAAGTTTAATGTATTGACAGGGATATTGGCAACGAATCAATAAAAACATATAAAAAGAAAAATAATTTAAACTTGTTGAACAAATCTTGATTATGTTTGTGGTTATGCATCTAGAGTAGTTAAAAGAAAAATTGTTTTAAAAATTTATTTAATTAAATCTAATTTAATTTAAACCAATAAATTAAGAATTTTAAAATTTTTACTTAATTTAATTATAAATTATTTGTTATTAATTTAAAATTAATTTAATCATTAATAATTATTGGTGTAATTTAATTCTTTTAAAATTATATTAAATTTATTTTCATAATTTTTATTAAAAATTATTTTTATAAAAATAAGTTAAATTTTAAATTTATTATTAATAATATGATATAAGAATTTATTTTAATAAAATTATAATTTTCTTTTCAAATAGTTATTAAATTAATTATAATTTTTTTAGAATATTATTTTATCATTCAAAAATATCGAATTTTGACGTAAAGAAAATATATTAAATATTTTATATTATCTAAATATATAATTAAATTAATATATATATATATATAATAATATTCGTTTTTTTTAATCGATTTTATAAAAGTAAATTAAGATTAAAATCTTTTCCTAATAATTTTTATCCACTCATCACAATTCATCCAAAAATTCACGTTTTCTTTTCTGAAATAACAGAGAACAAGATGTTGGATGTAGCTGGCATCTCGTCTTGATCTGATTATTAATGGCAATGATCACGGATCCATTGAACTTTACAAAGATTATTTTTAAAATTTACATATGCAAGATCTGTTTTCTGATATAAAGATACAATATTTTTTGTTATCTTTCATTTTTTCTTATTTTTTTAATCTGATAATCATTTTCATCTCCGTTGTTTAGGAATCACCAAAAGGAAAATCTTTTGGTTGTGTTGAAGAGTGCTATTTTTATAGGTCTAGTAATTGCATATATTTATTGTTCTTGCTGGAAAAATTTAAAGTAATTGTCACAAGGTCAATGATGATTATGGTTAAGTACACAAAACAATAGTATATAATTTGCAATGAAAAAGAGTAAAAAAGAAAACATTGTTAACTACAATATTTTTAGAAGTAAAAGCAAAATTTAGTACGCAATCTTATAATATAATACTTATTCAGCTCGTGTTCCATTAATTACTTTTTTTATACTTAAAAACCTAATGCATCTACAATGTAATGTTTTGATTAATTTTGATAAAGCTCAACTTTTTTTTTACAGTTTCTGTATTGTATGCAACTTTTGTCTTCATTTTTTTTGCTGTTACTAAGATTTATATATATATATATATATATATATATAAATAAAAAAAAGTAAAATAAATTAAACTTTTTACATCAACTTAAACCAAATTGCATGTTTAAATTTTGTCAAAATATTTCTTTTTTAAAAAAAATAAGATACATAAATTTATTTTTATATTTACAATCATATAATATTTTTACTCTTATTTATTTTCAATTTATTTTTAATTTATTTTTTATTCTTTTTCAATCTATTCTTGACTTTTTTTAAAATTACATAAAGATATTTATATTTATACTTCAACGTTTAAGTTAATATAATATAAAATGATACAGATTAATTATTTTTTATAAATTTTAAATATAAAATTTATTATGATCATATATTTCTTTTCTAATGTTATATATGAATTTTCTATTATGATAATTTAGATATGATATTGTGAGATTTTCTGAGATTGATAATTTCTTTTAAGAATTCGAAACGAGTTTTTATGAGGTTATTATTTTGATTGGATCGGAGATATTTCACCTTACCAAGATATTGACACCCTACCAAAATATTGACTGAGGTATTTTTATACAATTTTGAATAATGAAAAATCTTAATATATATTTTTTTATAAGTAGAGATGGAAAAGTTTATCTAGTTCGTATAGATAGAACAATGTTTTAAAAGCTACTATAGTAAACAACTTTCAGAGAAAATTATTCTATTTTAGGAAAAAAAACTAAAAACTGTCGTGATTCAACAACCATTTAAATGTCACCCAACTAAACACAAAATAGAAAAACAGGTTACCACATGCTTAGGTTACCACATGCTTGCTTGTCTTGAAATTGGGTGGACCAGCACATGGCAACTAAAATATATATACAGGTATTATTCACTGCTTAAACAATTTCTTTGGTAATTTGAGAAATTTTATTTATTAAAGAAATATTTTATTCTGATAATTTTCATTTTGTTCAACCAACATGTAAATAATTTTACACGTTATAAATAATTTAATACTATATCACATGAAATGACAAAAATTCTCATTACTGTAGACCATGCAAGCGTCTTACCATTATTGTATATGATAAATATAAAATAATAAGCAATCATGTATAAATATTAGTATTTATATGGAGGAATGTGTGCACTTCATTCTTCATAGATATCAATATTATTGAAGCATATTATCATATTTCTCCATCATAAAAATCAAATTTAGAGACTGCACTTTCTCATTTCAAATCTCCCAACAACAACACACTCAGACATTTATTTAACTTAATTTTGTATGGCACCTCAAAAGGCACCCTTCATGCTGATCATGAAAGAAGTTGTACTTATCAAACCATCAAAACCAACACCTTCCTCTTTTCTTTCTCTGTCTACACTAGACAACATACCTGATCTTAATAGCCTGTGTCAAACCATTCATGTCTATCGTTCAACAACTCATGATTATGATGAACTTGGTTTCCCTAATGACCAATTCCTAGATCCTGTTCATGTGATCAAAGCAGCACTTTCAAAGGCTTTATTCTATTATTACCCTCTTGCAGGTAGGCTAGTAAAGCACACTGATGGAAAGCTTAAGATCAATTGCAATGCCGAAGGTGTTCCATTCTTGGAAGCCAGTGCTAGTTGCCACCTTTCTTCTCTCCATTACTTGGATGACACTGACATGGAAAGTGCAAAACATTTGGTGTTAGACCTTCCTTGTGAAGATGAAAGTGACTACCAATATCCCTTGGTGTTCAAGGTGACAACTTTTCCTTGTGGGGGATTTACCATTGGAATGGGGCTGTCACATGCTGTTTGTGATGGTATTGGATCATCTCAGTTTTTCAGAGCCATCATTGAGCTTGCAAGGGGGAAAAGTGAGCCCTCTGTGATGCCTGTGTGGGAGAGAGAGAGGCTAGTGGGATCAATCACTAAGCAGCCATTGCAAATTGATTCAGTGGATGAGGCCTCAGCTGCAGTTTCACCCTTTCTTCCAACCGAAGTTCTCGTGCATGAGTGCATTAAGGTGGAGAGTGAGAGCATCAGAAGACTCAAGATGAGTTTGATGAAGGAATCAGGTGACAATGAAAACTTCACCAGTTTCGAATCACTTGCTGCATATGTGTGGAGGTCAAGATCTAGGGCCTTAAAAATGAGCTCTGACGGTAAAGTTATACTGAATATCACAGTTGGAGTGAGAAGGCACTTGCTGGATCCTTTGCCTGAAGGGTATTATGGAAATGCTGTTGTGGATGCTGATGTTATTCTAACAGTGAAAGAACTCAATGAAAGGCCACTCTATGAGGTTGTGAAGCTCATAAGAGAAAGCAAGAGGGTTGCTTGTAATGGTGATCATGTCAGAAAATTCATCAACACTTTAGAGACAGGACACGAGGATTTCAACATTAAAGGGAGTGGTGCATTCACTACAATGACTGATTGGAGGCACTTGGGATTCTTGGAAAAGGTAGATTTTGGATCTAAGGAACTTGTAAATACTGTACCAGCCCCTTGTGACATGTTTGGATCCGTTGATTTATGCATTTTCTCTCCTCTTTGCAACTTGGATTCTTCAATGAAAGGAGGGGTTAGGATTTTTGTGTGCCTCCCAAGTTCTGCATTGCTCAAGTTCAAGGAGGAGATGGAGGCTCTCAGCCATTTGATCTGAACATGTATATGTAGATGAATGTAAGAAAAACAAATGTATCAAATCTGTTCACATTCCTTTTGGGCATGGTTTTTTTCAATGGCACTTGTTTATCTAAGTATATATCTTTAGTTTAATTTATTTTTCTAAAATATCATTTATCAAAACTTGTTTTATCACATCAAACATTTATATCCTTACCCAAAGTATATGATTATGTTGTAGGGGAATGTCTATGCAATCCAAAACTGGATGAATGTAGTTCTATTAATTTTATTTTGATTCACTCGTTCAAGAAAGCAAAATGAGGAAAAGGCTATTAATCCAATTTCAATCTTTAAAAACCACCATAATGGCTTCTTAATTATGTTAAAATTTACCATCCAGTTAATAATAAAAATGAAAACTATACATGAATTTCATTTTCATATATAAAATGTTCCTTTACAAAAAAATGGTCGTAATTTTCAACAAGTTTCATACGAAATTTATTACATAATAAAATATATATTAGAAAAGAAATTGTTTTAGTGAGAAAGTAAGCTAATCTTACAAAACCAATCTACTTACCTTGTATTTTGATAAAGGAAATTTAGAAAAGAAAAGTAAAATTTAGAGGACTTTGAATACTTCACAGTAAAACGATGCGCTTGGATGCGTGAATCTTAATTTTATAAATACCCATGTAAGAGATTGTTGTTATATATAAAATTTAAAGAAAAGAAAACTTACGTTTAGTGAGTGAGTGAATTCATTATATGTGTGCAGTGTGAAGGTTTGAGGTATGCAAAGCTGATAGTGTGCACATTTTAGACCATGATAGTGTGAAGGTTTGAGGTATGCAAAACTGATATAAAAAATGTTAGTAATCCAATTTAAGTTTAATAATTTTTGTTAAATAAGTTTTGATTTATGTAGAAAGTGATCAATGTTTTGATCAATGTTTTCATTCTTCCTGTAATAGATCAATTGATGAAAGATTGCTAAGAACAATTTTTTCTTTGTTCTAGATTTCTAAAGTAACAAAAAGATCTTATTATTTCCATTGTTGATAATTATTATCAGTAAGAGGTAAGAGGTTGATAGATAAGGAAAAGAGTTGGGTTTTCTGCAGGGTATAAAAAAAGGGAATTGGTCGAATTAGTGAGGTGATCTAACAGATAAAAGATAAATGATCATTGTAGTGGATGAAAGTTATCATCACTGATAACATGTAAAAAAAGAAGAAAACGAAATGAGAGAAAAATAAAAACACTTTATTATTCTGCAACTACTGATGAAAAGTGTAGCCAAAACACGGTTATGTCCAGTGAAAAATAAAAATGTAATCTTTTAAAATCATTCATGGTTCATTCTGCAGGAAAGAAAAGCAATATATTAAGTTTAATCCATCAATCACTGAAGTGCAGTTTTCACATATTGAAACTGATTATTTTCTATAGGCGCAAGTAATAGGATAGAATATTAAAAATAAAATTCCTAAATTTCATAATTAAAATTCGTAAAACTAAAAATTAAAATCATATTATTTCTCAATCTGATTCTAATATCATAAATAAAATCATAATGATTTTATAATAATATTAAAAAATAGAAGAGAGACAATGCAATATGAATTACAGAAAGATAAAAAAAATATTTTTTCTTCACTATTATATTATATACAAGAGTATAAATATATAAATTTTATATGAAAATATTATGCAGTTACATAATTATTATAAGATTGGTAATAGAAACGTTAATAACAAAAAAATATTAGTATGAGAACATAGTAGTAATATTTAATTCTTAATATCTCTCTATAATTTTTTGGAGCACAAGTTGGTAATTAAGAGTTTATTTATGAAATGGAAGAACCTAAATTTAGATACTAGTTTTATGAGGAAATCTATTACTTGATAAATAGGAGGAAGATGAATAATATTGAATTTTTCTTTTGTTTCGAAACTTAGAGGTGATTTTTAGTTTACTTAAAGACCATTGTATTGAAAAGATACAGATAACCTTCTACTTGCACGCAGAGTAGGAGACAAGGTTGGAACCAAAATACATATAGTAATCAGTGGTAGACTTTATGTCATCAGCATCGAAACCCCAACTTCCATTACAAAATCCTCTAATAGTATGTTGTTGAATGCGATGAAGATGAAATATGGGGTGTAAGGTGTCGTGTAGATACCGAAGGATGCATTTCATAGCTTTCCAACGATGAGCCCTGGGATGAGGCATATATTGACAAACTTTATTTACGACAAACTTTATTTATTAAGTAATGTCTGATCATGTGATGATAACATAGTGAAGTGTTCCAACAAAAGGTCTATATAAGGTTAGGTTAAGTGATATAGATGAGAGAAAGTTATGATTTCGAGTCATATATTTTTTTTTAAAATCGGTAAAAATAAATATATTAATAAAATTGGTACCAGAAGTACAAAATCAATTACAAATATATAATATATAATTATAAAAAGATGTGCTGAAAATTTAGTAATTAACAAGATAATTATCCCTCTCATTATTATTTAATGACTTAACCTACCCTATTATACAAGATAAAAGATTTATACACCATTGAGCAAAAGTCGCAAAATTATTGTTTACTCTTTTAATGATCCACGACCAAGTTCTAACTTGAATTAAACCAAAAATCTCATCTGCACTTACCTTTTTATTACGAAATAGCACTTCATTTCTATGTAGTCAAATAGACCACACCACTCCAACCCAGAGTATATTCCATACACTTTTAAAATGTTTATTTCTAGTCATCCAATCCAACAATGTTGAAGTAAATGCATTTTTAAATTACTTGCCCTACATGTATTTATTCCAAACCACAAATAACATTTATCTCAAACAGCACTAGCTACCTTACATTCAAAGGATAAATGTTCAATGTTTTCACTTTGCTGTCTACATAAATCACAATTAAGATTTGCCAATTGGATTCCTCTTTTTTATAAGTTGTCCTTTGTTGCTATTCCTCCAATTGTCGCTCTCCAAACCAAATGTACTGCTTTAGGAATTATTTTAATCTTCCATAGTCTTGTGAATAATTCTTTATCCTCCTCCTGCAAGTCTTGGTCCTGTTGAAAACTCTCCCAAATAAGATTATATGTAGAATGTATAGAATAACTTCCCAGCTCACCACACTTTCATAATTATTTATCTTCGTCACCCTCTTTTGGCTGCTTAGAATTTATAATATTTATTAATCTTTCCAATAGGAATTCTCCCACCGAAACCACCCCCTCCTCCACCTCATATTCCACTCCCATTCACCTTCCTTCCAACAATCCATTTCCTCAATAATCTCATTCTGATTGTTAGAGTTAAGATACAACCTATGGAATTTGGATTTAAGTGATTCTTCCCCTACCCATTTGTCATGCCAGAACTTAATCTTCCTACCATTCCCCACCTTCCATTCAATTTCATTTTGAAGCCATTTCTCTTCCACTTCATTTGTCCCACAAATTTTCCTTAGATCTCTCCACCAAGTAGAACAATCATTTTCTCCTATCAATCATCTAGACCTCTCCACCCCCCATATTTTGATAACATTACCTGTTTCCATATCCCTCCACTTTCATGTTCAATTCGCCACCTCCACTTAGCCAAAAGAGCAATATTAAAACACTTGATATCAGTTATTCCGAGCTCCTCTTTGATTCTTTCTTTACAAACTGTATTCCACTTCACCCAATAGATTTTCCTCCCGTCATTCCCCTACTCCCGCAGGAACCTTTTCTATATCTTCATTACCTCCTTAATCACGGTACTAGGCATTTTAAAAAATGACAAATAAAATAAATGTACTGAATTTAACAACCACCGAAAGATATATTTTTACCTTTCCATTTTGCCAGTTTCTTCAGAATCTTATCGAGAATAAGTTCCCAAAACTGTATACGTCGTTGATTTTCCCCAATTTGAATTCTCAGATACATTAAAGGAATTCTCATTTGCGTGCAATTCAGGATATTTGCAAACACTTCCAACACTCTACTTTCCACCCTTAATCCACCTAGTCGACTCTTGGTAAAATTAACTTTCAACCTTGAAGAGAGCTCAAAACATCTGAGAATAGTTTTTAGTATTAAGACATTATGGTGTGTTGCCTCATAGAAAAAAATTATATCATCAACAAATTGTAGCAAACTGACCTATCTAGCCTTTCAACTTTCACTCTTGTCAACATACTTTTGTTTTGTGCACTTCTCACTAGCCCTACTAGTCCTTCTACCACCAACAGAAAAATAGAAGACGCCAAAAGCTCGTCCTGTCTAACTCCTTTAGTCGGAATAAATTCTTTTATAAAACTACCATTAACTAAAACAGAGACAAAAGTAAATAAGAAAAGATTTTTTATACATTTTTTAATTTTTTATTGTTTTTTTTATTTATGTATTAACTTCTGCTTAAAATTTGTAAAGTAGTTCAAAAAAATGGTGAAAAATATTTCACAGAGGAATCATGGCATGTGCACAAAAACATGATCAAGAATACAAAACATAGTATTTAACAAAAGCATGGACTAAGATCACATGATTTTTTTTTTAAGTCAAAACAAAATTGTAGTTAATCTTATAATATAAATAATATCTATATAAATATTGACCTCGTGATCCACTAAGTCATTATTTTATACTTGAAGCCTAATGATGCATCTACATTGTATCTTTTTATTTCATTTTGACAGTCCTCAAAGTTTTCACAATTTTTTTATTATATTTTGTGCAACTTTTTTCATCATTTTTTGAGCCTAATAAGATTTAATAAAAAAAATTAAGAAAGCAAAATAAATTAAACTTTTTATATAAACTAGAACCAATTTACATGCTTACTTTTTGAAAGATTTTTTTTTCAAAAACTAAATTGATTTCAAATAATGAAAAAACTCAATATTTTTTTTTTTTTTATATATAAGTAAAGATGGAAAAGTTCTACTAATCCAGTAATGTTATAAAGAAGGTTTTAAGTAAGTTTTAGAAAAAAAAATATTTTATTCAAGGAAAAATGAAAAAAAACTACAACTACACACAGTTTAAAAAGAAATAAAAAAACTAAAAAATGAGAGGTCTCCGCATGCTTGTTTGCCTTAAAATTGGGCACTTCACATGGCAACATGTCTATATTCATTTATTTATTTTATAGTTTTTTTTTTTCATTTTATTCAACCAATTTTTCACGTTTAAAATAATTTTTTACTTTATAAATAATTTAATAAATATATATATATATATATATATATATATAAAACAGTAAGCAATATTTATTTATAAAAAATTACTCTTTATATCCGGGAACTTCCGCAATTCATTGTTCAGAGGATATCCATATTCTTTAAGCATATTGTTATATTTCTTCATCATAAAAATCAAATTTAGAGACTGCACTTTCTCATTTCAAATCTTCCAAATACACAGTCAGACATTTATTTAACTTAATTTTGTATGGCACCTCAAAAGGCACCCTTCATGCTGATCATGAAAGAAGTTGTACTTATCAAACCATCAAAACCAACACCTTCCTCTTTTCTTTCTCTGTCTACACTAGACAACATACCTGATCTTAATAGCCTGTGTCAAACCATTCATGTCTATCGTTCAACAACTCATGATTATGATGAACTTGGTTTCCCTAATGACCAATTCCTAGATCCTGTTCATGTGATCAAAGCAGCACTTTCAAAGGCTTTATTCTATTATTACCCTCTTGCAGGTAGGCTAGTAAAGCACACTGATGGAAAGCTTAAGATCAATTGCAATGCCGAAGGTGTTCCATTCTTGGAAGCCAGTGCTAGTTGCCACCTTTCTTCTCTCCATTACTTGGATGACACTGACATGGAAAGTGCAAAACATTTGGTGTTAGACCTTCCTTGTGAAGATGAAAGTGACTACCAATATCCCTTGGTGTTCAAGGTGACAACTTTTCCTTGTGGGGGATTTACCATTGGAATGGGGCTGTCACATGCTGTTTGTGATGGTATTGGATCATCTCAGTTTTTCAGAGCCATCATTGAGCTTGCAAGGGGGAAAAGTGAGCCCTCTGTGATGCCTGTGTGGGAGAGAGAGAGGCTAGTGGGATCAATCACTAAGCAGCCATTGCAAATTGATTCAGTGGATGAGGCCTCAGCTGCAGTTTCACCCTTTCTTCCAACCGAAGTTCTCGTGCATGAGTGCATTAAGGTGGAGAGTGAGAGCATCAGAAGACTCAAGATGAGTTTGATGAAGGAATCAGGTGACAATGAAAACTTCACCAGTTTCGAATCACTTGCTGCATATGTGTGGAGGTCAAGATCTAGGGCCTTAAAAATGAGCTCTGACGGTAAAGTTATACTGAATATCACAGTTGGAGTGAGAAGGCACTTGCTGGATCCTTTGCCTGAAGGGTATTATGGAAATGCTGTTGTGGAAGCTGAGGTTATTCTAACAGTGAGAGAACTGAATGAAAGGCCACTCTATGAGGTTGTGAAGCTCATAAGAGAAAGCAAGAGGGTTGCTTGTAACGGTGATCATGTCAGAAAATTCATCAACACTTTAGAGACAGGACACGAGGATTTCAACATTAAAGGGAGTGGTGCATTCACTGCCCTGACTGATTGGAGGCACTTGGGGTTCTTGGAAAAGGTAGATTTTGGATCTAAGGAACTTGTGAATACTGTACCAGCCCCTTGTGACATGTTTGGATCCGTTGATTTATGCATTTTCTCTCCTCTTAGCAACTTGGATTCTTTAACGAAAGGAGGGTTTAGGATTTTTGTGTCCCTCCCAAGTTCTGCATTGCTCAAGTTCAAGGAGGAGATGGAGGCTCTCAACCATTTGATTTGAACACTTACGAAGAAGAATGCAAGAACAACAAATGTATCAAATATGTTCACATTCCTTTTGGGATTTTTTTTTTCAATGGCACTTATGTTTATCTAAGTATAAATCTTTACTTTAGTTTAATTTATTTTTATAAAATATTATTTATCAAAACTTGTTTCATCACGCAAAACATTGAAATCCTTACCCAAGTTTATATTATTATGTATGATTTTCAAATAAATCTTTCATATATCGAATAAGTTAGAGTGCAATTGAAGGGACGTCAAATATGAGAAACTTGGAAAAATTTTACAATTCAAGTAAATTTTATGTTAAAATTGAGAGGGAAATTAATGTTTTATTGATTATAACAATTATAAAACAGAATCTTATATGCAAAATTAAATAGAGAATTAAACATGCATTCAATTACATAAATTATTATTTTAATTGATAAAGTTCTCATGAAATTTTAAGTCAATTTCTTGATATGAAACCTTAAAATTTTAAATACTCTTTCAATTTTTTATAAAGTTATAAGAAATTTTTTATTGAAATTCAAACTTTGGAAAACCTAAAATTTATAATTTTTTCCCCAAAAATTACAGGAGAAGGGATAAAGGATTTTAAATCGGAAAAAGTATAACATTTTTCAACAAAATCTCAATTCGAAAGTATGAAGAACAAAAGTCCAATTATAATTTAAAACAGAATTTATATACATAAATCAAGAGTACGAGAAAAATTATAATTTTCTTTTAATTTTTACACAAAAGGATTTAATCACTGATGCTTCATATACCATTTGTAAAAAGAAATTAAAATTGAAATGTAGAATTGATGAGTTGGGTTCCTTTTTAAAGTGAAACCCTTCTTGTTTTATCGTTTTTCTTCTGCTAAGTATTTAAAGTCATCCAAAATCATCTTATAACTTAACTTCCTTTTCTCTCTAAGAAATTTAAAGTTAAATATGCAATTTTTAATAGTTTTCCTTACAATGACTTGTATTTAAAAAAAAAAATTAGAAGATTTTTCAATCTCTTTTTTATTTATACCCATAATAGATGTTTTAAAATAGTTTAATTACATAACTAACTTTAACACTTATCAATTTTTATCCAATCTAAAAAAAATTATGAATATAGTTCTATTAATTTTATTTTTCTTCAGTCATTCAAGAAAGCAAAATGACGAAAATGCTATTGATCCAATTTCAATCTTTAAAAATCATTATAATGACTTCTTAATTATGTTAAAATTTACCATCCAGTTAATAATGAAAATGAAAACTACATGCATTTCATTTTCATATATAGAAAGTTCCTATACAAAAAAAATTGTACACGAAATTTATTACATAATAAAATTTATATTAGAAAAAAATTGTTTTAGTGAGAAAGTAAAATAACCTTACAAAACCAATCCACTTACCTTGTATTTTGATGAAGGAAATTTGGTAAAGAAATCTAAATTTTAGAGGACTTTGATACTGCAAACTAAAATTATGTGTTTTGATGCTTATTTGCATTGGTAAATTTTAATTTTATAAATACCTATGTAAGAGATTTTGTTATATATAAAATTTAAAGAAAAAAAAAACTTACTTTTAGTGAGTGAGTGGAACCTAAAGAAAAAAAACTTTGGAATATTTTTAAAAATGTTCTAGAATAATCTTTTCAAATTTCTCAACTATCACTTTTCTCCTATTCTTAAAATTTTAGAAATACATTTTTTTCAGAACTTTTATAGTGATTAATATTTTAGAATTTTAAATCGTCGGAAAATCTAAGCATCTCCGAACTTTTTCTCAACGACCGGTCCAAGCCCACTCAGTCTGCAGACCGGACCGGTTTTGTTTGAAGTGGATTTATCATTAAAAAAATGGGGCAAAACGTGTCGTTTTGTTTGTTCAATTCTGTTACCCTAACTGAAGCACTTGTAAGGTTTGTTCCTGAACTTGTGGTGGCTGCAATTGACTTTTTCTTGCGATTGAGAGCAAGTACTGCATCATATCCTTTGCAATTGTTCTTTGTCATTCTTACCTTTCACTTTTTGATTAATTCCATTCAAAATTACTGAATTTACACAACTCCAATTCTTACTAGAATTAATATCTACACCTATATTTTTTTTTCTTTATTTTTCCATTGTTTAATCTTCTTTTTTTTTTAATTCTTTTTTAGCAGATAATTGTCGCTGAAGAGAGTCAAGCACCAGGAATATCACTGCCCGAAACGTTGAATATATGGAGAGTGAAGCTGACTCAAGAGATAGTTCTCTCATTCTGCTCAAGCAAGGAGCTGAAGCTGTAAGTTTATCACATCCTGGATTTCTAGAATTAGTTAACACCTACCCTTGATGTGAAGTTTGTATCTCTTTCTTGTTTTATTGGTGCACTCACCTTGTATGTGCAATCATTCCATGGTTTTTTTTGGTAGCAATTGATTTCTAGTTTTCTACCCTTTGAGGATGTAATGTTTCGGTTTTAGAGGAAAATAGTAACAATTGGTTGCAAGAAGGACACTGTGATGAATAATATCGAATGACAGTTTTTTCAATAGATGAAAGTAGCCCCATCGAAAACATCCCAAAGGTTCTCATTATTTCTCCATTAAACCAAACATAGCTGGTAGATTGTACAACTCTCCAGTTAACACCAAACACTCAAATAGCACATTCACTGATTGACCGTGAAGGTCATCCAAGCGAAGGGCGAAGAGAAAAACCATTTATAAGCCTTCTTCCACAATTGTATCTTCACCGGTCAGAGAATGTTTTATTTTTCTCTTCCCAGTTGTTTGGTTCAATGTATAAATAATGAGAGTACCTTTTGGGATGTTATTGATGAGGCTATTTTGTTCTTCATTGCATGAGGTGGGAGGTTGTTGGTGAGGCTACTATGGAATGTTCTTCCTCTAAAAGCTTCAAGTTTAGAGGCAATTCCAAGCAGTTGAGTCCATCAACATTGTGGGATCCATATCATCAATCTCATATAGAGGGATAAGGTTTTTGTTTGTTGTTGGTATACTTGTTCTACCCACCATTTTGGATGATTATTTTTTGTGAAATAACACTGACTGAGTTGTGCCTTTTTTATATTCCTTTTGGTAGAGGGTTTTTGAGTCTTCTTTTGTGGGAAGAAAATCCATTGTCAAGGAACGCTTCTCAAAGAAGTACAGGCATCCAACTTTGGATTCAAAATTGACCCTCAAGCGCTTAAATGCGGTTAGATTTAGAAAATTTGTGTTTATTTTGCTTTGAAGCTCTATATATTAAGCTGTGTATTGTTGCATTTCTTGAATGCTTTGTTCACCAGTTGTTTTCTTGAGCAGGAGGCTAGGTGCATGACCAAAGCAAGGCGACTTGGGGTTTGTACTCCTGTGCTGTATGCTGTTGATCATGTGTTGCACACTTTAACATTTGAATATATTTCTGGCCCTTCAGTCAAAGATGTGTTTCTTGAATTCGGTTCACATGGGATCGATAAAGAGTGGTTGGACAATATTACATCCCAAATTGGCGATGCAATTGGTAAGTTACATGATGGTGGTCTAATTCATGGTGATTTAACAACATCAAACATGTTATTGAAGATTGATACCAAGCAGTTGGTGAGTGCATTCATGTCTCTGGTCCTGTAATATCCAATTATCCATTCGTCTTATGCAACATGAAAAATATTATCTATGGTTGTTACAGAAGTCAAGTGTATTTTGCGTAGGTTCTTATTGATTTTGGTTTGAGCTTCACTTCAACTCTACCTGAAGATAAAGCTGTTGATTTGTATGTTCTGGAAAGATCTCTTATCTCAATGCATTCATCATGCGGAAATGTGGTAAGCCAACTTTTCATTTTCCTTAACTGTCATGCCATAGAAAATTAAGGCATGAAAACAGTTTTGTCTGTTATGAGAATTTGAATTTGAAAGCACTCCACAGAGTAAGTGCTAAAAGATAACATATAACATTATTTAGAGTACTATATATTTTTCTGTCCAAACTTTACATCTTAATTTTAATAAACATGCTCTTGGGTTAATATTTTAATTGAAACTGTCAATGGCGAGGTCTGCCATGCTTGTGATAGTTTTTTGGCCAAAAAAATACCAATGGAGTAAAGCCTTTTCCTAATTTCCTATTTTCAACTGTTTACAATCAGGACTTTATAATTTGTGCACCAAAGTTGATTTAGGCAAAAACACTAGGGGAAAGTATTGAATAAGATGAACTCTTTATCTCACAAATGAACTTCTCGTTGACCAACAATAGCACTTCCTTTTGTGCTGAAGAGGCTGAGATTTACTTAACCACTCCAAAAATCCATGTCATCTAACTTAACATTCTAGTGAGAGAGACTGAAGCCTTATTCTTCTATAATATGTTTTCTGTTTAGACTAACAGAAGTTATGATTATAAACAAGTAATCAATTGATACTTTTGATCATTGAACAGATGGATCAAATTCTTGCTGCATACAGGAAGTCATCAAAACAGTGGTCGTCCACATTGAACAAGCTAGCACAAGGTTATACCCTCCCTCTTATACTCTGTTCAACTTTAGCACTTTTTCTTCAAGACATATTATGTACTTCCATACATTTTCACAACTTGCAGTGCGACAAAGAGGACGGAAGAGGACCATGGTTGGATGAATCTTTCTCAAATTTCATTTCCCTATTGAGATATAAAAGATGTTATAAATGTAGTTTTTCTTTACCTTCTCTCTCTCTCTATTTGTATTTTGTAGTTATCTTTTACAGTTTATAAAAAATATGATGACTTTTAAACTTGTGATCAAACTCTTACATGGTTTTGGATCTTATTCAGAAAAATAAAATATAAAAAATTGCATCATCCTTATTTCCCTCTCTTTATCCATAATCTTACGACCATAAAACTAAAATGTTCATTTTAAATCTTAGTTGTCTTTTACCTTTATGATATTTTAAAAAATAACATTTAATACTTTATTTATTTATCTCTTCTTATCATGTTATACTATTTACCATATTCTTTATAATTCTCTTAACTAAGTTCTTTTATTCAAGAAACTAACCTAAAATCTTAAAAGATTCAAATTCTAACATCATGTTGGTCTGTTATCAAACAGATTAATTCAAATCCACATTGAACACTATGGATATTTACTAAATTTTGATATCATAGATTGACAATGATAGGCACTTCCTAACACCTGTTATCTGTTGACACACTACCAATCACTTTTTGTTGTGACCCCCAACATTTTTAACCTACATTCACAATCTAGCACTCACCACAATATGAAATCATTATGCTACAAAATAATTTAAGGATATATTATATTCCAATAAATCTTTACAGATCCTACAGAATAGATATGGTTTTTATTATATATATATATATATATATATATATATATACATATATATATATATATTTTCATTCATCAAGCTAAATTTTCACTCAATGAGTTAATCTTAGTACTCAAGTGTGAATGAAAGAAATTATATAGAAATACATAGGTTAAGTAACATATAAAAAAAAACACAAATTTATTATTTTAATTTTTTTTAAGATATTGTCTTAAAATTTTCTTATATAGTTTATTTTTAATTCATTTGTAAATATTTTACTGATATTTTTCTCTCGAAAATATCCAATAAATACTATAAAAGAGTGTCTCTCTTTTATTTTCTAAATGTATAATAAATCTTGATAGTGATATAATATAAGATCAAATATTTATTTTTTCTGATATGTGAGTATGAAAAATAATTTATTGAAAGGGTTTAATTGCTTAAAAGATCTGAGTATTTTTTTTCACTTGTTACAAACCATCTTAAGAAGAAGATATGCGATGAGTTAAAAACTTAACCGTACAATATATTATCAAGATTAGTTCTGCATAGTTTCTTGAATTTTACAATTTACACGTGCACATATATATATGGCTGTATTCCACAAAGCACATTGGAAGACCTTACTTGCATTAGAATCATTCATCAAATACAAATGTCAACTATTATGCATAGATGTTCTTGTACACTGCATGTGCTCACTCAGAAAAATCCTTTGAAATTAATCAATTAAAGTGTCTAGTTACTAATTTCCGTGTGATTTCTGGGTGTGAAAACTGCACCAATAACTTTACGTAGTGCGATTCAGGAATTATCTCCTCATATTCCACTCACAAAATGGTCCAAATCCAACTACTAGTGCAGTGCTCAAGCGTCCCCAGCACATTGTCGCCTTATTTCTGAAACTTATCCAAGTGTCTCCAGTTAACAAAAGATTATGATGATGATAAGTCCACATGCTTTCATGGGTGTGAACATAGGATTAATTTGAGTAATCATCTCCCTTGCATAAAATGATACTTTGCATTATCAAATGCATGATTTAACTGGTGCAGAATTGTTCCAATTTAATCAACAGTTTTGGATTCAAGTTTGAATCCTGATTATGCAGATGTATAAAATACTCTAAAAGAGAGTTCTATCATATATAATGATCTTATCGATCTAAACAAGATTGTCTCTAATTAAAGATACTAATGGTCTTTCCCAAAATTGATACTTTGCAATCACACGCAACCATGCAAATCTTATTTTATTTTATCATAAAGTTCCAAATAATCTTCATTAGTTTTAGCCAACAGAATTCTTACAAATTCCTGTATGTTACAGGACCTCAAAGTTGTTAGTATAATTGTAAGTTACATTTTCAAATCTCATTTCCCTCCTCATTAAGGTGTCACTTTCCTATACCATTTGTGTCAGTGTCAAATATTCAACCAAACCCACTTCAAGAATTGGGAGTGTAATGATTCCGATCTCATGATGAATGGATGAGATCAAAGGAGAGTTACACAATCAATTCTATCTATATATAGGTATGAAGCAGATCCATCTCATCTCACATTACACATTAAATTCCATGGAAAACCTAAAGACACCCCTTGTCCTTAATATGAAGGATGTTGTAATAGTTAAACCCTCGAAGCCCACACCATGTGAACTTCTCTCTCTGTCCACCATGGACAGTGATCCTGTTCTCAACGTTCTTTGTCAAACCATTTATGTTTACAAAACAAATCTTGATTCTCCAAATGGCCAACTAGATCCTGCTCAAGTGATAAAAGAAGCCCTCTCAAAGGTTTTGGTTTACTATTATCCTCTTGCTGGGAAGATAGTAGCATTTGATGATGGAAAACTTGGAATCAACTGCAATGCTGACGGAGTTCCATTCTTGGAGGCAACTGCTAACTGTGAACTCTCTTCTCTTCACTATATAGAAGGGATTGATGTTCCAACTGCACAGAAATTGGTGTTTGATAATAGTAATGATTCTCTCGATAAAACTAGTCACCATGCCTTGACTTTCAAGGTGACCAAGTTTCTCTGTGGGGGTTTTACTATTGGAATGGGGTTGTCACACAGTGTTTGTGATGGGTTTGGTGCATCTCAATTCTTCAGAGCCTTGGCTGAACTTGCATGTGGAAAAAATGAGCCCTCAGTGAAACCTGTGTGGGAGAGGGAGAGACTAATGGGGACACTTCTTAAGGAACCACTCCAATTTCCCATTGATGAGAATTCAACGGCAGTTTCACCGTTTTGGCCCACTAAGGAGATTTCACATGAATGCTTTAACCTCAACGGTAAGAGCATACAAAGACTCAAAATGGAACTGATGAAGGAAGGTGATGATGTCAAGGAAAGCTTCACAACTGTTGAAACACTTGGTGCCTATGTTTGGAGGTCAAGGGCTAGAGCTTTGGAATTGAACTCTGATGGGAAAACTATGCTGTGTTTAGCAGTAGGGGTGAGACGCCTGTTGGATCCACCCTTGCCAGAAGGGTATTATGGGAATGCTTTTGTGGGTTCAAGTGTGGTGCAAACAGTGAAAGAACTTGATGAAAGACCACTCTCAGAGATTGTGAAGCTCATCAAAGAGAGCAAAAAGCTTCCTTCCAATAATGAGTACATCAGAAACACAATAAACACGTTAGAGACAATGAGACAAAGGAACATAAGGATTGAAGAAACATGTGCATCTGTGGTGCTCACAGATTGGAGGCAGCTGAGTTTGTTGGAAGAAGTGGATTTTGGATGGAAGGCTTCAGTAAATATAGTACCAGTTCCATGGAACATGGTAGGGTATGTGGATTTGTGCCTTTTCTTGCCTCCTAGTAACTTGGATCCTTCAATGAAAGGAGGAGTTAGGGTCTTTGTTTCGCTCCCCAAAGCTTCCATGCCCAAGTTTAGGGAGGAGATGGAAGCACTAAAACTTATAAGAGCTGATGAGAGTAGAACCTAGCAATGAGAAATGTCAGATTGAATGTCAAATTAGTCCTTTTTTAACTAGTGCTTTTCTTTTTATCTTCGATTTCCAAGATTTTCGTTCTTGTATTCAGCTAATTATTAATCGATTTTCTCAAGTAAAATGAACCATCCTACTTGCAAAATTATATGTAATTTAAACCTTAAAGAGTACACTCTTAGTTTAGTCGTCTAGAAATTACTTTTTTAGATTTTTTAATTACAGTCTTTTTACTGTATAAATATCTTAAAAACACAAAACACCACACATATCTGCTTCAAAATGTTAAATAATGTTCTATGCGTATTATTATTCCACACGTTATGACATAAATTCATGTATAAAATAATTGAGCTTCATCCATCCATATTTCTATACTTGTTTAACGGTATCAGTACAACAGGGAGAGAAAAATACAAAATACCTTGGATACGTGTAATGAGTGTCATTAGTTTGTTAATAATGTTATTTAAGATGGTGAAAGTCAAAGACAATTATTACTGATTCTGAAACTATAATATGCAGAAAGTAGTTGTTAATATACATAATAGTACATTGCTTTTGAGAATGATTGTTAATGCTATAATTAAAAGGATTTAAGTGGATTAAGCAAATAGCAATCCATCTGTATCCCACGGTGAAGCAAATGGTAAACATCAATAGTATTAAAAATAACAATCAGAAGAACACATCTCATTGGTGAAAAATAATGCATCTGTTGTCTGTCATCGCATGAAAGGAACCAACCCCCTAATCTCTTTTCCATTTCCATTGGACAGGAAGTAAATTTTCTTCCAATTTTCTTCTGAGAACGCTTCACGACGAATTAGCCTTTGCCTGTCAAAAATGATAAGACTACTTCAACAAACTGAAAAACAATTGTCAAGCTAAGGAATTTGTTTGCATTAGTACAACCAAAACATGGTAAAGGCTAAATATATACAAGGCAGGTTATAGCTCTAACAATAACCAACAATGATAGATCCAAGATATGATTGACAATTATACTTCTGTTAATGGACCCATACAGATTATAAATATAAAGGTCGTTAATTCATTAATCACTTGCTGAAGGACCGGTTAAAATTTAGAATGTATCTCTTTATTTAGACGAAATTATTGGTGTACCTTAGATATGAGAAAGTTCCTAAACAACGATACAATTCAAATAGAAAAACTTAGCAAAATTGAGTGAAGGGAAAATTTATCATATACAAAAGTGGATAAGGTTCTTTCGACTGATTGTTTTATTAACAAATGATTTGCTACCTGCTATACACAGGAAACTGTTACCATGATATACCATCACTAATGTTATCAACCAGGAAACTAGATACTACGACTGTGTAAGCATACCTTAAATAATAATGGCAAACAGTCTCTGCTTCGTCTAAACTGTATCGAGGGAACATAACACGAGCATCTACTGGAACATCTGGTAAGTCTTTACGAAGTTTACCTACTGCTGTTGAATGAGAAAAGGCACCTACCATCATATCATCGTGCATCATTGATCTAAAAGCCTTCACCTGCAATAGTATGAAGGAGGTATCTAATCTTTTGCTCAAAAGCCTCATTGTTGACGCAAGTAATTTAAGGAAGACAAACAAAAATGCCAGAAATTAAAGTTCTCTTTCTCATCCCATACCAGAAGCATGACCAACATTTTCAAAAAAGTAAGCTTACAGAAACCCAATAAAAATGCATGAAAAATAGCATATTTCTAGGATCAAAAATCCATAATGCAATATATTGTAAACTATGATTTAAAGTAAAACAAAGCAATGTACCAACCATTGTAAGTTCTCTAGCATGTATTGGCCGGCAAGACCGGATAGTAACTGGCTCCTCATACTCACTGAATGTAAACCAGTTATTATACTGAGACAGGCAACCACAGAAAAAAATACAATCAAAATATAACATATTCCAATTTTGAAAACACGTAATTTCAAAGAATGAGAAACATTAAGCATCAAGGAATGTGTTTCTCACTTGATCTACTGCAATAAGAACAGGCATGTCTTTGACAAGTGATAACTCTTTCCTCAAACGAACTACCACTCCAACAGCTGCATGTGTCTGCTCAATGCCAGTCCTCACCAGCTCGTATAAATTTGTACCTTCAGGAATTGCCAAGGAATCAGCATCTTTCAACCATCCAACACCAGCACCCTCACCTAATAGGATTGGATCAAATATTTGGCATGGAAGTTGCTTTAGGTAGGACTCATTGTACTTCAAAAAATCCTGGAAATAAATGACCCATACATAACATTCAAAATAACTCAAGGTAATGAAAATAGGAAGCCAAAAACAAAACAGTAAGGATTAATATTAATATTAATATGTAGAATAAAAGCAGGCAACCAAAATCAAATAAATCAAAATAAACAAATAAGGACATTTTCCTTGTTCCTCGAATTTCAGTTTCAAAATTTATTTCATTAAACAACAATCCGTCTTGCTACCTATATGTACAGGGGTTGAGAACTATACTAAGCCAGTTCATAACAAATTACGTAACATGTGCCGCAACAGTGAAAATGGGTAGCTGGAGTACCCAACATTATCACAGGATAATATCGATATTCACTCCTCTAGCCTTCGTGTTCATGGATATTATAAAAAGATAAGTGCAACAGCATAGGGTAAGTTAAACAGCTACACTCTTAAAAGTATTCAAGAAAAGAAAGACAGCGAGAATGCAGTGTTCAAACTTAATTTTGGTCCTTGTAATTTCAAATTGAAGAATTTCATGTTTTAATTTAACAATTAGTGGTGTGTGTGTGTTTAGGGTACTGAGAAATGAACGGAAAATGAAGCTGTTATGAAGTAGAGTGAACAGAGAGAAGAAAAGAGTGGAAAGTATAAATGATATGAAGGAAAAGAAGAGACAAGAAAGGAAAATGGGAATTTGTTATGAAATGACTATTGCACCCTTCTCTTTCATTTTTTTTTTTTTTTTCAATTTTAAAACTGAATAGCAATGGCATATAATGACAACCGAAGTGTGTGAAAATTAATGTGCATAATCGATTATCCTCCAATAACAATCGCAAAGCTACACTAAGCAAGGCGTGTATTCGGGAAAAAAGCTACATGAACATCAATAAGACATGCAGTTCTTCACCAATCTCACAATGAATATTATTATTGGTTCTTCAGTCAAGCACCACACAAAGGTGGCTTCAGTTACTGGTACAGTAAGGGAAATTGATTTTAAAATGGTCTCAACTATCACTCACGGGTCTCACAAGAAACTCAGCAGGGGCAATAGGTCTTTGACAAATTGCCACATCACCTTTCCCCTCCTTTCCAATGAGTAAAGGTCATCGTGTGGGACCCCCACCCTTTCATTCCAAATCATTTCAACCAAATTCATCTCTTTCCACTCACATCTCTTCCATCTGCTCACCCCCCCACCCCCTTTTATCTCAAACAAACACATCCTTCACGACTAAACCATCCTAGGCAACTATGCAGCTGTTAATAAACTGACTTATTGTTGCTTATAGTCATCAAGAAACAAATATTGTTTCATCATTTTCCCTTCTCAGTAACATTCTAATAAATGGCCAGGTCACAGAAAAATAGCTTTAGCATATATTACTCCCGAGTTAAAAGATCAAACACAATTAAAACTTGAAAACGTTAAAATTAGTCTTGCCTTGAGGACATTCTCGGCCTGGACAGGGGTGTCCCATAAACCAGTTTGTGGGTGCTTATAGAAAAATCCTCCATGAGTCCATTCCTTGCCTTTAGGAACATATAAAACCAGCCAACCTTCTTCTCGGGCCCACTGAACAAGCATTGCAAGCGCAATGCTCTTCCCACAGCTAACAGGACCATCTAACACCACTTGCTTTCTAACTTTAACTCCTGTAAAAAAGAGTTTAATTTTCAGGCAGTAAAGCATTTTACACTCAACTTTTAAGGTAATAATTACCAATATTAACAAACTTACCATACATGACAATGATCCTGTTTGGATAATCTCATTTAGAAGAACTTATCTAATAGTTTTACTGAGAAAAACTTTTTTAAGGTAAGTTAATATTGTGTTTAGAAGATACAGACTCAAGTGCTTATTCAAAATGATAAGAGGTCTTTGAATGAAATTATAAAAGCGCTTTTATCTGATTAACCAAAAAGGATACATAAAAATTAAATGATTTTAATGACTAAATACTATTAAAAACAATAAAAAATATTTGCTTGCTCTTTCATTACTGAAATTGATTTTACATAAACTGTTTAACATTTTATTTGAAATTATTTTCTTTATATGTTTTCTTGAATTAGATGGCCGTTGAGTGTCCATATGATATTGGATTTGATTATGATAGGGACTAAAGCATCATTGATTGAACAATATGAGAATAGAATAATAGAGGATTAGAAGCATCATTTATTGGATTACATGAGAATAGTTTTGCTAGCAGTATAGGAGACCATAAAAGGGACAGGCTCTTGGGCCTAATTTTCTCCAGCAACCTAACTCAATGTTGCTATCAGGCTAAAATCATAGACAAGTGTAGTGTCCTGATAAGTTAATACTAGTATCATAGGCAATGAGCGGGTTCATGCAATTTTGAGAAAATAATAGTACTTAACGAAGTTAAATTGCAAGTAAAGTCACACTTCGACGGAGAGGTTATCTCATTGAGGTATTTCATGTCATTTGTGCAATGTATTCCTATATAGAAGGACATAGATTTAAGGCATTATTAAAAGGTTCAGAGGAGGATTTCAAAGGTGATTCTATGAAACTTGTAAATTAACATAGATGTTGCAGGAGATACCGGACATATCTCAAACTACTTACAAGGGAAACAGTGCAAGAGGAAGCACCTGACATTCTTTTCACAAGAGAAATCCTCTAGAAACTCTGAAGGTTTTTTTGAATTTAAGTAAGAGTTTACCTCATGTATAATTAGGATATGTTTGGATGAATTTCTCCATAACCAATTCTAGGAGATGAAAACAAAAAAGAAAAATAAATAAGTTTCTCCATAGCTAAAATTGGCTTATGCAAAATTATTTTGTAGAAAATTTTTCATATTAGCTTCACCAAAATCATATTCCAATTCATGCATAAGCTAGTTTTAGCTTATGAAGAAACTTATTTCATCTTTTTTAATTTTCTTTTACTACAAGTGCGTATAGTAAAGTTTACCCAAAGATGACCTTACTATCTTCCTCTATGCAGGGATTAACATAAAAAAAATCATGTTTTCCTCAATTAAAATCTAGACCCACATATTGATTGCTGATTCATCGCCCTTAGATGCATTCATAATAGTTATTATCCTTTTTGTGAAACAATGATATTGTCAGCAAATGTCTAACACTTGTGCCATTTCTTCTCAACAGTCATGTTATTCATATGTGACTTATATAAGCCAAAATTAGATGACTTTGCTCTCATTCTTAGACCTTCCTGTGTTTGTGCTTAAATATTCTAGCTTTAGTCTCACATTTTAATAGGTACCAATGCTGAAACTTATCTTTACTTATTGCATATAGTTCCATGATGTTAATGAATGGAGTGATGAGGATAGTATGCTTCAATCTGGTGAAATTCTTGCCTAGTTAGATCCATCTGGACGTGGCAAAACCTTATTAAATAAAATTAAGAGTAACACTGGTTTTGTTACACTCACACAAGATGATGTTCTTCATCCCTACTGGACAGTGACTGAAACTCTAGTGTTCAATACTCTTATCAGATTGACAAGCAGATTCACCAAAAATGGGGAAAATTGAGCAAGCAGGGAGGGAGAGAGAAAAGGCCCAGGCCTAACTTTAAGCTAACAGGTTAGGAGACCAAAAATCGATAGAGAAAAAAACTCTCAGGAACAATTTCAATCAGGTTACGAGAAATATTGCAAGGTATGAAAGCGCATATCAGAAAAGAAAAATCAACCTAAAAAGTAGTAGCATTGTTAATGTTTCTGTAAATTCTGTTGCTTCAAGTTCAACTCTGTCAATCAGGTGATTGAGTTTTGCTGGTGCAGTGAAATGACTCGGGACTGTACCAAATTTTATCTTTCTAAGATTACTTGATAATCAAAATTGAAACATAAGGATTTGAGCCTAATAATGCATTAAAAAATAATCAAGCAGGATAAACCATTTGGGACTATAAAAACAACACAAAGACCCCGCACCTTTAGCAGTAGAGGACCACATAGGTGGATCCACCACGCGCCTGAAGTTATCACGAAGATCCAAGAAGCTCTGGCGAACAAGTACAGCCGTCCGCATGGAGTCCTGAAACTCGTTCACCATACCCACTGGCAGTCCCTCGGGTAAAACCGCGTTCAGGGCATCCTTCCTGCAAAACCAAACCGACCCAGGATCACAGAATCCAGAAAAAACGTCAAACTCAAAGACGCACAGAAAGTGTTCGACAAAATGCCACAATGAAAAACGAGGCTAGTGAGAGACAGTACGTGAGCTTGAAGTAGGTGCATACGTCTTCGCGGGAAAGGAGGGAGAGGGAAGCTCTTGAGGTGAATAGAGGACGGCCATTAGGCCCCACATCAAGTGAAGGGTTATTGTCATCGGCAGCAAGTTGCCGGATACGCTCTTGTTCATCGTAGAGTGGAGCGGCGGCGGCGGTGGAGGTGGGTATTTTGGGATCGGGTTTGAAGGGTATTGTGGGCTTTGAGGACCTAGATGAGTGGCTGAGAGATGAGAAAGGAGCGTGCTTGTGATGCCATGAATGATGGGTCGCTGCGGCTCTCGCAAAGGACCGTAACATTTCCTTTGCTCCTTTGTTTTCTAAAAATCACAGAAAAGTGCAGAGAAGTGAGGTTTTTGTTTTGGGTTTTGGAAGAGAAGAAGAATGAATGTTTTGGGGGCACTATGGTACTTTTGCTATTTTCTTATTCTTTATTCATGGGCCAGAGAAGTTGGATCACTTGGGCTTGTGTTAAGATAATTCAGATTTTGAACATATGCTGTTTGTAGTCTTCCTTTTTATTTTCATCCTAAGGTAACATTGTAATAGAGTTAATATGCAATTTTTTAGGGGAATTGTTATAGTTTTTCTCCTTAAGATTAGAGTTTGATCATAATAGTTTGTGTATTAAAATATCACCCACAAGATTAATATAGTTTTGAAAACCAACTCTAGTTCTTATAAAAAAAAAAACATCTTAATAACTAAATTTGATTTTTGCCTTACATGGAAAAGTATTCATGAATACAAAATGAGCATATTATAATAGTAAAAACCTGACATTCTTCTACATCGTACTATTGTTGAAATTTTTTGTTATACTTCACCTAAAACTATGTTAAAAAAAACTAACCAGTAGTGAAAAGTAATGAAGTATAACTGTATAAGACCTCGTGAGAGTTGGAAAGAGACAAATCACAGATCCAAATTGCCACAAAAATAGTTCCACGTACATTTCAAACACATTTGTTAAATGTTATCACTTCTCTCTCTTCCAACTCCCCCATCTTTTACTAGTTCCACCTTTCACTTGGCTAGTTTCTCCCACTTTGATTTTTGGCGTTGGTGACCCCTTATTTGTGTCCAAATTTGTGTATCAAACCCCACACCAAGGTATTCTAATGTTGCATGATTTTATTTACACAATTTACTCCTTTTGGTTATGAATTTGAGTTAAACAAAACATTTATAAGTCTAAAATGTGAAGATCATTTCAATGCATGAGAGACTCAAATGTGTTTATTCATCAAAACCTAATCAAATCTAATGGAATTTGAAATATCAATAGTTTCTGTCACTGCCAAACCATTTAGTCTTTGCTTTTGTAGATTTTGTTTTAAATATAATGCTGTGAATCTTGTGATTGATTCTTGAGGAGACCCAGTTTGTGACTTACTGATTAGTGTTGTAACTTGTAAGGACCTACAATGGCGGGACTAACATTACTATTAGATCTATGGAAGAAAAACCAAAGCGTTAACACGGCACGGACCTATCAATCTTCATCTTTTTTTTCTGCATCTGCCACTGTTGCCTCTTTTGTTGCAGCCACATCTTTTTCCTCAGAGGGCTTCTTTGGGTATGATCTTTCACTAGTTTTTTCTACACAATTTAATGTAGTTTAATATCAACATTTTATTTTAATCATTCATTGATGTGTTACATGGATTTATAAGGAGGTTAGAAAACCTCAAAGATAGGCATGGACAAGAGTTTGAGTAGTATGCATGAAATCTTAAATTCTATCTTTATTGTCCTCGATGTACATAAAAAATAAGGAGGTTTAAATATCTTTCTGATATATTACCACTTTTAGTTACTGTAATTCTTTTTATTGTGATCTTGTAACATTTAAATTGTCATTTCGTTATAAAAGTGCTCATAAGGTTTCATGCTTATGTTGCTTCATAAGATGCAAATGTAACAACATCCAATTAATAAAGTCATTTAACCATCTATTTTGTAATAGAGACTAATGATAAAAAAATATAGGTAAGTAAGGATATCATTAAAATAAGGTTTAAATAAGTTTTAGGTTCTCAATATATAAAGAACAAATATTTGTAGGAATGAAAAAGGAATTCAAGTTTAATAAGAATTATTGTGTTGAATTTGATTTGGATGGTAAATAGTTAAAGTTTTGATCCTTTATATGCACTCATATTCAGTTTTTTTGTTATCTTTCCGAAAGGACACAGGTCTTCAATATTCAATATGTTGTTGATGTTATAGGGTATGTCGGGGAAAGAGGAGGGCTTTAATAGTTTAATGCATATTATGATTTTGCAGTTTATTATATTTTGAGGATGCACTGAACATTGTTTTACAAAGTCTATAAAAATATCCAATCTTGATTGAAATATAAGGAGATGAGAAAAAATAATTTGTTTACATTGTTTATTATTTGAATTATGCATATTTCCTTACTTTTTTTTCCTGCATGTTTCACATCTTTGGTTAACATTGAATTTATATTGACATTATAGCTACAAAACTTCAGTTTCAGGCCACCAGTTGCTTATTGTGATGCTGGAGCAGTAATTTCTGAAGATCGAATTCCTAGTAAAGGAAATGTAGCTGGGAAATATTTCTACCATGATTCTCTAAAATATAGTACCAAGCACTACAACATTGAGCTTAAACCACTGTTTTCTGCTTTCGAATTGAAGTCATTTACAATGATTACATTGAGATCATTCCTAATGTTTTATTTGCCTCTTTTGGAGCCTCATGCAAAGATGGAACAAGATGATGTTGAGTTTCTAAAGGACAAACAAGTCCTTAATGGCAAATTGAGTGTTCCATTCAAAAAGTCATTACTGCAAATCATCCGTGAGGTGAGCCTAATCTCATGTCTTCTCCTCATTGATTCAAACTTAAAAAAGAGTCATGCCATGCAATGTTCACTACATTCTGAAATTGTCATTAGTATTAAGTAATTTGTACATCAGAAACTTAAAATCATTGTACTGAGATTCTATATGTAACACTGATGTACATGTCTTGTGTGTGTTTCTTTTTCTAAATCTTCAATACTAACGTGGCAAAAACACCAAAGAAGCTAGTTTAATCCATTCAATTTGGATCAATCAGACATAAAACCAATTTGATTAATTTTCTCCACATCAATCTTTTACACATACTTTCAATTCCTGAGGGAACTTTCTACTAATGATTCATCTATTACTGGTTTCTGAAAGTTTTCTGTTTAACGTGACCAAGTAACTCTTCTATGGTTCTTCTTTCTACATTTATTAACCATGTCCAGTTAGCTAATAAGTTAATTTGTTTTGAATTTATCACAGGTCACAGTGGTGACAACCAGACGCATTTTAGAAAGAGTAACTGTACTTTATGTTTCAAAAAGAATGGCATGGAAACTGCTTAAAGGTCCATTATTTTATATCTCAAATTGTTCCTATATTCCTTGGATAACAAAGAACATAAACATAGTAAAAGTAAATATGTTTTATAATAGTTCTTTAAAATCTTATGCATATTGAATTTATGTGATCTCTTGAACAGATGTTCCTGAATCAGCTGCTCGCAAGGCTGGAAGGAAAATGCCTACTTTGGTTTACATTTGCTCTGTGAGCAAAACAACTTTCAGAGGTCGAAGCAATTAATAAATTTTGTGTTGATTATAAGGTTGTAGTGAGTTGCTAAGTATATTGTGGTAACATTTGTGAACAGGGTACATGCTTGGGATTTCAGCATCATGGCTTGTTCAAGTAGGCCTAGCATTATTTCAACACTTGAAGTCAAAGGCAAAGAAAGAAACTCTAAGGAGTGATGGGAGAATTCTTAGACAGAAGGTTTTCGTAGCTACAATTAGGTGCAATGCATCTCTAATTTTTGCCTCTGTCGGGGCAGGGATTGGGGCTGCCATTGTTCGTCCTTCAGTTGGCCAGTGGGTTGGTAAGAATATGAACTTTGCATCCTCACATTCTTTCATTCTCGTTATTAAAAATGAGGCCGAACTATAATATATAAAGTAAACTGTAAATTTCACATTCTGAACCGGTTTTGAGAGTGAGTTAGGCACTATAATTACTTTCTACATAGTATCAGAACTAGGTTAACAAGATTATTGGACCTAAATTCGACCACTTTTTAATATATTGAACCTTGATTGGCATGTTGTTGGGCCTAGATTGAGCCACCTGTTAATAGATTATGATCATCTTCTACATGGTTTAAGGAGTCCTAATGGTTAACAAAGTTGTTAACGGGCTGCTATGTAGAGCCTTGATTATTGACAAGTTGTTCGACCTAGATTGGGTCACCTGTTAACAGGTCACATTCGAGTTGAGAATGATTTTTCGACGTGAGGGGAGGGTATTAGGAAATCCCACATTGACTAAAAATGAGATCGAACTATAATATATAAATAAAATGTAAACCTCACCTTCTAAATTGATTTTAAAGGTGAGTTAGGTATCTTAATCAATTTCTACCATTACCTTACATAGATGTTAAATGTGAGGAAAACATTATTTAACACTCTTCTTCAAATAAAAGAACAATATTAAGAAATTACATGAATTTGATCTAATAACATAGAAAATGTGTTAAAAATTTGTGTTAGTAACACTTTGGTTGAATTATGCAAAGTTGATCCTTTCTTTCTCATTTTTAAGTTCTTTTTTTGGCATATTTTTCAGGTTGTGCTATTGGTGATTTAGTTGGTCCAGTTATTGTAGCAGTTTGTGCTGACAAAGTTCTTCACTTGAAATTGAACCTCTAGAGTTGTTTATGTCTTTGTTACAATTTTTATTTTTATTTTTTCTATTTCAAATAAGATTGACTTCTTAAGAGATTTTACAGTATTTACATGTCATTCTGATTTAAACTCTTCCGAAGAGTTGGTAGAAGTTGTGGATTGAGAGATTTCTTGCATTAATGATAATGAGCTATTAATTACATTTGTTTCAACATATTTCAATTGTAATCCTTGAATCATTATACTGCATTTTTATGAATTATTTTTAGCACATACACTGCATTTTCTCACTGTCATATTTTTGTCCTTTGAGGAGTACTAGAAGGCAATTTTATGTTAGGGTTATAACAATAAAAGTTTAAGGCTTAAAGTTAAACTCAACTAATGAATAAAATATATAAATTAAAGTTTAAATTTGTTTTTAGTTTCAACAAATTCTGTATATTTTTATTTTTATAAAAATATTTATTAATTTTAAATTTCTGACATTTTCTAACTGTCATTTTAAATTGAGATAAAAAAGAATAGTTTAAATCGAGATAATTATATATTTTTAGACACATGATTTAATTAAGTAAAGCATTTATTATTTATATAAATAAGGAATATAAATATTTTATTTTGTGTGATGTATAAGTTAAAACACTAATACTTAATAAACTAATTGAAAAATAAAAAATTAAATGAATGATTTGATTTAAGGAACTACTATATTTTTATTTCTAATTACTAAGTCAAGTTTCAATCTTTTAAAAACTCTAAATTTATTGGTTTTTCAATTAATAAAATAATGTTTTTTTATTTTTAATTTATCCTCATGTTTATTTATCTCTTAATTTTAATAAAAAAATTTAGTAAATTTTTGAATTAGAAGGATTTGGTAAGTTTTAACTAATAGACAAGCTGATAAATAAATAAAAAGTTATTAATAAAATAAAAAAATTTAATTTATTTAATAGACAAAATATATTTTGAGAGAAGTATATTAGACGCTTATACTATTAACTTAAAAGATTGAATAGTTTATAAAAAAAAGTTGAGATGAATAATATAAATAGAAATATTGAAGATATTTGAATAACATTTATTATGTTATCTTGAAACGTAAAATACCTAAAGTCGGTGATATTGGTGCAAACAATGAACTCGAGCCACGTAAAATGGGGATGACGTGTGAAACACCACAAATGTTAGGAATAATGGGGATTTGGTTTTGCATTAAAATTTGTTTTCATTGGGAATCACACTTTGCCAAATCACAATAGGATGTTACTATTTTAATAACAAATTAAATATGTAGATACCTAGGTTAAAATCTTGTTTTTTAACCAAATTACTTTACCTAGGTTAAAATATTAGTTCTTGGTTTTTTACAAAAACTTTATTTTTATTTATCTTTCATTTATAAAATTTAAAATTGTATTAATTTTTTTACTAATTATATTATTAATCAGAAGAACTATTTATAACAAATATTAAAATGATAAGGGTATTATTAAAAAATATTAATAAATTTATATTGAAATAGTACCAAGCACATTTGATGAGAATTTGAGTCTTTTTAGTACATTTTTAACTCTTGATGATGATCCTTGACCCTCCACTTCAAGGCTCAAACGTCCCTTGATCAACACCAAAAGTCCCTTTGAGGAAAACATTAAGGTTATGTATGAAATTTTGAACATTAAACCATGATTATACTAGATTGAAAAAATATAAAAAATGTTTCAAAATGTAAGTTTCTTTTAATAAATAAATAAATATATATATATATATATATAATTTATAATCTACTTAACTTATTATATTTGTGTTTAAATTGTTTTAGTTGTGTTTGTTAAAGATAAATATAATATTCTCAATCAATAAATAAATTATGAATGTCTTACATGGGTCTTAAAAAATATAAATGTGAATATATGATTATTCTAAAAAAATATAGTTGACGGGTTATTATAAAATCATTAATAATTATGTTTTTTTTATATATATTAGCTCATACATGTAAATTAGGTAAAAAATTGATTAAGATATGTAATTAACTTTCTTTAAAATTTGACCTATAAATAAATGTTTATTGAGAAAAATAAGGTTTATTTATTTTATTTTATACATTATTATGTGGCTGTTATAGAGAATAATGGATTATAAATTTATTATTTTATTAAGCAAATTTACACATTCTTATTATTTTTTATTCTTTACACATAATATACATTAAAACATATCTAAAATATAATTTAGGTAAAATATGTAAATAACTAAATTAAGAAAATGGGTCGAATTGTTTATACATTTCTGTAATTTCAACAAGAATAAAATTGAAAGTAAATTTTTTAATCTCACGTCATAACGAGCTTGTAATTAACTTATTTCAGAGTACATGTTGTCCACAAAATTTTAATGCAAAGATGTTGTCAAAAGTTAATCTTTGCCCACTCTTTTATCCTTTTTCTTTTCCCTTAATGCTACTTCCAATATGTTAAAAAGAAAAGTATTACTAATATCGTTAATATAATATTTCAATATGTGTAGATAATTAAATAGTTATAACTTAATAATATAACTTCTTAATTTAATAGATAATATTTACATATATAAAAATATATGATATATAAATATTAGTTTAAGGAAATTATTAACATATTTCTTTCATACATTTTAAAATTTATTGAACATTACGAATTTATGTAAGTGCACTTTATTTATGAGTTTATCTTTATAATCTATAGTTTTTAATAAATTCCAATTAATAAAAAGTGCTATGAAAAGTATAATAAATGGTGTATCATTAGTGTTTCTCTTAATTTATCAACATGTAAAGTTTTTTTTTCTATGTTGTTTGATTTATTTGCATTAAAACTCTTCAACTTATTGTAATTAAATGAGATGACAATTAAGAACTTATCAATGTGAAAATGATAAGTTGAATATATAAGCACAAAAAATTATAAAAATATTTGATTTTTTAGAGTTATACTATAAACTATAATATGTCAACCTCAACTTTTAATATTTCCCTCAGAACTAAAAATAAAGCTTTTACCTTTCAGAAAAAAAAAAGTCAATATTAGTTAGATCAAACCCTAATCAAGTAGTGGTGGAAGGTTTCAATAATATATATATATATATATATATATATATATAATCCTAAATTAATATAACCTTCTTGTTCCCATTCTGAAAAATAAATAAATAAACAACTCAAATCAACTATAAAAAGTTAGTTGAACAGTTGAAGATTGATGGCTAGTAATTATTTATTTGAATAACTGACAAGGACAGGGAAGGTTCTATTATTAACTAACTAAACAGCCAATCATATAATATATTATATTTATATAATTGAATAATTTAATAATATGATGAAACTAATTTTTTAATTCATGTATTTTCTTTTTAAAAATATAAGAGCACTTAAAATAATGAAAGATTTAATAACCCTATTACCTATGAGTTCAAAGGAATTGAAAACTGAAAACAATAAAGCACTTCAGTAGTGGAAAATGATGCACATAAAATCAGAATTGAGAAAAAGTTATGTGATGACGACAACTCAAAATTATTTTATCTCATCTCCACCACTATATAAGAACCCCCACTCTACATTCTTAATTATTCATCCATAAACTCATAGTTCTCTTCCTTAATTTCCAAAAGGCAATACCAAATATAATCACTCTCCTTTGTCGTCATTGAACTCTTGGATTAATCCAGGAGTGAATTAGAGTAAGATTATTTTGCATTTAATCGATCATTTACTGGTTTTATCTAACTCTAACAAAATTATCTTTCGAATTCTCTGTTAGTATTTTGGAGCTGGCAAACTCAGAACCACAAGAATGCCTAGAAGAATATGTGGAGCGCAACACGAGAGTGGTGAGGGAGTTATACAAAGCCCTAACCTCCAAACAAAACGAGACACTCCATGGGCTTGTTGCCCAGGACTTGGAGTGGTGGTTCCATGGCCCGCCATGCCACCGGCACCACCTGGTTCCGTGGCTCACGGGCTCATCACCCTCCTCAAAGGCTCTGGTTCCTGAACATGTTGTTGGGTTTGGACCTGTGGTAATCGCTGAAGGGTTCGACGAGGCTCACTTGGTGTGGTGGGTGCATGCTTGGACTGTCACTGTTGATGGGCTCATAACTGAGGTCAAAGAGTACGTGAACACTTCAGTCACCGTCACTCGCTTATCACAACTGCTTCCAAATGCCTCCAAGTGTCAATGCATTTGGCAGAGTAAGCTTTGCGATGAATCTGTGCCTGGGCTTATTCTAGCAATCTAAGGCATTATAGTTAGTGCGTGTTTAAAAAGTTACACAAATCTTAAAATTACTACTTTTTAAAATGGTGGGACATGTAGTTTTTGGGTCTTCAATGTCAGATATGGTCGTGAAGATCCAAGTTCCAAAACCAAAGTTTAATTTACGTTTGAAAGTTCATTTATTTGATGAGCTCTCAGTGCTTAGTTGCATTTAATTGAGTCTAAAGTGTTGTGCTTGTTGGTACAACTGTGTGGCATTAATGTTGTAGTGATGTGCTTTAGTTTGGAGTTGTTGAAATAATGAATGGTTGTACAAATATCTTTTATGTGTATTCTATGGCTTTCTGTCATTACGTGTTTGATCCAGTTCTTAGTTGTTCTTTTTTTAATCTGCAAAACAATATATATAACTATGGCATGTACATATTGTTTATTCTAAGGTAATATCCATTAATTGCAAACATTAGACTAAAGAGGTGTTAACTAAACAAAGATATAGCAGGCAAAAGAAAATAGAAGCTGATGTAATGAAAGAAAATTTTACCTCCCATAACTTTACATAATAGTAAACTTGGAAGTAAATACTGCTACAAACTGCATTTGCCCCTATTCATGCATCTCCATGTTCCTGCTAAAATACTATTATGAACCTTGAATCGGAGCCTATATTCCCAAAGATCATAACTAGCCTCCTTATTTACCTTTAGTTTCTAGAACTGGTCTTCATGCATATTCCAAGATTTTAGGACCAAAGAGCAAAAGAAAATTGGAAGAATTTCACAGTCATATGCATCCACGACCAACCAACATTCATAATTTCCTGCATTAGGCTTTCAAATCAAAGGTTTCATTTCTGAATATCATACTTTTTTTTCAAGTATATCCATAAACCACTTCCCCTTTTCTTGATTCTCTAAACCAAAGTTGTTTTTCCATAAGTTCTTTGTATTGTCGAGCTTGAAATATGCATAACAAGCAAATAATACATGCAGAAGAGTTTTCTGTATACATCACAAAATGGAGTATTTAACTCCTCCACCTCAAATTTTCTGTAATAAAAATCATATGTAACATAATATAGTGTAAAGCTTTTGGAGGGTATCTTGATATCCCATACAAAATTCCATAGCATCTCAATTGTAAACACGAACCTTCATTATTAAAAGAACATGATTTAAACTGAAAGCACGAGATCCGGTAACGACCCACGAACCCGAACCCGGTCGGAGCTCCGCCACAATCGAGCCTCATCACCATCCTCGGAAACCCGAAGCACCACCGTGATGAAGGTGTTGAAGTACTCACGCAGCTGAGCAATGATCCCGTGCCTGAGTGTCCACACGTGCACCCAGTACTCCGCCGCCCCCTCCCACCCTTCCACCATCACGCGGTCACCGACGGCCCTGATCCTCCGAGGTCGAAACCTGAAGCCCTGGGGCGTTGACCCGGTCAACACTCTCATCATGTGCTCGCAATGAGGAGGTCCGTGGTACCACCATTCCAACTCTGTCCTCACCACCTTCGCAAGATTCTCCGTGTCTCCGTCGCGCAGTGCCTTGTACACCGTTTTCACCGTCTCCCGGTTGCGTTTTTCGTGCTCCACCACCGAGCCGGAGATCTTCACCGGCTCGGCCTTACCCGTGATAATCTTCGCGGTGGAAGAACGGTTGTAGCCCATGGGTTTTACAGAGAGGGTATGATAAGATTTTAGGTCATATATGAATAGTTATATATGTTATTAACACAAAAGGTTTTTTAAAATAATACAAACTGCATTAACAGAGACATAACAACCAACCATGTTAACATTTTCGTACAGTTAGAAATTCTTAGGTATAGTTTGCTTTAGTATTATATTCTTTTGTCACTATTATATAAGAGTTTATTCTGATACTTAAAAGCCATATTTTTAAGGGTTTATGTTAATAATAATCTATATGTGGATTCCTTCATGGATATCTTTTCAATAAAATCATAATCAAATATAAAAACAAATAGTGTTCATATATAATGGGAAGAAGGTGTCTTCGTGACCCTTCGAAGATTGTGGTGGCTTTGTTTGAACATTGTATCGATTATAAATTATAACATTTGGCTCTTCTAAGACAGATTTTTAAGGCTAGAATGAAGAGTTATAACTCTTAATTTAAAATTTAATAAAAAAAAACTCTAAATGTAAGCATATAGCGTAAGGAGTTCTAGAAGAAGATACTTAGGACAGTCCCAGTTACTCTAGAAAAAAAGAGAGTTGAATAGTTAATGCAGTTTAAAATTTTATGTATAGATTAAGAATAATAATGGAAGATATATCTATTTATTCTAAAACTAAGTACATTATTATTTTTCTTGTATCTTAATAATTAAGATGAATTAAAATATTAAAATATTTTATTAAAATAACAATAAGAAGAATCAAGAATTACTCTTGAAATAAAGATTCTCTCATAATATAAATATATAGATAAATTTTATTTAAAAAAAACTTTATAAATACAATATATTTATTCTAATCATTATTTTAATAGAAACATGATATTTAAATTTTAATAAAATAATTTATGTAAGGAAAATTAAAAAAATATATATATTCATACATTAGTGTCAAAACAATGACATTTTCTTAATACAATCATATATTATATTGCTATTCCTGTAATATTTACATACAACATTAATGATTAGAAGAACCAATATAGTATATAAATATATTGTTTGAAGTATCAATTTACATACAACATTAGTTGTCAGTAAAATTGAGATATTATATTGATTAGACTAAGAATCAATGTAATATGTAACAAACCTTTTATATGAAAGATATTAATAAATAGTAAATTATTGTAGAATTGAGTATATATTATTTATGAACATGATAATTCAAACTTCAATATTGATTATATATTACATAATTAATATATTATCATTAATGAATATGTTTAATTTAGGTCTCTTTGACACTTGATGATTATTTACTGAGGGACAATGTTATACGTGCAAATTTGAAAAATATAGTACAAATGTATGATTTAATTAAAAAATAATTAGGTTTTTGCTTACTCAAAAAGTATTGTACATTATTAATTACTTTTCTTTATACTAATCTTCACAATCTTTTAATTCACTTTATTATAATATAATCATGTTAGATGTATTCTAAATATTTTTTTTACTAAACTTATTTCAATTACTTTGATTTGATTTTAAGGAGTTAACTTAGTTAAAATTGATATATTAATTGCAATAAGGAAAAATAAAGTTTTGAGTATTATTACTACATTTATTAAATATATAATGTATGTTTGTATAATTTAATCAGAGTGTTATGTTATATCTAATCGGTAATATAGGAAGAGTTATAGCTTATGTTTTTTTTTTTTTATAATCTTAAAAAGAAATAAGATAAAAAAGATATAAAAAATTTTATTCGAATTAAAATTATTTTATATATTATTTGTAAAAGTTTTACTATACAATTTTTAATTTTACATAAAAAAAATTAATACTATTTCATTTTGCAATGTTTATTGAGAAACTTTGGGAAATATTTCCAATATACTTTTTTATTCGTTGTATAGAGTCAAAGCTTCATGATGAAAGTGTTAGAAAGTTTTAAAAATTCTCAAATACACGAGAATAAGTCATTACATCCCCAAACATGATCCATTAACCCAAGAAGCACGTTTCTTCTTAAGACACTAATTTTAGTCGTGATTTTGATCGTTTACAGGAATATTAAACTATTTCCCAAACACTCCTTAAACATTAACTGCTATTCTTCACTTCATTCACGTTTAATTTATAAATTTCATATTCTTTATTCACAAGCATTGCTTAAAAAAAGTGTGGTTGCTTACATTACATTTTAGACATGTATAACTTCTGTTGTTTAAATATGACTTAATCAGAAAATAGCATCCCATTGAACATTAATTGATGTACTAACTTCATGCAATACAATAATATAATTTGAATTTATAGAAACTATTACGCAACATTCTATATATTTTTTATGGGATATTTTTAAGAGGTTCATTTAATTTATTTTTATTTTTTTAAATCAAAGTACAATTTTTTTTATTAAAAAAAAAAGTAATCTGCTATATATTTTAAAAAGAAAATTAAAAATTATAAAATTATATTATAAAACACGATTTTTATCGAATGAAATTGTATTTCAAAATAAGACGTGACTAAAAAAATAAAATAAATCAACTAAATTGTTTAAATAATTTTTTTTTAATAAAAATGCCTTTTTCGTAAAAAAAAAAAAAAAACTTATTTCTCTAATACACGTAAAAAATATCTAATTCTGATTAATTCTGTAAAAAGATAATTAAAGTAAAAGAAAAAATATTTAGTTACGATTGTTAATTGTTTCACTGTGTTTCTGAATATTAACATTTGACTGATTCTTCTTCATCCAGAAACTTGATGGCGGTCAAGAGGACTCACCTAACTCTCTGATTACCAAATTCATATAAGAGAAAAGGTCAAAGACTAAATGAATAAGTATTGGATATATATTTTTTTATATATTTATGTAATAAATGTTTGTCTTCTTATTATATAGATTTATAAGTTTTTAACAATACCCTCTTAATAACCCTTTATTTTATAAATATCAGACACATTTAATATTTTATAAATATAAAAAATATTAATGACATCTTCATTTGATAAAGAATCAGAAATTTTCTTTAAAGATAATGTATAAAAATTACGAGAAAAATAATTTATATATAATATATATGTTGATTTCACATAGATTAAAGACCAAATCTAAATTAGATTTAAGATTGGATCATGATCTTCCCAACATATTTAAATGTGGTATCAAGATAGAAAATATTTAGAATAATTATATATATTCTGAACTATGACTTTAACTTATCCATATTAATTTCGATTGGCATGTGATTAATTAATAGCTAGTTGTTGAGTTAGGTTCATGAAGACCTTTAAAATAAAAAAATTGAAGAGATAATTTGAGCTTTGTGAAATTAAAGAGCTTTAATCTTTAAAGGCATTAAGAATGGAAAAAAAAGAGATGCATAATTAAATAAAACTGTACTGAACCTATCTTTATTAACCATTAAAGAATTACACAGTGGCTCTTCTTTATTTTGTAAAGCAGATTCTGATAATGTTATTTAACTGCATGCTTCAAATTTTTAGAACTTAATGAAAGGTGACATTGTTTTGTTTTTGTTTCAATATATGTAAGAACATTTAGGTTTTTTTTTTTTCAACATTACATATTTGTTTTGTTTATTTAGTAGAAGAGTCTTGATATATTACTGTAAATTTGTCGTTATCTGATATAAAGGTCACAAATTTTTTTTTTCCTTTTTAATGAAAAAAGGTCACAGATTTAAATACTCAAGACGACATTTTGCGCTTGCAATAAAGTTATTTAAACATTGAGAGTTTTGTTTAACCTAATCTTGCTTCTCATTTTCTTTGTTTAGTCACTATTTTTCATAGAGCTATAAATGCATGTTAATTTTATTAGATTTTCTCTGGCATGTCAAGTTTATCTCCTGTTCCTTTCTATATGGTAAATTATACAGTATAATTAAAGCATACCAACTTCAATCATGCTAATTATAATTTTTATAATAATTATTCAAATTAAATTCATATAGAAACTAATTTCTAATTAGTAGGTAAATTTTTTTTACGATAAATATATATATATATATATAAATTAATAATGAATTTAATTACAATATATACTTATCATTTAATACAAAATCATTACTGTCCTAGACAGATATTTAACATCTTCTCTTCTAGTTATTTTTTAAGGTCTTTTCGATTAAGAGATTCTAGATATTTGACACTCAAATTAATAAAAAAAAAAAATCTAATCTAAAAACTTATTTTTTATTTATTATTTTTATATATATATTATTATTTATGAATCTTATCTGTTAGATCTTATTTAAGGTTTATATTTCTATTTTACACTTTATTAATCTTAATTTCACTTAATTTAAGTTTTAAAAATATAATACTTCTTTTCTTGATATTATTTATTGAGAACTGTTGACTAGTTATTATATATTAGAAAATTAACTATTTTTTAATAATTAATTTAAAAGTTATGCTTAAGATAATTTTGAATTGATTTACTTATAAAAAAATTGACTTCTGCTTTTTTGTTTTTTTCTTCTTCTCTTGAATTAAATATGTTACGTATGAGCTAACGAAGAGCTGGCCAATTGAACAAAATTTCTTTTATATTTTCCTTTTTTCTTTTCTCTCTCTTATGCTCCACTCTCATTTTCTTATATCAAGTTTATTGATTTTTTTTTTCTTGATATTATTTTAGTTGATTTTTTTTTCTTTCAATATAATCATTCTCAAACATATAAGAAATTATATTATTACAAAAAAAAGTATGGTAATTATACGATAAATAATAGTTGAATTATAATACAGTAATTAAATTTAATTATTTTAAAAGTAAACATGTTATTTGGAAAGTCATATGAGAGAAGCAAATATACTTCTCAAATGTTGATTTGTCTCTAAAGAAGACAAAGTAGACAAAATATCTTCAAAAGCTCTATATTTGAAGACTACCCATTAATAACACTAGAGTGATCCAGAAAAAGAGAAGAATATTTTTGTGTGAAGATTATTGTTTCGATTTTAATGTTCTATCTATAGGAATATCATTTTTTTTTGGTGATTTTTTTTTCAAAATATTCAAAACATGTTGAACCTTATTTCTTGTGTTGTTTCATGTTTTGCATGTATGAATAAATTATTATTGAAATGAAAAAAAATTATAATAGTATAGAAATTTACTGTTTAAAAATAGTTAATTAAAATTTAGATATAATTAATAATTTCATTATCAGTGTAAACAATTTGTACATTGTGATTATATTTGAATCGAACTCTTGGGATATAACTTGTTCATTTTTTACTTCTAGATGAAGATAACTTGTGAAATGACAAAAGCTTCCAGAGAAAGCAAAAGCTAGGAACATTTTCTTGGATGGAGAAAAAGTTTGTGTGTATGTATAATGCATGGATTTCACTTTTGTCTAACCACGTGTTTTCGTGTTTGCATTCTAGAACAACAACCTTGTCTTTGTGTCTTGTTCATAGTCACAACAAATCAATATGACATACATGTTTTAGATTGGTAGGTTTCATGCATAAGCATAACAATTTGGATCTCTCTTATCACAATATAACCAATCAAATCTTCTTCTCCTCTCTTTTTTCTTTACCAACTTTCATACTCTTACCATGCAAAAACATAAATTCTTTATTCAACTCACCTTTTTCATTGTGCTCCACCATTCTCACTGTTACAAAAAGAAATTAAACAATTATAAAATATTAAGATTTATGTGTTATTTATATAATTATAATTTAGTCTTATTTTTATTTAATATAAATTTTTTTTCAATATTCTCCACTTATGTTAAAATTGTTAAAATTTTTTCAATTCGAATGTGATTCGTTAATCAGTAACCTAATTTAAGTTCAACAACCTTATTAATTATTAAGACTCTACGTAATAGTTTATTAATCATCAAAATTCTTCAAATAATATAAAAGAAATTATAATCTATTAATAAGTAATTGAAAGAATTTTGATAACCTATTATTTAGAATTTAATATATTAATTAGTAGCTCATTTCCATCTTAATTATATATTATACTTTACTCTTATTTTTAATTTATATTTTAAAATATCTTAAATTTTTTTATATAACATAAAATATATCTTTAGAAATGAAATAAGACCATTTAGAATCTAGAAAACTAAATATGAACTTCTAGTGACCATCGTTGTATGAACACAATTAAATTGGCTAGTTAGCTCAACTAGAAACTAATCAACCGATTAGTTAATCTGAAATCCAGAAAATCAATACGCAAAGAATCAGTATAAAACTGGTTGAATCGATTTAAAATTGAGTCAATGAACTAAAACTGATCAAAATCTGTTACGATGAAAAAACCTTTTTTAATTAAAACATAAATATTACGATGAAGAACGTAATTTTATTAAAATGATTAATTGTTTGAAAAAGAGAAATAATATGATGTGTGATGTGTAAGGAGTGGAGCATACTAAAAATCACATACAATTTTAACAAACTAGAAGATCAAGTACCTTTTTAATTTATGCGATGTAACTTGAAACTAGATTTTGTAAAATGAAAAAAAAAATATTTTTGTAATATTTTAATTATTATAATAACTATTTATTACTATGTATATTTTTATATTTATTTAATTGTTTTATATTTTAACCTATTTTATTATTGTTGAAATTAACTTTTTTTATATATTTTTATTAATGTTATAACATTAGTTTAAAACGTTATTATAAAATAACACATTTATAAAATGTTATTAATTATAATGTATAAATATATACAATATAAATCTAACAAACAATTAATATTGTTTTAAATATATTTATGGTATGTTAAATATTTATTACAATGCTATTTTATTTTTATTAACAGGCAGTTAATTTCTAGATAATTTGAATTATAAGATTATTCTAATCTTATTTTAATTTCTGAAACGTCAAATAAAATTTAATGCAATAAATTAATTTAAATATATTTTTATTTAAATAAATTAATTTTATAACTTCCTCTTCAATTTTAAATATATATATATATATATATATATATATTCTTGTCAGTTTTAGAAACTATATTTATTTAATTAATATATTTATGTTTCTGACTTTATGTTATTATTTTTATTATTATAATAATAATTTTTATTATATTTTTTTCTAATAACTTATATTTTATAGTAATATATTATTAAGGCAGTTACTTCTTTGTATTTTATTAATATTTTTTATATTCAAAAGTGTTATTTTAATATTTTACATGTAAGTTTATATCATACTTATCAGTCAACATTTTGACTAATTTTAAATATATTTATTAGTAGTTAATTGTTTTACTAAGACTAATTAACGGTTAATTAAAAACAGTTTGCAACATAGCTAGACTTGGCAGATTCTTAAATATAAAACTCGACCAGTTTTTAGTATCACATGATATTCAAGAAACATAACAAGTAAATAATAATATTATTATTATTAAATTTAATGTAAAAATAATAATTAATTATCATAATTGTTAGACTGATATTTATTATCTTGAAAAAAAATTATAATTAAAGAAAAATAAATATGTAATTTATATCTTCTAGTCAATGAACGTCACCAGGAAAAAAGTCTTGGATAAAGAAAGTAAAGGTTCATTGGCATTTGCAGCAAGAATGTTCCATGTTACAGAAAAGACAAAATATCCTTAACAGTGAGTGAATCAAATTTCATGGCACAAATACAATGCATGTAAATTACGAAGAGACGCAACCTTCCACAAAAACAAACACAAAAAAAAAACAAAAAACTATTATTCTTTTCTCTTCTCTTCAGCCGCCAACTGGTCAAACCCACATCCTTTGACTCACATAAAAACTTTAATTAAAATGCCCACACTTTCTTGGGATACCTTCCCAGAAATCTCTTCTCAATTCTCACCTTTTGTCATTCAACACGTAACCCTTTTCTTCCTCTCTCTCTGTCTCTCTCTCTCTCTCTCTCTTCCTATGCCTTTCATCTTATTAAGCCAAAACCCTTTCATTTTTCATCTCTCTTTTCTCTCACACCTTCTTCTTCTTCTTCTTCTGTGACTTAGCCCCAGACAACTCTACAAAAACACTTTTTTTTTTTTTTTGCTTTTTATCTCAACTCCATATTCATGACCACTTCTTTCTCTGACCTTCTTTCTTCTCCCACCGACCACAACCTCGGAAGCTCCGAAAGACCTCAAGAGGGGTCGGATCAAACAGGTTCTGGTGTGCCAAAATTTAAATCCACACCCCCTCCTTCTCTCCCTCTCTCTCACCCTCAAAATCATCCTCTTCCACCCATTTCTCCTTCTTACTTTAACATCCCTCATGGGTTAAGCCTTGCTGAACTTCTTGACTCCCCAGTTCTCCTTCACTCTTCTAACGTAAGTCAACCTTCTTCTCATTCTTTTGCTTTTTGTTCCTCACACCATATGTCCTTCGACAAAGGGTCGTACAAATTAATGGAAAAGAATATTAACTGAAACTTTTTTTTTTATGAGAGTTTAGTTGACTACTTCATTATCATTAGCCTGTTTGGAAACTGTTCAAAAGGTAAAAAAATATTCATGCCTGAGTTGGACTAAGTTAGAAGTCATGACTATTAGTTTTTTAATAAACGTGAAAATTTATATCAGATGCGGAATCGAGCATGCTGTATTTCTTCTTTTTTAAATCTTCATTAGTTTTTTTATGATGGTTTACCCTTTTTTGTAATCTCGTGTTGTGTTTTGTGAATATTGCACATGTTAACTTTGTGTTGTTGTTGGGTTAATGGGTATGTGCGTGTGTTCTCTTGGTTGTTTTGATTTCAGGTTTTGCCATCTCCAACGACTGGATCATTTGCTGGTCAAAGCTTCAATTGGAAAAGCAGTTATGGGGAGAGCCAGCAGCATATCAAAGAAGAAGACAAAAGCTTCTCAAGTTTCTCTTTCCAAACACAAACACAAACACAGCCTCCTTTTACATCTTCAACTGGATTTCAAGCTTCAACCGGCATAGTTCAAACCGTGTGTGACCAATTGCAATGCACAAACTTCATTTATATGCAAAAATTTTATGTTACATAATAAGTTGAATTAATTCTTGTTTCTTGTTTATCAACAGGGGTGGAGTTTTCCGGAAACTGCTAAAGAAGATGGTTTTTCTTCAAGAATGAGTATGGTGAAAACTGAAACCTCTTCTGCTATGCAGAGTTTCAACTCTGAGAATAACCACAAGAGTGCTGGATTTCAATCAAATTATAACAATTACCAGCCACAAGTTCAGACCTTAAGCAGAAGATCAGATGATGGGTACAATTGGAGGAAATATGGGCAAAAGCAGGTGAAAGGAAGTGAAAATCCAAGAAGCTACTACAAGTGCACATACCCCAATTGTCCAACAAAGAAAAAGGTCGAGAGGTCCTTAGATGGACAAATTACTGAGATTGTTTACAAAGGCAGTCATAACCATCCCAAGCCTCAGGCTACCAAGAGGAACTCATTGTCTGCCTCATCACTTGCAATTCCTCATTCAAATAGTGTCAACAATGAAATAACACATGCCTCTCATCAAATGGATTCGGTTGCAACTCCAGAAAACTCATCAATATCAATGGAAGATGATGATTTTGGTCAGAGCAAATCAGGAGGAGATGAATTTGATAACGATGAACCTGATGCCAAAAGATGGTGATTTTTTTTAACTATTTTTCTTTTCATGTGATTCACTTCATTAACGTGTTATAGTCCTCCAATAAACTGTATTTTAATTATTTCTTTATCAATATTATTCCAGGAGAATAGAAGGTGAAAATGAGGGCATATCATCTGTTGGAAGTAGAACAGTGAGAGAACCCAGAGTTGTGGTTCAGACAACCAGTGACATCGATATTCTAGATGATGGATACAGATGGAGGAAATATGGGCAGAAAGTAGTCAAGGGAAATCCAAATCCAAGGTAAAAAGCTCCTTTTCATCTCTTTCTTATATGATAAAAATAATTGTTTAACTTTATGAAAGGTGTTCTACTTTAAACTTTATTAAGAATAGTGTATAGAGAATCCCATCATAGAGTTCTCAAATAATGCTACTAGAAATAGAATAATGTTTTGTGTAAACAACAAAAGTTAGACTATATCATGTGAGGGAAGAAAAAGGAAGAAAGCGTATTAATACTATAAGAGATATTATCTGATAAGAAAGAAAATAATATAAGAAATATTAATTAAGATAGAAAAGTAATAACATGGTAAGCGATATGGTTTGATAAAGGAAATAATATAAAGAAATATTCAATAAGTATTTATGCTGTTAAGTTACTGTTGGTAGAATTTACAATCCTTGACTATTCAAATGAATGATTTTCAAAATATCTAGCTACATATCTTATTAATTAGGTACTTTAGCAACAGTGATTCTTTGTTGGAATATGCTAAAGTGTGCGCACGCCAATTTGCTTTGCTTTTGCATTGTCTTAATCCTTTTTTTTCTTTGGTCAAATTTGGCAACCATCGTTTCTCTCACGTGTGCATGGGAATCAAATCTTCAGTACCATATAATGTCTAAACAATATTTCCCAAATGTCTAGTCTTACTACTTTGTGTTTAACCTGTGACTGGTGTAGGAGTTATTACAAGTGCACATTCCCAGGATGTCCAGTGAGGAAGCACGTAGAGAGAGCATCACATGACCTAAGAGCAGTGATCACAACGTATGAGGGAAAGCACAACCATGACGTGCCTGCAGCACGTGGCAGTGGCAGCAACTCTATCAGCAGATCAGTGCCTGTAAACACTACCACTAATGCAGCCACTTCTATGTACATTAACAATTCTCAGCAGAATCTTAGACCACCAGCACCAGAAAGGACACAACAATTCAACCCCAATATGCAGCAGGGCTCAGGAAGTTTTGGATTCTCAGGGTTTGGAAATCCATTAATGGGGTCTTACATGAACCAACAATCTGACAATGTGTTCACCTCTAGAGCCAAGGAGGAGCCAGGAGATGACTCGTTCCTTGACTCTTTGCTATGTTAAGGAGTGGTCTCATTGCATAGACTTGGATTTTTTGGAAGGGGTTGCCTTAGGATTTTACATAACCAATAATTAAGATCTTCTTCATTCCATTTATTTAAAACTTTTACATGCAGTTCTCTAGGTATTTTTGTTTCTGCTTTAAGTTAGAGTTAGAGTTTCATCTAAAATTTTCACTCTAACTTAAAAGACAACATAAAAAATACTTAAGAAATTCATGTAAGTTTTATCTATTTTTTCATCTTGTTTATTGTATATTTCCCCATCCACAGGATTGGTATATATATACTGAACATTTTTTATTGTGTTATATTTTTCATTTCATAATTGTTATATCTTAAACAGGTGTTTATAAAAAAGAAAATCATTATTTTGGAAGTCTCGTGACTTAAGTTGGGATCTAGAGTCTCATCTGCAGGATCCTTTCTCTTGCAATAAATGTGCTGTCTTAAACTATTTCTGCTAGGTATTATATTATATAGTATTACGACAAACTACATATTACACTCATTTCACATTTATTTGTGTGCTATCTCTTGTCATCACAGAATCTTAATGATGAGGACTTTTTTTGGTCCCTACCAATCTCACTGAAAAAACATTGTAACATGTTGAACAAATTCATATATAACTATTTATACAACAATTTTTGTATCCATCTCTTGAATATAATCTATATATTATAATAAGAAAAAGCATAGAAACAAAAAATAGTAGTATATAAGTTGTTATGTGTGTATTATATCAGAATTAAATATCTTGTATATGATGGTTTAGCAGATTGGAGAAGCATCTGTGAGTGGTTTTGTAGTTGATTAGGGCAATGGTTAGTCAAAGAAAGGGAGCTGAGAATTGATTACTTGGGGGGTAAGGTAGCTAGTGAACGTCAACTTATTTGTTTTATCTTTTTTGCCTTCTAAACAAATAGCTGTCATCCTATCCAAGTGGGGTGATGAGGATTGGGGTGAGAGCAAAGTGTTGAGAAAAAACAGTGTTCTTATGAACCAGAACTTTAATGTCGTGCAAGTAATCAATTCTTCAATAATATAAATCAATGACATGTAAAATATGAAAAGAAAAATATTCGACACCATTTATAATTGCATTTTTTATCAGTTTAAGAATTTCATGTTTTTTTTATAACCTAGTATCTAATATATTTTGTTAATATTATTTTGAGTGTTATCGTAATTAGGTTTAGGGTGAGTTCAGCATTTGACTAATATTTTTACATAGAGATTTCTGAAGTTAGTCATGGATGGATAAGGGGTTTATTTCTTGTATAGGGTGTTTATTTTCTTGAATTTGAGAGCAAGATCTTTGGATAATCTCATTTTAAAATTTTCATATAGATAAATACACTTGTATGTATTTTGTGTATTGCATATTGATTGTTTTGAGAGTTTGATTTTTATATCTTTAGTATAAAATATATTTATATTTAGGATTAAATTAAAAAATATTAAATATTTAGAGTAATTATTGTAAGTAAATAAAAATCTTATTATGCATAATCATTCATAAATGGATGTCAATATAAAAATCTTATATACATAGAGTTACTTAAATTCTTCCTTTACAAGTATGAAATTGGACATGCTGAAAACAACTAAAACCTTTCTGTTATTTTAATTAAGTTTTTTAGATTTATATGTTGCCAATCTCAAAAAAGAAAAAAATAAATAAAGAAAGAGAAAGAAATCTATATTGCCCAAGTCATTTCAAACTCTTGATTTTTTTTTTTATATATTTTTCATTCTCATTAATAGGTAATAACTTTTATTGTGTTATTTATAATTAATTGGAAGATAAGATTACCCAACTTTAAATATTATACAAATATTGTTGAATTATTGAAGAATATTTATTATTGACCATTTTGAAAGTTATGAGAAAATTATTCTACGTTTATTTTAAACCCTAAAAAAATGACATTGAAAATAAATGTTGAGCTTAAATTTTATAAAAAGTAATATGATTTTTTTTAAAAAAAAACTTGGTGAAAATGATAGAAATTCACATTACATATTCAATTTACAGTTGACTCTTATATTGATTAAATTAATTTATTTTCTTATTGAGATTTTTTTTAACAGCTCTTTTAATCTAAAATAAATTTTATTTTATTTTATTTAAATTCTAATAATTTAAAATTTTAGAAAATATGATATTAATCTTAAAACAAATTTAAGTTCCTAAAATTGAAAATACTTAATTAAAAAATGCTAAAAATATTTGCAGTGAAAGTATTCTCAAGAGACGGTTCTTTTTCAAAAGATCTTTTACATGAGATACTTTTTTTTTTCAAATTAAATTTTGTTTTTTTATGTAAATAAACAATTTCTTAAAAATAAAAAATAAAATTTCTTTTTAAACTAATAAATATAAATACTAAAAAATGTATCTTTTTAAGATGAATTATTTAAAATTTAAGTTTTTTTATTAAAATAAGATTGATATAAATTGATATACTTGTGCGTTTCCTGTTTTACCCTCGAAACCAGACTCAATTTTCAAATCCTACCCCTTTCTCTCTTAGTACTCTTCTTCTTCTTCCCCGAGGTTACACCGCACTGATCCATGGAGCCACCCGCAGCGAAACAAGGCTCCTTGCGGAACGTTCTGGTTCGTCTCTTCTCCTTCGCCGTCCTCATCTTCGCCGCGCGATTCGCCATCATCGTCACCGTGCGCGGCGGATCCTGCGAAACCGCCGATTTCTGCTTCTTCTCCGAAAACCTCACTCTCCCCTCTCATTCCCTCTCCTCCGACGCCGAAGATCAGTTTTCCGGCAAGAACTGGCGCCGCTCCGTTGAGCACTACGCCGCCGTTTTCCATGACCTCATCGCCGAAGGCTACCTCTCCCCGAACTCCCGCGTCCTCTGCATCGACACGCCCGCCGGCGAGGACGTCCTCGCCCTGAAAGAGGTTGGCGTCGTCGACTCCGTCGGAATCTTCAAGAAACCGTTGCCGCCGCTGATTATCCACGGTGACGGCCGCCGGCATCCGTTTTCCGTCGACGCCTTCGACTTCGAGTTCTCCGGAAACGGCGGCCTGGAACGTTCCCCGCGCCCGGCAGAGTTCGCCGCCGAGATCTGCCGCACGCTCCGTCCCGGCGGCTTTGCGGTGGTTCACGCGGCGGTGAGAGACGCTTACAGCTTCGATTCTTTCCTTACATTGTTCAATTGTTGTGAATTGATCAGAACACGAGAAATCAACGGTTTTGATTCCTGTCCGGTTCTTGAAATTTTGTTGAAGAAGAAAAAGAAAGTTCGTAATATCAAAATTGCAACTCTAGATAGTGGCAATTTCGTGAAGAAGTGCTCTGTTCCTGCTTATAAACGAAAAATAGTTAAAAATGCAGAGGCGTTGATTCAGGAAGAGCCATTGAAACCTTGGATTATATTAAAGAAAAATGTGAAGAACATAAAGTACTTAACTTCTTTGGTTGACATAAGCTTTAAGAATAGGTATGTGTACATTGATGTAGGAGCTAGGAGTTATGGTTCTAGCATAGGAAGTTGGTTTAGGAAACAGTACCCAAAGCAGAATAGAACCTTTGAGGTTTATGCAATTGAGGCTGATAAATCATTTCATGAAGAGTATAGGCAAAAGAGAGGAGTAACATTGTTGCCCTATGCAGCTTGGGTGAGGAATGAGACATTGTTCTTTGAGATCACCAGAGACCCAAGCAAGAAAGTGATGTTGAAAAGGAGAGGCATGGGGAGGATCAACCCTGTTCAAACCTCTTCTAGCCATATGGGTGACATTGACAAAATTCAGGGTTTTGATTTTGCAGAGTGGCTCAAGACTGCTGTTACAAAAAGGGATTTTGTAGTGGTGAAGATGGATGTGGAAGGGACTGAGTTTCATCTCATCCCACGGTTGATTCGGACCGGGGCTATCTGCTTGATTGATGAGCTCTTCCTTGAGTGCCATTACAATAGGTGGCAGAAATGCTGCCCTGGTCAGAGAAGTGCAAAGTATCACAAGACCTATTCTCAATGCCTGAATCTCTTTACTTCACTTAGAAGTTATGGAGTTCTAGTACATCAATGGTATTGATAACTGATATAATATAACCCACAGAAACATACTCTTTTCTCTGCTTTCTAACAATTTTTGTATAGAGATATAGATTTTCTTTATATTGTTTTCCACAGTGTAGATAGGATCTTACACAATTAAATTGATACTTTCTCATTCATTTCTCTCCATTGTGTGCCAAGAGTGGAGTTAATGAAAGATTTTGTAAATTCTTTTGATATCTTCAGTTATAGCATTTGTTTTTGGTGATTTCTGTCATTATGAAGCTTCTTGTTAGGTAATGTTTTAGCTCAGTTGCAGCTTAAGTGACACTGACAGGGTAAAGATATTAATATTACATTTAACTATTTTAAGTATACAATGGTTCTTGAAGTTTGCTTCAAAAGAAGCATAACTGCTGGAGCCGGATTATTGTAATTAAATTCAAATTTTTGACAATGTTTCATAACCAAATGATCCTCTCTGCATGTAGGCAATTCCTAGTAATGGAAGCACAATCCTTGTCTGCATAATACTCCTAAACTAAGAAAAGGACATAAATCTTGATTTTTGATAGGCTTATCTTATCACCCTTAAAGAGTAAAAGCCTACAGTGAAGATTATTCTTAATTTAACGCAATAGAGATTTAGTACTATAACGTAGAAGTCAAACTCTATATCTCATTTCATGCAAGACATGAAAAGTTGGTCAAGAGGAATGTGACATGCATTGTGCAGGACTTAAGGCTCCAAGGAAGATGAAGGCACCATTGAAGAATGTGGATCAAGAAAGTTACAAGAAAGTAAAGTGTTACTACATAACAATAATATTATAGTAATTTTTTTAAAAATTATTCTTTTTCTTTTTTTATATTTAATTAGTTATAAGTTATGAAAATTTAAACATCTATTGTGTATAAGATTTTTATTCTCATCTAAAAAACTATAATATAAATTTATATTGAGATTGAGAAAGCTACAAAAATTAATGAGATATTATAGATACAAAAATTGATACTAAAAAACTATAATATAAATTAATTGAGATTAAACTAATTAGTAACAATTAAAATAGAGTTATTTTGAAACATATCAAAAGTTGACCTAAAAAGTAAAATGGTAAAAACTAAAATTTAATGTGATGAAATTGCATCATTTAAATATTGCTTACATGTCAAAGCTACAATTCACATATCAAAATTATATATATATATATATATATAGAGAGAGAGAGAGATAGATAGATAGATATATATAGAGAGAAAGATCAGGTATAGCTAGAATAAATGTAAAAAATTGTACAAATCATATAATTTTAGAGATTCTAAACTATATGATTTCCTAGAAGTGAAATCATTCTATAATTCATACACTGTTAACAATAAAATAACTTATATCAACCATCCTAGAATATATTTTCATATGCAGTTGAGAGAAACAAAATAAAACTGGTAGCGAATTTCATTGCATTAAAATGTTCATAATCAATTTATTTTCAAATAAGTTTTAACCTGGTTATGAAAGGAATGTGCTCCATACAATTTTTCTCTTAAAAAAAACTTTCAAAGTTTCATTTCACAATATTTTATATTCTAGCAAAATGTTTTATGTTTTCTAAAAAATATAGAAGAATTTCATAGAAAAAAAATTCATGTCTTCTCTAATACTCTTTCTTTTAAATGAATTGTATTTTAGAATTTAATATTTATATAACTAAGTTAACATTTAACTCACAAGTGCTAAATTGAAAAAAAATTAATAAAAAAATATTAAATTGGGGACTATAACTAAGAATCATAATAGAAGGTGAGAATAAACAGTGTGATTTCATGTTAGAGAATATTAGTTTTTACATTTATATTGTGATAAAGAAAATGTTTATTATTAAAAAAATGTTTATGCTAATATGTCAATCTATTATTTAGACTTCAAAATTTATATATTATAAATAGATTTATAAATTTTATATATGATAAATAGATAAATAGGTGAGTAATTGTATTCTTAAGAAAAAATGACAAGATAATTTTATAATTGTCTTTGGTCAACAAAAAGTAACTTATAACAGGAAACCATTAATTAGGTTTTACTTTGATTCTCTCTCTTTATCTCGTCCATTCATGAACACAATTCTCTCCCAAATAGGTTCTCTCATAATATTCTCCTTTTCACTCTTTCTTCCCTCCAAAGTCTCTTAACCACTCTCATGAAGCTCCATCCATGGAGGTAGCCCAGGAAAACATCATTAGCAGCTCCATACATCTTGGAACCGATGTAGATACGTCACTTCAACGATCTTTCATATGCCATAGCACAGTTAATCAAATCAGCTCCAAGGGAATCTGGTTTGGAGATGACCCACTTACATATTATCTCCCAGTTTTCTTGCTCCAACTCTTTCTCATGTTCATATTAACCCATTTTTTTTACCTTATTCTCAAGCCCTTCGGTCAACCGTCTGTTGTTTCTCAAATTCTTGTAAGCTTGCAAGCTTTAATTCCTTCATATTTATGTTCAAGTTCCATTTGCTGATAGATTATTTGTTGATTTTCTATTGTTATTATGATTGGTGTAAACACTTGCATTTGCTGAAAAAAAAAGCTCATTATACAAAGTTCTTAAAGAAATATATTGTGAGAGAATGTTATGTTCAATATGATCAATGAACATCATTAACTGATAAATTCCATTTGATTCAATGATATAATGACACAAGTGAAAACACCATTATCTATTTGTGACGAAGTAATACAGCCCAAATAATTTTATTTTCTGGTCATGTTTTGGGCAATAGATAATGTTGGTACATAATTATAGAAATAATTTTAATTAAAATAGTAGTGGAATACTCAGAATTTTAATGTGAAAAAGAAGAAATGTTCAACCTATCATTATGGTTTATGATATATTGAAACTAAGAGGCTAATTATGTGTATCTAATTCATTTCTTCAATGTTTGTTTTAACAGGGTGGTGTGACTTTAGGTCCTTCTTTTTTTGGACACAAATCAACATTTGCTGAAAAGGTTTTCCCAGTAAAAATGAGAAGTGTACTTGATACCATGACCTTTTTTGGATTTATGTTATTCATCTTCTTATGTGGGGTAAAGATAGATCCAACCATGATATCTAGATCAGGTAAAAGGACTTATGCCATAGGAATTTTAGGGTACTTTGTCCCTTACGTTTTTGCCAAAGTAGTTCTCTATATCCTCACTCGTTCTGCATCATTGGATAAAGATACTTCTATGACACTCCATATTGTGATAGAAATTCAATGTATTGCGGCCTTTCCTGTAATTACTCGTTTTCTCTCTGAACTTCAGATCCTCAATTCAGAGATTGGGCGATTGGCCACTTCTTCTTCATTAGTTTCTGAGGTTTGCTTCATGTTAAACATCACAGTAACATTTTTTATACAATTATCTCTCAAAAAGTCAATACTGGTATCTATTGGATCTTTTCTGTCAGCCACTCTAGTTGTTATATTCGTCATCTTTGTAATTCACCCAGCTGCATTATGGGCAATTCAACAATCACCAGAAGGAAAACCTGTGCGGGAAATTTATATTTGGGGAGTTCTTGTAACACTAATGTTAGGTGGACTCGTAGGTGAAGTCATTGGCATGAATGCAATTATTGTATCTTTCTTTATAGGGCTAGCTATACCAGATGGTCCACCATTGGGAGCAGCATTAGTAGATAAGCTTGATTGCTTTGTTTCAGTGGTGTGTTTACCTATGCTTTTTCTTGTGATTGGATTAAGGACAGATGTGTATGCCATACGGAAGATGAAGAATGTAGCTGGAATTCAAATAGTTATTTTCACTACTTTTTGTGGGAAAATTTTAGGGGCTTTGTTGCCTCTTCTTTACCTTAGGATGCCACTACGAGATGCCTTTTCTCTTGGTTTTATAATGAACATCAAAGGCACGGTTGAATTGGCCTTGTTGACTGACTTGAAATTAAAAAAAGTAAGACAGACTTATAATTCAAATGCACATTACCAGTTAAAAGACTTTTTGTTTTGTAAGCTTAACTAAACTTACTCTATTATGTCTCTGCAGATGATGGATGATGAATGTTTCACAATTATGGTTCTTACTATAGTGTTCGTAACCGGAATTTTGTCACCTATTGTGAAAGCTCTATATGATCCTTCTAAGAGGTTTCTTGCTTACAAAAGGAGGACAATCATGCATCACCACAGTGATGAACAATTTCGTGTACTAGCTTGCATTCATAAACAAGAAAATGTTTTGGCTATTTTAAACCTCCTTTCAGCTTCCAATTCAACTGAAGCAAGCCCTATTGATTTAGTTGTGCTCCAACTTATTAAGCTTGTGGGGCGAGCTTCCTCTCTTCTTGTTGCACATATGCCATGTAAAATGTTTGGTAAACATCCTACTCAAACTGAAAGGATTTTTAACTCATTTACCAAGTTTGAATATGCACACGAGGGCAAGGTCACACTACATTGCTACAAGGGCATTTCTCCCTATGCTACAATGCACAATGATGTGTGCTACCTGGCACTTGAAAAGAGAACAACTTTTATTATAATACCCTTTCATAAGCAATGGATACTTGGAAGGACAAGTGAGTCGTTTTATCCTTTTCAGCATCTAAACAGGAATGTTTTAGAGAAAGCTCCTTGCTCAGTTGGTGTCCTCATTGATCGTGGCAATCAAAAGATATTCTGGTGTGGCTACACAAAGGAATCAAGTTATAAAGTAGCTATACTTTTCTTTGGGGGTGCAGATGATCGAGAAGCACTTTCATATGCAAGGCGTATGTTGGATCAACCTTATGTCCACATTACACTCTTTCACTTTTCATCTCCAACTGAGATTGTTGGAGGAACAGAAAGAAGCAAAATGCTTGACACACAAATCTTGAGTGACTTCAGGCTTAAGGCCTTCAGAAATGAGAGAGTTTCTTGCAAAGATGAGACCATAACGAGTGGAAGAGATGTACTTTCAGTTTTTGAATACATGGAGAGCTACTATGACCTTGTCATGGTGGGGAGGAGGCATGCAGATTCAAAATTAATGTCAGAACTTAACAAATGGAAGACTGGGGAGTTGGGAGTTGTTGGAGAGATGCTTGTCTCTTTAAATGTTGGACCCCAAACTTCTATTTTAGTGGTGCAACAACAACTCAGGTATTGGGGATCACGTGAGACAGAGGAGTCCACACATTTAAGAAAAGTATAAACATAGCAAAATTTAGGATTTGACAGAAACAATCATGTATAGACCTAGTCTACAATGGATATAGATCATGTACACCCTTTTGTATACTTTCAAATTTAATTTTGACCCTTCTTCACTTTCTTCATCTTTTCTTTTCCTTTGTAGTGCTTCTGTTCATTTTTAAATGACTTAAGTCATGATCATCAATGTTTGATATGCATGTTAAGTTTTTTCCATTTTTGTTATAAAAACTAATTTTCTTGGTTACAATAATGTGTTAAAACAATAAGATTCCCATTAAATGAAAAGATCATTAAACTCTTTCTATACAATTCCAATGTTGTATAAATTAGCTTATATGTGTCTTCTACATAAATATGCACACGTCTTAGAAGGTCATCTTTCTTCTTTTTTTATCTATGTGCTAAATGATTTTTGGAAAAATCAACACTTTTTGTAAATGATGATAGATTAAAGAACATATAAGGAATAACACATTTTGAGTAAATAATCTAAAAACCAATTAAGGACTTTTTACATTTTCATTTAACTAACATGTAAACTTATTAACTTTCACAATAACTATCTTAAAAATCATACCTATTATGTTTCTCATTAGTTGATAATGTAATCTCTTACGATTAAAATGCATAGAAACTATACTTTTATATATATACTTTTGGTTATGTACGTAAGTGTAGTACTACCGCACCAAGGTGCATTTGCTATGTGGTAGTATTATGTTAATGAAAAAAATTATATTATTATTTTTTGTGATTATAAGTGATTTCTAGAAAGTGATCTTGTTCTATCAAAATTAGAATTGTTTAGATTTATTCCATAGTAAATGGTGTACACTAGGTTGAAGAGAAGTGTTAAGTTAATACATAAAATGAAAACATACACAACATGTTATATTTAACTTTTATTGTGCATCAAATTTTCATTGGAAAATTCTAAGAAAATTTTACACAAATTCATGTCAATTTGGATATTTTTATTTTAAATTTGACAATGTTTCATAAATTTTAGTATATTTTAGTTGTAGATAATTTTGTTTTTGTGCGTATACATATAATTGATTTAAAAAAAACTTTAATTAATATAAAAATTAAATAAAAAGATATCATTGTATTCAGTATTTTAAGGAGAATAATATTACAAAAAAAAAATTATTTTTTTAGTATTAGAAAGTTTACCATAAACTATAAAAAAAATTGTGGAGTTCAAAAAATTTGTGGAGATCAATAAAATCTTATTCATACTCTTAAAATATATAATTCATCTTCATATTATGTGCTCAGTATATATTTGTAACATCTTAAAATGTATATTTATCTTCACATTATGTGATTTTTATATTGTTAAAAATACTATAAAATATACATACATGTGTCTTGAACATTGAAGCTACAATAATGGGTCACTATACTCTCCATTTTTATTAAAGGACAAAAAAAAAATCCCAATTATAGTAACATATGTAACATGGTACCTCATCCTCATACCAATAATCAAGGAATTTTTTATTTTTAAATTACTATTCTTGTCAAAGCAACTATATTGGATAACGGTCAGATAAAATTGATACTTTTGAACCATTAAGCTTTTAACTTCCTCATCCATCCATTACTAAACTATCATTTGAGTATCTCTTTCCATCATCTCTCTCACACATTCTTTAAAGGTTATTCTGATCATTGATCTAGGTTTTGACTATTGTTTCATTCGCCATTGGAGCATTTACTTTTCTTAATTTTGTTGCTATGGGTCAGGAGAGCCTTCATGAATTGAGTTCTTATGGAATGGTTGGAAATGACAAATTAGTATGTCAATATGTTGTAAAACATTCATCTAAGGGTTTTTGGTATGGAGATAATCCCCTTCATCATTCCACAACAATCGTACTTGTTCAAATTTTTATTATGTATATTGTTGGTAGAATCACTTATCTCTTATTGAGGCCTTGCCATCAAACCTTTCTCATTTCACAGGTTGTGGTAAGTTTTTTTTTTTCATCACAGTTAACAACTACTATTAGTTGGTTGATTAATTTGAGTAAATTATTTTTACTATAATAAACACTTTTTTTTCATTGATATAATAACTCTCTCACTGAATTTGTTCTAATGGACTAATCTTGTGTTCCTTTTTCATTGTTCTCGTCAGGCTGGAATCATGTTGGGTCCTGTATTTCTAGGTCAACAAGATGGTCTTGAATTGATATTCCCAGTAGCAAGCCTTATGAACCTTACAACATTTGCAGAATTTGGCATGGTGATCTATTTCTTTAAAATGGGGGTGCAAATCGATCCCAAACAAATTTTGAAGATTGAAAAGCAAGCAATAGTAATTGGTTTAGTAGGTCACGGGTCTGCTTTAGCACTTAGTTGTGTAATTTATAATATTGTGAAAGTAATCTACCCTGAGGGAGCCACAGACAGTAGTGTTGTTTTGATGGTAGCATCTTCTGTGACTACATTTCCTGTCATTAATAGCTTCCTATCTGAGATGAAAATTATTAATTCAGAGGTTGGACGCATGGCTATGTCCACTGCCATGGTTAGTGATTCATGCATGTGGATATTGTATTTTGTGGTAATCAATAGTGCTAAAGCATTTAATCAACAAACATATAGACCTGTTACAGAAATCGTTGCTTCAGTTTGTTTCTTCTCCATTTTGTTCTTCTTTCTAAGGCCATTGGTTATATGGATCTCCAGACGTAATCCACATGGAAAACATATGAGAGAAGGTCATTTTGTGTCAATCATTTGTATACTTCTGCTTGTTGGATTCTTTGCAAGCGTTACAGGACAACCTCCTTTCCTTGTTGCCTTTTGTTTTGGATTGATCTTACCACACGGTCCCCCTTTAGGTTCTCTTCTCACAGAGAAGCTTGACACTGTTGGTTCTACTTTGATCGTACCCTCTTATTGTACTATTACTGGCCTTAAAACCAGTGCTTCATCATTAGTCAAATCCAACTCTATAATCATAGAGATTATCTTAATTTCAATGTATATAGGCAAGTTTTTGGGCACCATTATACCCTCACTTCACTTTCAAATTGAATTCTGGGATTCTTTTGCATTGGCTCTAATCATGTGTTGCAAAGGCCTCGTGGATCTCTGCTTCCTCAACTTATTAGTCAATGCTAAGGTATGTGATCCATCTTTTTATTGCAATCCTTAGAATTATAGTTTTATCTTAGTGGCATATTACATTTAATGCAAATATTGGGTTGATATGTTTTGTAGTAGTGTGTTATTTATGATATAACATGTAATTATATCTACTGTGTTAATATTGTTCTATCTGATGAACAGGCAATAGGAGACATATCTTTCACCCTTGCTGTATTTACCATGGTGGCCGTAACTGGGTTTGCAACTATAGTTGTTTATTACATATATGATCCTTCACGAAAATATAAATCCTATATTAGAAAAACAATTAGGATTGCTCAGCAGCAACCTGATCTCAGAATACTTGCATGTGTCCATAATGAAGAAAATGTATATCCAATCATTAACCTTTTGCAAGCCTCTAACCCTACAGAGGCTACACCCCTCTCTCTCTTTGTCCTTCTCCTTGTGGAGTTAAAAGGTAGTGCAATTCCAACTCTAAAACAAAATGAGTATCCTAACAAATCATCTCAACATATAAACAATGTCTTTGATCAATTTCATACGCACAACAAGGGGTGTGTCATGTTGCATAGCTTTACTGCAACATCCCCATATTCAGCCATGCACGATGATATATGCAACATTGCAATGGACTCCAAGTCTAACTTTGTGATTATGCCATTTCATAAACAATGGTCTCATAATGGAAATGTGGAGTACTGGAATAGTTCAATTAGGATACTAAACCAAAATGTTCTAAAGAAAGCTCCTTGTTCAGTTGGAATCTTCGTAGACCGGAGTTACATGAATGACAAACTGTTAGTGACAGGTGAGAAGTTAATTTGCGAAATTGCCATGGTCTTCTTAGGTGGAACTGATGACCAAGAAGCATTGGCTTATAGTTTACGTTTAGCTCAACATCCAAATTTGAGACTAACAGTGTTTTGGGTAACGGTTAACATGCAAGAAAATCAAAGGAAAACAAAGAACCCTTACATTGACTTGATGGAGCATATACGCTATAGTAGTCACCATGTAGGCAAAGTGACTTTCATGGAAGAGACTGTGGAAGATGGAGAAGGAACAATACAATTTTTTAGAAGGATAGAGCCACTTTTTCGTTTGATCATAGTTGGTAAGCATCATATAAAAGATTCTCCATGTATGCTAGGATTGACAGAATGGTGTGAACTTCCTGAGCTTGGTGTACTTGGTAGCATCTTAGCCACATCAGATTTTACATTTTCAGTTTTGGTGATACAAGAGCAACCACCCTTTCAATATGAATTTGGATTTAATAGATGAATTCTCAAGAAAAAAAATATATGTTATATAGATTAAATATATGCATAAATTTTTAAAGCCTTTCTGATAATGGTCTACATGCATTTTCACTAGGTATACTTCATATTTTGGCAAATTTGAAAAACTCCTTTCACACCTTAGAACAACTTAGCTAAGTGTTTCACTATTAAAAATGAGATTAAACAAGTAAAAAGGGACAAATTACAAGTTAGAACTTTAAGAATAATTGAAGATATGGAAGAAGAGCTAAAGATTTTTTTAATGCATATTAAAATCTCAGAGGAAAGATTTTTAGGTATTTTAATTTTAGTGTCAGTAAGGAAATGCTCTTGATTAATTGATACAACCACAATTAGAGGTTTCTAATAAACAATTTAATTGATTATCTAGTTTGTTTGAAGTTTTAATTCATTAACGTACCTATTATACTCCATCCATCAATGATAATGTATTTTAAAACAAATTATCAAGCAAAAACTTGTTATTATCTTCGTCCCAAAATAATATGAAGTTTTAATATCTATAATTTGTTCTAAAGTAATTGATGTTCTCATTCTATAATATATTATTATTTTTTGTCCTAATTTATTCTCACATTATCTCAATAATTAGTTAATGAATGGAGTAAATGTGATGTAATGCCTTTATTAAAAAAGCTTTGCTATATTAGTAAAAGTTTATGAAAAACACATATTTATTGTTATTATTACTGTATGTGTCTAAATAGGAAAATTTCAAAAAAAATTAAAATCTATTTAATTTTAATTATTTTATTTTTCTACTACTCTATTTATAAAAATTAATTCAGTTTTATTGAATTTAATTATCCTATTTAGATAAAAAAAATTATAAACACTATTAAATTAAATAATTATTTGAATACTAAATAATATTTAATAATTTAAAAATATCATTTAATGATTAATTGATATTATTTTTTATGAATACTTTTTTATAGAATAAGAATTTTTATCCATTTAAATTGGTTAAGATTATTTTCAACTCACATAAGTCAAAATTATTTTTTTTATATTATTACTTAAGGTTATTTTTTAATTAACTGTTTTATTTATATTGTCTAAAAGAGTTTCTTATTGAGATTGATGAAAAATAATTATAATTAAAGTTGGTCTAAAATTTTCCTAATTAATATTATAAAAAATAATCAAATTTAAATAAAAAAATAATACTTATAATAATAATAGAAAAATAATTTTTACAAATATTGATAAAAAGTCAGTTCTAATAGATGTCAAAGTAAAAAAACTTAAATAACATTAGTTGAAAAATAAAAGCTAAATCTTAAAAATAGTTACAATAATGTAAATTGATAAATAACTTGTATTAATATCAATTGAAAATTCTAAATTTATATCAGTCGAGAAATAATTAATTCATGTTGTTAAAAAATTTAATTAATATTAAAAAAATTAATTCTACCAACTATTAATAGTATTTTAATTAAGATCGAATCAATTATATTATGAATGATATATGTTTATTTGAAATCGAGTCGATGAAATTAACAGAAGTGATATAGAGAAGATAAAACATAAATAAAATTAAATAAATTACTTAAAATTTGAAATTTAATCATTTTAAGTAACTAAATTATTCTAGTAATTTTTTAATTTTTTCTATGAAAATAACATATTTTATTATAATATATTTCAAATTATTTATAAAAATAAATTATTATTTTTTAAATAATTTAAATAAACTATTAATCTATATATAAAAAATTTAAATTGCATATAATTTGAAAAGGGGTATTAATTTATTGTAATAAGTGGTAACTGCATTTAATTTGTAGGAAAAAATAGCTTAAAAAAAAAGCTAAAATTTGATTTTGAAAAAAAAAATTGTTTTGAAATAAAATGAATAAATAAACTTATGAACCCGTTGTTTTTTGACACTCTCAGGACACTGTAAGTCGCACAATGATTCTAAATGCAGTTAACTCGTAAGTTTATTTAAAACTCTTGATCCATTTATTTAAACAATTGTTTTAAAATAACACTTAATTGTTTATTTTAACTGTATGTCGCACAATAAAATTTTTAAAATGAGTACATTGTTTTGAAAACATTTACAATTAAAATAATCAATTAAGTATTATAATGGTATAACCATTAGGATTTGACACTTATCACATTGTTTTTACCTTATTCTTCATAAATATGGGAAGCTGGTGCATTTTCAAAGTCAAGGGTCAAATTCTTTACCTTTCCATAAAATCTGTCTCAAGGTAAAATATTATAGGCAACATAACATAGGTAATACTAGGATTGCAAAATACCATCCATGGCGTGATAGGAAAGTGTAGCATTGGTGAGGAATTAACTTAGTTTTCCATAATAAGCTCTCACAAGATTTTCTTTTCAGCTTAAATGATTATTAGATTGTGCTAAACAAGGGAAGGTGGTGATGTGTGGTGTGAAGGATATGACTAACAAAAAATTCACTAACTTACCAATGCAATTTATTATTCAAATTCATCATATTTTTTTATTTTTTTTAGTATTTTTTTTTTACTATATATATAAATAATTTTTTTAATTTTACATATATAAAAGAAGAAATCGTATTATGAAACACAAATTGGAAAAAAAAAAAAAGAAATCGTATTTTAAAATACAACTTCAACTTAAATTAAATAATTATAATACATAATACGGTTTGAGGTGAATTAATTATCGATAATCACTTTTTACATGGTATCAGAGTTAGATTAACAAGATTATTAGGTCTAAATTCGACCACTTGTTAATATACTGAACCTTAATTGACAGGTTGTTGTGTTTAGATTGAACCACATATTAATAGATTATGTCCTCGGTTTGAGGAGTCCTTATTGTTAACAAAGTTATTAACAAACTACTATGTAGAGCCTTTATTGTTAGCAAAGTAATTGGATCTAGATTAAATTACCTGTTAATGAGTTACATTCGAGTTTTGAGAATGAATTAGACACTCTTTGTTAGTATGTACAAAAAAAAAAGTTAATAAACCCTTTTTCTCTTGTAAAAAGGCTTTCAATCAATCCATACTTTAGTGGTTTAAGATGAAAAGTTAAATTAAAGTATTTGATTTGGAAGAAAGTAAACTAGGAAGAAAGAATCAGTTAGTTTCAGTTTGAAGTTGAGAAAAAATTATGTGGATGGATCTAGGCATAGGCATATGATGTGGTGGAGTGAAGGCAAAGTAGGTATATGGTGGAAAGAAATTAGTATAATATATATGCATGAGTTGGAGTGAGAAAGTGATGTGCAAAGAATTGTGTAGTTAGTATATAGTATTGTTAGCATGGGAGAGAGGAGAGGGAATCCATGTGAAGAAGTGAGTAATTAATAGCAAAAACATTAAGTTAAGGAAGATGTATATGCCAGCTTGTTTGCTTTTGTTTCTTTATGAATGTAGCGTGAACATGTCGCTATTTCACAACTACATGTCTTTCCAAGACAACAAGATAAGCTACCCACGTTTACTTTTATTTTCAAATCATCAACTATCTTCTTCTTCTTTCTTTTTCATTTCATCCCAAATCTTATTTTCCTCTCATTTATAACTAAACATCCTCATATTCCAATCATCAACCTTAATTCAAACATACTTTTGCTAAAAATTTAATAAGGTTGTCATCCCAAATTCTACGAAAACAGCTAATTTGGTTTTTTATGTTCATCTTTTACTTTGACTTGTAGACAAGAACCAAAAACACTTCTATATTTTCTAATTATTGGTACTTAGATTGTTGCAACAATATGGTTACAGCTGTTTATGGCCTTAATTAAGTTGGAATAACATTGTAGACCAACAAACAATATTGGTAATATATAATTGAAATTATAATAATGTCAACTTATTAAGATCCTTTTTTTAGTTTCTTTTTTTCTATAATATATAGATAGATTCCTTTAGTAGGCATATATGTGCCTAACATGCATGTTCCACTTAATTATCGAAAATTAGACTTGGCTTAATCGTTGGAAAATGGGTTATCATGATTCAAAACTATTTTAGATCATTAGTTGGATGCCACAAATTTGCTTAGAAAACGAAACCACTCTTAAATTAAAAGCTTCATTTCGACAAGCCATTTAAGACAAATAGATAACCTTGGCTGGTTTTCCAATTGTGGGGTACAAATTAAAGTTAAACACACATTTTTCTTTCACTCATAGGTAGATATATGTATAAACAAACATAAATAAACAAAAGGACGATTTTTTTAATGAACTTGAGGTTGAAAATGGCTTGGTACAATCTTGAATTCTTCACTCTTGGTAACTTCATTTTTCCTTCTTTTATTTTTTACCTTATTGTTGGAAAGCAAACAAATTAAAAAGGTTTCATCAAGCTCAACTCAGCACAACAATTTGAAAACAAGGTAAACTTTTTTATCCACAAAATCAAATTCCCACATACATTTATAAAACAAGGGAAAGAAAAAGTTTATGTTCCTATATATTTCAATGATTGAACATTTTTTTTTTCTTTTTTTTTTCCGGCCTTGTCGGATTCTGTCAACCGATGAACAAGACGAAAACCGATTAGTCTTCCGATATACTCTCTAGATGAGGTTTCCATATTCCGATGCGACCTTTTCGACGATCACGACAAGATGATTTCTTTTCTTTGTGAGAGACTTTGAGTGACAGTGATGAAAAATGGTCACCATCACCCTTGCTGCTCTTCATTGTTGATGCTTTCTTTTTCATATCACTATGACCATCAATGCTTCCTTTTCCGGCGTGACGTTTCTTCTCCGGCAGCGAAGATTCCGGGATCAAGAAGTAGATGCTACCCCTTTTGAGCTCGGTCTCCGGGGAGAGGATCAAAATCCGGCGAACAACACCTTGAGAGCTAGGCTTGCTCAGAACATGGTTAGGGTTTGCTTTGAGAACCTCTCCAGCTGTGATTGAACGTGTAATTTCTTCCACATAGCCGTTCAAATGCACTATCCGAATCAAGTCTAGTGCTCCACATGGAAGAACACAAGCCAAACAGCACCTTAAGCTATTTCCCATTGTTGCTCTACGTGTGAATGAAAACTAGGAAACTAAAACTGATCTAGGGTTTCAACTTTGAATCCTGATCAGAAAAAAAAGGTATCTATACCTTTCAAGCCTTAGGCTAAAATTAGGTGTAGCTTTGAATGTTGGAGAATTGTTTGAACAAGGAAGGAGGTGGAGGAAGAGTTGTGTATATATAGCAATAACCGTACTTGTAATGTAAAGGAAGAATTTAATAATGATGGTGGGTGATGATGATGATGTTGTAGTTAATAATTATGGAACTTGGTGGATCCAGATTGACCAAAATGCCCTTTCTGTGACTTCAAATTTTTGGGGTTTGAATATCTCTCACATGGTGGGGTTGGCTTCCTTGTATATGTAATTAACTTGTGTGTGTAGGTTCTGGCTAGCCGCCATGTGTTGCTTTAAGAACTATAGTGACTGTTGTAGTAAACTTTGCCAACTTTGGTTATGGATTCTTGTTAATTAATCAAGTTCTTAGTTTCTTATTTGCTTCACCTTCCAATTTTCTCTTGGTTTCTTAAGGAAAATTAAGCCATGTGATTAATATGCATGCAGTTTTATTTTGACTAGGTTGTTGTTATACATAATGAAGTCAAATATATTTGCATGGAGAATTGATAACCTGCAGAAACATTCATTAATTGAATTACCCAAAATGAAATATTTTATAAAAACATGTAATACTCATGAACAATTGTGCCCATATATATATGATTCAACTTTCATCATCTTGATGAGTTCGCTTAGCCACTTGAAAACCTAGAATTTTATATACTAAAATTGCCTTTAAATGATTTGACACATATTTATTAAAACTTATACTAGTCTAGTACGGAATACAGATAACTATAGACTATAGTACAATTTTTTTTTATTTGGTTTCCCTATTTTTCCTATGAATATGTTGAATGAGGGAAATGAAATAATAGTTTAGAATAATAAATGTACATATTAGGTAAGCCATTAAATGTGTGCATGCAATAGGGGATATGGTAATTGTAAAATGTTCCAAGATAATGAAAACTTTACTTCTACCTACTAAAGTATTATTATTTCTCTGGTGACAACGTATACAGAACTATTAAATGAACAGAAGAAACAAAATATCATTTCCCATAAACTGAGACCTTGGTTGATCAAACAATATTAATTTAGATTCAGAAGGTGCCATGGAAAGTAGTGTGATCAACTGTACGAAAGGTTATAAAGAAATAGATAAATATTGGTATCTGACAAGAAACTAGTTCACCGATAAAAGAGACAAAAAATTAAAGTATGGTTAACATATTAAACCAGAATTAAAGGGGCTAATTACGGCCCTTAATCCTTTCTATTTAATCTATGAAATCCACGTTTGAGGGTAACCATGTTTACCAACAGAATCTCAAGGTCATAATGTTCAGGCTTCAAAGTATTTTTTTAAACAGAAACACTTATTGATACGTATTGCATTGGAAAAGTACGTATATTCAAATACGTACGGCGGTGTCTTACAATCTAAAAGCTACATAAATTATTAAGAATTTGCATTTCTAAACCAATCTCTTTCTTCAACTAATTACTGAGTAGGATTGGTTTATTGCACTTAACATAAAACAGAACACAGTATTCCTTCAAATTTGTATGCTATTTACAATGTTCGTCACAAACAAGTGAATCAGTGATATCTTTTATCAGAAAATAATAAACAAGATATACGATATATGGTTTTGGTGATAAAAGTCAGATTATATATATATAAACCAATATACAACAGTTAAATGATAACCATTTTATGTGTTTATTTACTGTTTCTGAGTGTGTTTATATACTTATATGTACATAACTCTGAAGGAATTAATGTTAGTTTGTGACTGCCCTAAGGAATAAGGGTCTAGGTCTAGGGCATATTTATTTCATCCAGCCTGGGCAATGAATTATGATTCAACTTAATTATTAATGAAGTCTCTGGTTATCTTCATACACGATTATTATTATTTTTTTCCCTTTTGGTTAAAATGTGGACCAAGTTACTATTAATTAGTTCATCCAGTGTACCATGCTAGCTACCTCTCTTGTTTCATATATATAATTGGAGGGTAGGGACTACCTTGATGTAATATTTCTGTCACTTCAAAAATTTCCTTTCATGACAGATATTTGCATGTCCTTTTTTCATGAAAGAAATTTGGTAATGATGGGTACAACTCATGATTGATCAAACTAATAGTTCATCCATGTATGTGACATGGTTTTTGTCTATAAGGAACAAATCGAGAAAAATATATATACCAAGCAATTAATGGATCAGAAAATTTTGGTTGAAAGCGTGTGAAAATTAGACCACCCGTCAAGTCTACATATTTCGGTGATCAGATCTCACCATGCTGTTATTCGATCAGAATACGTGTTTTTTTAATCATTCATTATATTTACAAAATAAATAAATTATGATAATGCCAGAGATCTCAAATTCCCAAATTTTATAAAACTAGATCTTTTTAAAACTTATTTCATTTCAATTTTCAAATATAAAAATATATACTGAACACTTATGTGGCTAGATTTTTCAATTTTCTGCATATGTTTAGCTAGGTATTTATGCATTGGATTCATAATTACTAATTTCTGGTAATGAATTTCCATGAAAAATCAAACTTGAGACAAAGGGCCAAGAAGAAAAATCTCTTGCGATTTGGACTGACATTATTTGGATCTACACATAAAAAAGCTTTACATCATTTACATCATAAACTAAAGAAAAAGAAAAGTAAAAATTACGATTGCTGAATGCATGCATGTCACCTTGAACTTACACTCTAACCAATACATTTCCCTTTTGTTGTGTCTTTTTTCCTTAATCTTTATCCTGTGATGGTAAGTGTAACTGCAAATTTTGGAAGGTAGTGGTGTTGGTGTGCTGGCTATAGATTGATGAACACTGTGTGTAGAGAATGAAGCTTCGTGGAACTGAGGTTTCAGGCACCGACCACAACAGAAGCAGAAAACCTCAATCAAACGTTTCTTCTGATAAACTATTGTGGTGGTTAAGGGAATGCACGAGGTATGCCATTTACAAGATTCCTAGTGCACTGGTATTAAATCTAACACAAAAAGAGAAAACCTTAATTAATTTGAGGTTGTATGTCCTAATTATAATCCATTATTGAACAATGTGAGCTTAGTCTGTCTCTACACTAAAGCCAAGGTGGAAACCCTATTAAATAAGCAGCCACACCTACTATTTTTATCTTTCTCAGTAACTGGAATTTAGAATTGATGTGTGAATGATGAGTGATAATCATTTATTTCATTATTGTAATAACATCCTCCCTGATTGACGCTACCGTGATACTAGTACTACTGTATAGGACTCATTATTAAATACAAAAAAAGTTATATAGTAGATTAAAATATAAGTAAATGTTAATTTTTAAATTTTAGTTAATTAAGAAATAGAGAAAGTATGAAAAGTGATTCATTTTATTTATAATTGAATTAAAAAGTAATTTATACTTATCCCATTATGATTGATCTAAATTAAGAATGACAAAAATACATAAAAATAATAAGAGTCTTCAAAATCTGAATGGAGGATGAAAAATATGAAAAAGTGTAAAATAATATCATAATCTTAATTTCCTGTGTGCTCTTGGCCTATATAAAGTATAATGCACACCAGCATCACCTCGAGGCTCGTTCTGATATGAGTCAACTGAGTCAAGTACATGTTTTTTTAGTTGTGAAGTTAACATCCCAAGAAACTGTGATCTCTAGGTACAGGATTGAGATTCAGATGATTGATCTTCATCTTCACCAATATTTATACACATTACTTTACAATTCTGAATCAATAGCTGATTCGGTGGATAAATGTCATGCAGGGTATAAACAAAGTTTCAAACAAAACAACCAAAGAGAATGCATTTAAGCCACTTAAAATTAGGTTAAGTTATTCTAGTTCTGTAAGTTTTTGTTATCAAATTTTAACTAAGTATTTGAATGTTTTAAAACTGAATCTTTAAACTTGCATTCATCAAACTTTAAGCAGGCAAGGGTTAAACAATGGATTAACAATAATGGTTAACTGATATATTTAAAAAACAAAACAGTTGGTACTGGATGCTGAACGTGGTAACCAGATTTTTATTAATTTTCTATTTGATGCATACGACAAAATTGACATAAAAGAACATAGTTTCTAATGATACAAGTCTGTTCGAGAAGACGACAAATTTAGGGTTTGTACATAGTACCATTTCCCGTAATTCTCATACGTGTTGGACTTTGGATTACATTATTATTCGTATTAATCAATTTTCCAAGATCTCCATATCCTCATCTCCCACCCCAATTTTTTATTTATTCATTTTCCCCTCTACCTATAACTAATAATACACTTCCTAATTACACGTCTCATTCTAGAAATTACTCTTTTCTATACACTTTACATGTACAAATGTTTATTTATATACAATTATTTGGTTATGGTTCTTATGTCTTCAAACAACACCATGTCATTACCAATTCTATGTCAAGAATATACCAATTGTTTTATACACTCTCATTGGATTAATAGTCATTTAATGACTTAAGACTTAGGTGTTTGTTGCTTTGATGAATTGATTGTATTTAGAATAAGTTTTCATGAAGATATCTTGTTTTTCAATCACCATAAAATACTTACTCGATTGTCGTAGATATGTGATCATCAATTATTCTTAGAAAAATAAAATTAAATATAATCATAAAAATATCTTAGGTCATTACTTAATAATCCTAAATTTTATGTAAAAATATTATCGGTCTAACTCATTTTCAAAATTTAAAATTAATTCAGGAAGTAAAATTTGCACTTCACTTATAATTCGGCCTCATTTTTAGTTAAGGTAAAATTTCTCCAACACTCTCACTTCTCATAGTTCAATCTCATTTTTAGTTAATGTGAGATTTTCCCAACACTCTTCCCTCACATCGAAGAATAATTCTCAACTCAAATGTAGTCCATTAACAGATGATTCAATTTAAGTCTAACAACCTTACTAACAATCAAGGTTCTGCATAGCGGCATGTTAACAACTTTATTAACAGGACTCCTCAAATCATGTAAAAAAGATCATAATCTATTAATAGATAGCTCAATTTAGATCCAACAACCTATCAATCAAGGTTCAGTATAATCGAATTTAAGTTCAACAATCTTATTAACCAGACTCTGATATTATATAAAAAGTAATTACGGTATCTAACTTATCTCAAAATCAATTTAGGAGGTAAAATTTATATTTTACTTAAATATTATAATTCGATCTCATTTTTAGTTAATAAGAAATTTTCCCCAAACTCCCTTCCTACCATCATCAGAACTGCCACTACAACACAAAAATACAAATTGATATGCAAGTATGGTCACATCACATAGTTTGTTTATTTTGAGTGAAAAATATGAGTAGTAGGTGAGATTAGATGTTACAGTATCTCTCCCATATGGTTTTGCATGTTAAGTAAAGCTTTGCAGTGAAGTTCCTCGGGATGTTATTGCAACTACCAAATCTAAATATAATTTTGTAAGCATTGCTTCATGTTTCGAAACATTGAATGGGATCTTGGAGAACGAAGATCGAGATCGAGATCAGTTTTAAGCATTGATGTTAACTGGCAAAGACCTATATAATTTTGCAGTATATGATTTGCATCCACGAGTGGGTTAGTATCCAATCAAATCTAATATTAAAACAATCTCTTCTTCCTAGATAAATAGCTTCTATTTTAGATGGTGCATGCATCGGTTTAATTCCCCACAATCAAATATAATCCAGATATGCAATCAAATTGCTATTAATAAACTTACCTTCACGTACTCATTCAATATACTATACTTCTATATTCTATTCATATTTATTATCTTCAAAATTTTATTCAATAATCATAATCACAATCCCAATAACAAAATTAGTAGCATACCTAATGGGTTAGGAGAAATCAATACACCAAAAAATCTAATATTAATTACTTAGATATATCTATGCATGTGTTCAATTATCTTGTATTTGTGTGGTGCGAGGATTCATAAATCAGATTTATATAAATTATTGGTCAAAGTAAAAAATAGAACATTGCTTATTTCAATGTGTGTTTCATTATAGTTAACTAGTACAAAGATAATATCGTCTCGACTATAACATATTTAAATTATTTATGTCACTTATTTTATTTGTAAGTCATTTTTTTATATAAATTTTATTGTTTTATTTTAACTTTGGTGATTCTACCTATTTCAAATTCTACCTATTTCAATTCACAATTCATCATGATTGAGTAGGAGTGAGACTTTCATCTCAATCTAAAGAAAAAGAAAGAAGAAAAACTCAACCAAATTTAACTATTTTAATTGATGGAACAAATTGAAGTGGGTTTCTAAAGGTACCACCTTTTCCCTAACTACACCCATCAACATTTTAGAATAAAACCCTAACTACACACTTTAATTTCTTGCAAACTTGATTTACAAAAATGGAGTAACATGGTTTTGGAGTATTTTGTGATTGGGGGTGGTGTTTAGTAGTTAGAAGTGTCATTTATCTTGATTTTGTATCTTAGTGTTTTTTTTTTTCTCCTTATAGGTATTATAGTAAATAAAACAAAAATTTCTTGAAATTTTCTCAAATTATACTTACACCTTCTATTTTTTTCATTATTACAACGATATGGGTTAAGGGATGCAAGTGTAAAGTTATTTTTAAAACTTAGAGGATACATATGTAATCTAAAAACAAAAATAATTTTTAAAATATTTTTTTGATAGAATTTTTAAAAACTGGGATGTCCTAATTTAAGTATTTTATTTATTTATTCTTTTCGTCGTTGTAATAAAGAAGTTATTTGTCTTGATTTTAATTTATTTTCTTATTTTTGAAATTTAAAAATTATATCATTTTAAGGTCTGAATTGAAATTAATTTATCCCCAAATAATAAAAGAAAATGTGTTAGGTTTGTTGGTCCATAAGGTAAATTTAAAAGAAAAAAAAATATCAAATTGGGCTCCTTCAGCCCATTTCAAATTATGTTAAGGCCTCTTACAAAAATAAGTGAAATGACAAAAAGTATAATATCATAAAAACAAAATAAATATTTTTAAAATGAAACTACATAAAAAAAAAATTATAATTACACTAAAATGTAGAATAATGTAAAACAAAATTTATAAAAGTATAACTTTGTAAACTTAGGACTCAACTTACATCAAGCCAAAATTAGGTTAAAGACTGCTTTTTTTCAGAAATGGACCATTTTTAGGTTTTCATACAAACCTTTTCAATTAAAAACTTCAAGTCTAATGTAATTGAAATTTTTTTGGTAATTCATTTAATTGAATATGGACAATAATATTTTAATATTATTATATTAAATATTAAAATTTGTATGATATATTAAAATCATGTATTTGTTTATTGTCATTAAACATATTGACCTACATAAAGAAATAAATTTATTAGATTATTAAAAAAAAATACCTTATGTAAAAACTTTATTAATACATGTCTAAATAAGTAATTCATTATGTTACATTAGTTGAACATAACTCTGAATAGATACACGATTTTATTGAATTTAAAATAATCATGTAAGGGAATTTAGATAAAATTTTTTATATTATATATATTTCTTTATTAAGTGTCTAATATAAAAAAATTTCTATTTTAGTGCATTCCCCGATATGGAAAAAGTTCTCTTTTCTTTTTTAATTTTCTTTCTTTCAACCAAATGAAAAAAAAAAAAACACTTTCTAATATTTTTTTATCATTTATATTATAATATTTATTAGTTATGTATAAAAGTCAAGTGCTCTTGCACTTGCACTTGCACTTGTTTGTTTAGTTTCAGTATCAGTTCTTTCTTGGTTAGGTTTTCCTCTTCCTGACACAACATACTATCTCTCTCTGATTCTTGCGACGATTCAACAAAGTAGAAACCATCACTCAATCACACATTCATCTTCTGGAATCTCCGATTCATTCCAATGGCATCTAAGTTCGGCTTAGCCGGCGGCATTCCCGAGCGCAAGGTGCGTCCGATATGGGACGCCATTGATTCTCGCCAGTTCAAGAACGCTCTCAAGCATGTCACCACGCTCCTCGCTAAGCACCCTAGTTCCCCCTACGCTCTTGTAAGAACCCTAATTCCCACCTTCACTGCATTCATTTTTCGTTCCTTTCCAACTCTCATTGTTTTCGTGCTCCTGTTTATCCAATCAGGCTCTCAAAGCGCTCGTGCTGGAACGGATGGGAAAGCCTGAAGAGGCGTTCTCAGTCGCGCTCAACTCGAAGGAGCTTCTTTATGCGAATGAATCTCTGCTGATGGACGATCTCACTCTCAGCACGCTGCAGATTGTGTTTCAGCGATTGGATCATTGTTAGTCTCTTTTATTTGTTTGTTTTGTTTACTGCTGCGACTGGTGTTTTTGTTATATGCAATGCTTAACTTACTAATTTGATGCTTAGTAACAAATAGACTCCGTAACAAACCTTTTGATTTTAATCCTTTTTAGATTATGTTTTAATAATCCCTGTAATGTTTCAAATTTTTTGCTGTTAGTCCAGGTCGATGGGTAACTGTGACCTGAGATGCGAAAGTCAGGGACTCAAATGATAAGTACTAGATTTATTAGTGGGGATAAAATAGAAATTGTATAGACTCTAAGTAATTATTAGCAACAATTAAGTAACAACGGGGAATAATGCGAGGGATTTTTGAAAACAAGAAGGTAAAAGGATGAAAATGAAAAAGTGGATAAACTACATTACATTGAGTAAGAACATATTTAAGCATAACAAATAAACATGACTTTTGATGCACTAGTTATGTGTGTGTTGGTTGATTAGACTTTGTGTTTGAGCAGTGGATTTGGCTACTGGTTGTTATGAACATGCCTGTAGTAAATTTCCCGGTAACTTGGAACTGATGGTGGGGCTGTTTAACTGCTATGTTCGAGAGTATTCGTTTGTGAAGCAACAACAGGTTTGTGTTTGTGTGTGTAATGTCTGTTTATGTTTTATATTTTTATTTATTTTTACAACTTAATGTTTTGCTATTGTCTCATTGACAGACAGCTATCAAAATGTACAAGCTTGTTGGAGAAGAGAGGTTTCTTCTTTGGGCAGTTTGTAGCATCCAATTACAGGTTATCCCGGATCATTTTGTAGCCTTAGTTATCTTTTTGCAGTGTCTATTAGAAGTGTTATTTCAACGCATTGCAGTTTAAAAGGGAATAAACATGACCTGAAAGTGAAATGTCATGATGTGACAGATAGATAAGAAAGTAAAGTTTATTTAGAAAGCCGTGATCACTGCCAGTATATTAGTAGTAAGCTGGTTTCTTTGCAGTTTATGCTGGCCTATGTTTTAGTGTTGTTCATTTCTGTTCATTTTAGAATGGACATTAGTTTCTTTACAGTTCGAGCTTGATATTTATTTTATCTTAAACTTCTTTATTTACTTATTTTACGGGAACTGGGCTATTCATAGGTACTTTGCGGCAGTGGAGAAGACAAGCTTTTATTATTAGCTGAAGGCTTACTTAAGAAACATGTTGCTTCACATAGCTTACATGAGCCGGAAGGTGATTTTTTTTTTTTTTTATCTGCTACTGCTATTAGTTATTTTGATAAAAATTAAATTCAGCTACCTAAATGCAGCTTTAGACTTTGAAATAGGTTTATCAAGATGGAGTTTTAGACTTCCCACTGTCTGAATGAATGATTCTCACTATGAAACCATAGAAAGCTCTAGAGACAAAATCATTTTTATCTGGACCAGAGATAATAAAACAAACACTTTTAACGCAAAATGGACTCCAACTCAAAGGATTCCTTATCATTTAAGTAATAAAAAAATTGAAATTTTCAAGAAATAGTGGAATCTTGAATTGAACACTATTAGTGTTAAGAAAAAAGACGAAAAAGGCACCAAAAACCTTTTCTTGAAGAAGAATCTCCTACATTTGTTCTTACTTATCTATTATTTTCAACCATTAGACTTTACTGTATCATCAAGTATACCATGTGTATGCATTTTAAATTTCCGAAAATGGTTGCAGCTCTTATGATCTACATTTCTATATTGGATCGGCAAGCTAAGTTTGTGGATGCTTTGGAAATTCTGTCGGGGAAATTGGGATCACTGTTGGTGATTGAAGTTGATAAGCTACGGATGCAGGTAATCTCAATAGTTTTCTTCCTGCTTTCTAATTTCTGTTTAGGGTTTAACTTTGAAATTTCATACATTATTTGTTGAGTATAAATGACCATCTGGTTAAATTTTCAAATGTCTATTCAGAAATTAAAATCTGTACAGAAGTGCATTTTTAGATTCAAACTATGGTTTCATCCTTTCAGAGGAGGCTTTGAACTTCCAATGCACATAAAAATATAACACTATTGTACTGGAAAACACACCATAAGAATCAGCCTTTTGTACCTGTTTAGTGGTGGTATTGGAGGATAAATTAATTGAATCAAGCAAATGGAAAATTTAACTTGCTTTGTGCTAGGTTTGTTTTCATGGCTTTATGTGGTGCTCTATACCATCCTCCTTTATCTTTTTTTTTTCTTCCAATTCCAATATTGTCATATCTCTATAAAATAGAAAAAGTAACAGGAATCAGATTTTTTTTTTCTTTATTATCTTATCAACCTCTATGCTTTGACTTTAAGTTGACAGGGGAGACTTCTGGCTCGGGCAGGTGACTACACTGCTGCAGCTGATATCTTTCACAAAATTCTAGAGTTATGGTATGCCTGGGATATGCCAACTTATTCTTTAGACAAAAATTTCAAAACTTAGATTATTCACTGGTGGTAGTTGTTGCTAATGGATAAAAGTGGTCTTGGCTGTATCTAGAGTATCATTAACAAGATGTCTGTAAAGTGTGCTAAAAATTGAATTTTGAGAATAAAATTTTTACTATGACTGTTCTAGCTTCTCCTTTTTCTTTTGGTAATTATATACTTTTATATAGATTAATGTTTATTTTCAGTCAGGTTTTTAGTTGTAAACTTATGGACTAGTAGTAGAAAGGCAGGGTCTGAATTGCTGAATGGCTATGGTATGTAGGGTACAGAAGTCCCAAATGTTGACTGCTGTCCATGAGCTGAACTCTTATTATGTCACTGTCTGTGAAGCACACCTGATTACTAATGATCTTATTTTCAATTGTAGTACAGAAATTGTAAACTGCTCTTTTGGCTTTCAACTGTTCTTGATTCTTGTTAATCTGTGCTTTATTAAGTATGATATGTTAGCTAACATGCCAATGTTATGAAGTGATTTTAACAAGTTTGTTCCTTGAATTAAACTCATTCATAGTTTTCTTTTTGCATGTCTTCTACTTTTGTTGTCCTGTTTTTTCTTCCATTGATATTGTCTCATCATTTGGCAGCCCAGATGACTGGGAGGGTTTCCTTCATTACCTAGGCTGTTTGCTAGAAGATGAAAGTATTTGGTGTGATGAGGTTTTTAATGATCCAGTTCATCCCCCAAAGTTTGTCAATTGCAAAGTCTCACACTTGACTGAGGAAGAGGTGAATGCTTAGTGTGGTGACCTTTATTTATGACAATAATTTTTGCATTGAGGGACTGTTATTGTTTTCACGGAACTTGATTCTTGTATAATTACAAACTATTATATGAATGCAGTTTGACAGTCAAATATCAATTGCATCAGCGTGCGTACAAAAGTTGCAAGCAGATACTGTTAATAACTTGATAAGGTGTCCATATCTGGCAGCTATTGAAATTGAGCGGAGAAAGCATTTATATGGCAAGGGAAATGACGAAAATGTAATGGATGGTATTTTGCAGTACTTTTGCAGGTATCATATGATGCAGAAGTTATTATTCCTATGATTTCTTAATTTTCTTCTTGAATATCATGCATGTAAAGTGCTTTACAGATGGCGGGAATGACATTTGATATAGACTAATGCTACTAGGCAAAAATCCAATAGAATTTAAATTCTAAGTTTATAGGTTCAGATCTATTTATTTGACGACTTAGTTTGTTTAATAATTGTGAAGTGTGAAAACACTATTTTTGGTATCTTTCCTGTGTATTACTTTTGTTCTGTTTGAAGATATATTTCAATTCTTTTCCATTTTCCTACTTTCTAATAGGTTATAACTTGTGATTTTCAAATATTGGATTAACTAGCTGTATTAATTATTATTCTTTAATAAATTGGTCCCTTTTACATTTAAAGTAATGCTTGTAAAAGTGGAACTTACAATTGTTTGAGTAAGACTGCTTAATTTTTCATAGGTTTGGTCACTTGAGTTGCTTTACTTCTGATGTTGAGATGTTTGTTGAAGTGCTCACTGCTGATAAGAGGATAGAACTCCTGGAGAAGTTAATGAACACCCGTGACACTTTATCAGCTCCACCAGCCAAGGCACTTGGGCTGTCTATAAGCTATTTCAAAATTAAACAATTATTGCTAGGGGACATTTCCACATCTTGTGCAAGTGGTAGGTGTCGTATTGTTGCATACTAACTAATATCCATTAATTTTTAATTTGGCTTCATGTTATTGCAATGCACTGTCCTGTTACAGATATAAATCATGTCTGTGTTCTCACCTAATGAATTAAGCTTTAGGGAAGTTAGTCTTTCAGTGTTAGATATAATAAAATATATGTAATTCAATTTTGCTGTCCATCATCCTTTAATCAAATTATAATTCAGCTAAAGGCTGAGTGAGCATGTATTTAATCCTCTAGCTCAAAGGATTATTTTAATGAACATGAGAAATTATTTTTTGATACATCTGATATTCAGTCTAACAGTTTTAGCATATCTTTAAGATATATAAAATAAAGTTATTATCAGTAGTACTATAAAATCTGTTAAACTGTTAAACTACCTTTGTGTTCCATGTGTCACAATAACAATATGCTGCACTCTACTTTTTATTTTTCTTTTGAATTTTAAAAATACAGGCTCTGCTGGTGGTTTGCTGCTCCTGCCCGTGCAGAGGACAGGAGTCACTGTCTAGCTTGGTTTAATTCACTTCCAAACTTGTTCATATCTTTTGATTAAATCATAATATTTGTTGAATTTGATCTCCATGTTGTGCATCTTTTCTTGCACTAACATAATGACTCCTTCCTAATTATTCTATCCCGATATTTTTTTGTTCTGTCAATGGAAACAATCTCCTCCAGATTTGCGCTCTTAACTTGTCTTGTAGGTCATAGTCTGTGCTTCCATACTTTGAGTGTTAATGTAATGAATACAAGTGCTTTTAAATTTGTCTCAGATCTTGAGGTCTCTTGTATTCAAATGTTTGAACTGTATTGCAAAAACCTTCCACTTTCAAAAGATTTGGATCCACAGGAGGGCATACATGGTGAGGAACTGCTTTCAATGATATGTAGCATTTTGGTCCAGGTATGTTGTATTAAATTTCTTTTCTGTATTGCACATTGAAAAAAAATTGAAGGTATTCTATTCTTGTTATGGTTTTAATTCTTTTTGTTGAAACATGAATCTACTTATTTTCCTAGTTTTTTGGGTGTGGGTGGGACGGGAGTGCCGGAGTGGGAGGAGACGTACAATACAAAGAGATTTAATGGTTAGGTGCTAAGTTGTCATTGTCAATGTAGAATAAGCAGAGTGATTGACCAGCTATTTCTTATTCGATGTATCAAATTCTTAATAGCAGAAATGATTTGTCAATTTTGTCTGTCTTTCCTTTTTCCTTTTAAATTGATATTCTGATCTTGTAAGTTGTAACTCAGTATTTTTCTTTACTGATATTTCTTCTATTAAAAAAATCCAATGATGGCTTTTATTGGGCTAATATGCTCAATTTATATGGGCTTACATGCTCAATTTAAACATTGAACTTGGTTTTAACTTTTAAGAGTTTCACATATTCTATTCATTTGAAACACGAGTCATTTATTCTTTTTATAGTTTTTTTTTTCTATAAAAAATCATGTAACCAAGTGTGGTAAGAGAATTTAAAACTCTAAATTTGTTTGTTTCTCAATTTTATTCTTGTTTCTAAATTTAAATTCTTCATTCTGCTTTAGAATTGTATGATTCTAGTGTGCTATATATGTAACATTGCTACTCATTGTTGTGCATAGAAATATACATCAGCTAATTTGTAACATTCCAAATATTTATACAATGCTCTGACCATGGTTATCCTCTTCTGATTTTATTTGTATAGTTATTCTGGCGTACCAAGAATGTTGGCTATTTGGTAGAGGCAATAATGGTTTTGGAGTTCGGCTTGGCAATTCGAAGGTCGGGATAATTGTTTTGCCTTATATCTTGAAATTTCTCATGAAAAATGTATTGAGTTGAGGAAACATTTCATTAGTGCTGTGTTCTTGGGATGTATCTGACGGGTTCATTTATGTGCCTTCATATGTTATTACACTAGTTTTTGACCCTTGCCCAATACTATAAAATATTATGTTTGGACTATCTCATTTAAGAATGTGAGAATTGCAACTATATCATGTGTGAAAAACCTTTTAATGGACTCAGCTTTATCATTTACAATTTAATATTAACATTTCTAAGATTTGTCTCAATTTTCTAATTAGTATTACAATTTTTTTTACTTTTTTTTTTTTAAATTAGAATAATTTTTTTTCCTTAATTAGATCTTTCCCATTTATATTGTATTTTAGAAGGATTGAGTTTATCACTACATCGGTTAGCTATAGGTACTTGACTTATGAACCTATGGATGTTGCCATTTTTAATGGTACAGTGGATTGTTGACTTCTTCAGTTGCTTACTTATTCTCCTTGTCTTTAATCAGACATGTGTCACAATACAAGATCTTGCTGTTACATTTGTATAGCCACTGTGGTGCTCTTTCTGTGGCGCATGAATGGTATGGTATTTCAATTCTATAATTTTACATTATTTCATAAAATATTTCTTGCTTATTGGTTTATGTTCATGTATTTCAGCCCCTGTTACTAATTTCTTGCCTCTACTGTCTAAAGCTTGTTTTTCTTGTCTTCAGGTACAAGTCCCTGGATGTCAAAAATATCTTGATGGAAAGTATTTTGCACCACATATTGCCTCAAATGTTGGTATCTCCACTTTGGACCGAGTTGAACAATCTGCTAAAAGATTACCTGAAGTTTATGGATGACCACTTCAAAGAATCTGCAGATTTAACATTTCTTGCATATCGACATAGAAATTACTCAAAAGTATGTATACTGAACTCTTGTAGCTTCCAGAGACTTTCCTTTTTGAGTTGAATTACTTGGAGCATATGGATGCATAAAGTTGTGGTTGCTAGCCGATTTTCTTTTAACGAACCCTTCATTCATAACTGGTTTGATACTCTATGCTTAGTTACAGTATTCAAATATAAGATCATCGAACCACCTCTACTGCCCCCCTCCCAGAGTAAAAATGAATATGAAGCATAAAAGGGTTGAATCCTCTTTAACATTTGATTAGGTTTGAAGTCTGCATAATTGATGCAAGGCTGCAGACCAGTGTTGTCAGGTGGTGGAGGCGGCTTTTTAACAGACCTCCATGATGTTGGTGGTGTGGCAGATTTTAAATAGTGGCACCATGTCACCTATGGCAGAAAATTTTCCTTAAAAAAAAGTCTGGGCCATGTGGCCTGATCCGAACCTGGTTCAAAAAAGGGTTAAAAACCCTAAATTTGAATCTGTTATGCATGAAGGTTCACTTCCTCTCCTAGTCTCCCAACACAAAGTTTAGGGTTAAAAACCCTAAACTGTCTACTGGGGACCTCCAACTATTGTGACCACCATCCGTTAGCTTCTTCCATTCTTCTTTGGCCACTGTCCACTGGCTACCTTTTCTTGCACCCACCTCTGAGAAAACTTTTTTTTTTTTTTTCTGTTCTGTTTATTTTAATTTTTTTTTGTTAATAATATATTTGAATTCTTTAATTTTCTTATTTCCTTAATTCTGTTAAGCATCTATCTATTCTTTTTCTCTCTTTATTTTTCCATTTTAATAAACTATCTCAATTATTTTATCAGCTACTTTACTTTTTCTTTTATTATATACTTTTTTCTAATTTAATCATTTATTCAATTCTGTTTTACCTTATACTTATATTGTTTTTTTTTTCAAAATGTATTATTTAATTCATGTTTTTAATAGCTTCTTTCTTTATATTATCTGAATAGTGTTTTTTTTAATGAATTTTCAATCCTATTTCTTAATACTTGGCTGCTTTGTTCGATACTGTTTTTACTCCAATACTTATACAAAAAAGAGTACTGCTCTTTTTTATTCTATTTATGTTTTAATTCTTTTCCTTTTAGATTTTTTGAGCGGTGTTTTTGAATATCTTTCAATTCTATTTCTTAATGCTTCTGCTACTTTGTTCAATACTGTTTTTTCTAATACTTATACTGAAAAGAATATTGTTTTTTCCTTAAATTTTGTATATGCTTTTTTTGTTTTTTAATTCTGTTCATTTTAGCTGTTATTTTAATGTTTTATTTATTTCTGTTTTTTTAGTACTTAAACTCATGCACACATAAATGTTATTTTTATCTTGTCCACGCCATTTTCCATATGTATTTGGCAGATTTTTTGCTCACTGCCACAATCTGGCATTGATTACACTCCTGGAGACAGTTCTGTTGGAATCCTAAACTCTAAGTTGGGACATGGTTATTTTATTCAAACATTAAAGAACTTTAAATTAACTAATTTATTAATCTCTGCTCAACCTTGTTAGAATGAAGTCAATGTTTGACCATGTTTTGTTGTATTCTTGATGGAGTGACATACTCATAACATAGGTAGTGCATGCGGTGTATAGTTTGATTGGTATGTTTCTGCTCACGCAAGTGTAAAATAAATGTACACATTGCATGACAATTTTCTGTTCATGTCAGTTCTGATGTAATGTCGAAAGAACCATGTCATGGAGATTGAATTGATGCAATGTTATATTCCAGGTAATTGAATTTGTCCAGTTTAAAGATAGGTTGCAACACTCTAGTCAGTATTTAGTGGCTCGAGTTGAAACATCCATTTTACAACTAAAGCAGAGTGCAGATAACATTGAAGAAGAAGAGGTGACTCATGACTTGAAACTGTGGTATATTTCATCACCTCTCTTATTAAATTTGAGTGGTAGGTCTAACCAGTTCAGATGTTCTCAGGGTGTCCTTCAAGGCTTGAAATGTGGTATTCACTTCCTTGAGCTGTCGAAGGATGTAGGGTCAAAGTCTTTGACCTTCAATGAAGACTTGCAGACACGGCCCTGGTGGACACCAACATCAGAGAAAAATTACCTTTTAGGTTAGTTTTTCAATCATATTTCTAGCTTAGGTTGTTTGTATTCTTGTTACCTTTGACATCAATATATTAAACAAATATGAATCCGTAAAGTAAGTGTCAAAGGTAAAGGATATCAATTTGATATCTACATTACAAAGAATTTAACTTGATATAAATTGTTTAATAACTTGGTTTCCTCGAGTAAATAGCCAATTTAGAGTGATTAGACAGACTTATGGTAATGGGGTTGATCTTGTTTGGATGGATGAATGTGTGGGCTTGTACAAATCCGAATAAAATGGAAAATCACATGATGTGGCAATCCTTATAGCTAGTAAAGCTCAATGTCGTTTGTTTATTTGTGGCGTATAACTAATTAAGTGCAGTTCCAAATGTCATGGTTTGGACATAAGATTATAATCTGGTATTATTTTCTATTGTATCTGTGTTTATTGATTGCTAATTAAGCAAGCATAATAGATGGTTGTCTTCTGTTTCAGGGCCATTTGAAGGGATTTCTTGTTATCCGAAAGTAATATTGGTAGGTCAATCCTGTCCTTCATGATTTGTGGCTGGTTTATGCTCTTGTTTCAGTAAAAACTAAAGTATCTGTATGGATCTTCCCCCCCTTTTATTGCATGGTTTGTCAATGGATGTAGACCAAAAATATGGAAACAAGTGTAAAGAGAGTCATTGAGAAGAAATCCCTACTTCCTCGGATGATCTATCTTTCGATTCAAAGTGCTTCAGCATCAATCAAGGAACATGCTGAGGCCAATGGTTCTGTTACTCCAGACGTCTCATCAGAGCTAAAATTGTTGCTGGAGCGTTATGCACAATTTTGGGGCCTTTCTCTCTCTGAAGCTATACAAGTGGTCATGGGTTTCTCTAATGAAGAAAAATGTTGTGCGGTATGTTTGTTCAGTTTTTATGCTACTGTTCATATATTTTGTAGAGATCCATTTAACAGAGTCTGAGTAGCATTTTAATGTTTTAGCAAGTCTTACCTACACGATATGAAGATATTTCAGGATAAGAAGTGAAATGGAAAGACATTTCTTATATTAATATACAGAAAATGATACCTGTAAACTAGATGTGATGGTACAGAAAAATGAGCTGTACCTAATGAATTTGCAGTTTATTATAGTGCTTGCAGTAACAGTTGTGCAACTATTTCGGCCGTGTTTAAGTTAATTATTCTGCATGAAAATATCTTATCTTTTTACATGGTGCTACTTGGAATTTGATCCATCTCTTAAAAATTGTAGCAGGTTTATGACTCCAACTTGATTGACTGGTTGAATTTCACTGTATTTTTAAATGCTTGGAGCTTGAGTTCCAATGAATTTGTAAATCCAGATGGAAATGGATATAGGCCTCGAATTTGGAGTATCTTAGATTCTTTACTGGAAAAGTATATTTTAGAGAAGATTAGGTCCATAGAGCCTGAGCTCTGCTCATCTTGGAGTGGCATTGAACTTCTGATGCAGTTAGTTACAGAACCTTTGGCGTGGCATGGACTTGTAATCCAGTCCTGTTTGAGATCCTGTTTTCCATCTGGTAAAAAGAAAAAGAAAAGTGGATCAGCTTATCAGTCTAGCTCGAATCTGGCTCGTGCAATAACAGATTCTGTCGTGCAATTATCTCGTGTACTAGAGGACGTTATGAAATGGATTAGTGAATGGAGGAGAAAACCTGAAGATGAGAATTTGGAGAACATTTTTTTTCTTCTAAACAAAGACAAGCATAATGATGGTCCGGGGAAGGTCTTTAGCATGTTAGAAGCATTTCTTTCCTCTGTGGACGACGCTGAACTTGGTGATCATATCTCCCTACCTCTCAAGTCTTGGAGTCCTGCCGATGTTGCCAAGAAAATAACAACTGGGAAGCTAAAAGTACTGATGGAGTTTTCAGCCATATGTGACTCAAAATTGAAGTTATTACAGTCTATGAAACTGCGGATAGCTCAACTGTGAAGAGTCTTCCATTATGGCGCTGAAGTTTTACTTCAGCTTGCTACGGCTCATCAATTTCAAAACGCATCTTCAATGCTAGGGGTTGAGAAAACGTGCTTCTGTTCTGCTGTTATTTTCATTGGCTTCATCTACAGAATGCTTTATCGGAAGTTTCTGTGGAGAAGTCATCATGGTTTGTGGCTCATTGTTCGCTCTAGTTTTTATTGGTCATTTTCCTGTAAAATTTTCTGGAGTGTACATTAAAATCCCCTCCCCCCCTTTTTTGAGCTGTTGCCGGATCTTTTCAGAAATGTAGTCTGAGCAGAAATTTTGGCAGTGTATCATTGGTTTGAATTTTTTAATCATAGTAAAATTTCAAAATACTCTGATGATAGAAACCACTGCAATTTTTATTCTTAAGATTGAAAAGTTCTCCTATTGAACACACTTTTATTAGTATTTCACTTCTTTTTTCCTTTATATTCTCCTCTAAATTTAGTTAAGTTCTTAAAAAATAATCTATAATGTATTACTTTTGACTTTTATTTATGACTGTAAAAAATTGAGATTTTAACAAATTTTATCTTTACAAAGTTTCTCTAGACCCAATTGAAACTATTCAGAAAAGGTTGTCATGGAAGTAACACGTGAGCAATGCCTGCATATGCCATTTTCCGTTCGTAATTGCATTTAATTAATTGAGTTTACGAAATGTTTTATTAATGGAGAAGGACAGAGATAGTACACAGGAATGAAATAAATAATAGAAATTCCTCCTCCATCTTTACAACTTGTGTTTTTTGTTTTTAAAGGATATAAATTACGTGGAAAAATTTGCAATGTTCACACGATGGTTTTAGGATGCTTTCGTAAGAGTTACGTACTTTTTTCTTGTACACTCTATTACAGTTCAAACTAAAAATGATAATGTGAAGTTTCATTTCAGATTCTGCTTAGTTTCAAAGCTTTTATTGGTTTGTACCTCTCGGAAGTAAAGGCCATATAGATTTCAAAGCTTTTAGTCACTCTAATTATGTTTTTGAACTTGTCATTCACCCAACGTATCTAATTATGTTTCCTCCAATGCAGTTGGGTTCATTACTACTTTTTCTTAAGGAATCACTCATTTAGAATTTTAAACAATGTTAGCATTAAATAAATAACTAATTTTTAAACATGTTTTTAATTTCATAATTTGGATGATTTTTTTCTAAATTTATAACTTTTTTTAGTTTTAAAAAATGTTTTTTTTTCCTATCGAAAATACCATTGGAGATTGTCAACTAATAACTACAATTTGTTTATATAATATTTTACTCAATTTTAAATTTTTATCTTAAAATATCTAATCATATACTTATTTTCCTTTATATTCATTTTGATAACATTTAAGTATAAGATATTTGTACAAAGAGATTAATTTATTTTTTAATTTATTTGTACAAAGACAAAAATATTTTAAGTGAAAAAAAAACCAATATAATAATGAATTTAACTTTTCTATACTGCCAGTATAACAAATTTACACACTCAATTAGTAATAGATTATTATTGGTATAATTATTTTAAATTGATGACAGCATTGAGAGTGTAAAGCAATTTAGACTCTGGTGGGTATATATTTTATTTATTGCTTATTCTAATAGTATTACAAATACCATTTACATTGGAAACATGGAAATTAAATTTATCAGCCTGCCTCATTTGAAATATGATATGTGAAAGAGATGTGCTAACCAAACTTATTAGTGCCTCGATTGGTTGATGATTGAACAAGAACTTATTTGGTTGAAGAAAAGAGTGAGAATGCATATTTAATAGTTACGAATTATTTAACTTTTTATTTTATTTATTTTGACACAATGTTTTGAATCTTTTCACTTGTTTTTGTAATTTGAACTTATTCATTTTTTATGTAAATTCATATTACTTCCTAATAACATATGCATGATGTAATAAGTTAATTGCATAATTTCTTTCTCCGTTTTCATATGTTAAAATCATTTTATGTTATGCTAAAACAAAATTTGGTGACTTTTTATTTAAATTTGGTAACTATTTTAATAAGAGGATAGATACCAATCGAAGACGAGCTATATACTTGTTTCCAGCTATAAAACAAAGTTTATATAACACTTATTAGTTTGGACAAGTTATTTAACATTTATTAAGTTGTAAATACAGCTAATGTTTTAGAAATTAACATTGGAGATATAATGATATTCTTATTATTATTATTATTATCAATGTTTTTTATTAACAAATATTATAATGAAAACTCTTTTCAGTGGATCTATCTTAGAACTGAAAGTTGCTAGTTTGATTGGACTGAACTAGAATTTCTAAAACAATGTCATAAGTTTGGTGATATAAAAAAAAGTAGTTGAGAGTAGAAAATTTATAAAAGGTAATGAGTTGAATTTTCCACAGAAATTTGTTATGGGCAAAAGTCTCTGAATTTGCACTCGTAACATAGTTATCCAAACACTATTAAACTAGAAAACACATGGAACAGTGAGACCAGGCCACCAAACTCATGGAATTCTCATTCTAGCTATGTTATCTTTCTTATTCTATGAAGCTTTGTTTTTGTAATTTGAAGGAGTGAAGGTGTTAATGCCACTTTCAAATTAAGCAAAAGTGGTATGAATTGTGTACTGTGTACATCATAAACCATAGAAAGAAATAGCATTCTTCATAACCACCGAACAAAATGAAAATTCAACCTCATCTTAATTGCGCTATTATTTTCTTTCTTAGTTCTTGTTTTTCCCAAGCTCAAGTTATTACCATGTGTCACCGTCAGAATAAAGGAAATGGAGACTCTCAGATTTATATGTTCAGAAAAACTCACCCGTCACATGACCATATTTTTTCTTTAGTAATGTTAAAGAATGCTTTCTCTAGTAAACCTTTTTATTGATTAAATTTCATTAGAAGTGAAAAAGAAATGAGTGGATGTTGCATCTTATTTAAGATTTCTTTCACCTGATTTTATAATTTTCAATAAATTTTAATCAAATACTATATTAGAAGACTATTTTCCTAATACTCGTATTTTTTTTTTTTTTATTTATGAATGTTTAGGTGTGTTGAGTACAAAAACTCAGCATCAGAGATCAGAAGAAAGTACTTACAGAAGTATTTCTGGATTTATCAACGAAAGAATTTAAATTTATATATGTATGAGATATGAGTCAAATGACTAATATTATTCAGATTCTATTATCAACTCAATCAAGTCCTTGCTAGATCAATGAGTCACGTATCAAATTGGACGAACCAATTTGTATTAAATTAAAAAATTCACTGAATTAGGTTCACCCACATCGGTTCAACCATCGGGTCGTTAATTTGGTTCGACTGGCTTAAGCAGTGGTTTGCTTTGAACAATTTGATCGACCAAGTCACCATTTTACTCGGAAAAACAGCAAAATCACACAAATTCTATAACATTTCCAATCCAAAGACCAGTTTGGACCATTTATATTACCAATTCTCAATTGAACCGGTTCCACTGGCCTATTTTAAAAGGGTTTTACAACACTGCTTTTACGATATGATGATAGACCCATTCATCATATTGTAAACTGGCAACTATTCCTTATTCAAAATACTATCATATTCTTAGAAAATTGCAGTGCTACAAAGGACAAATTCAACTTCTGCTTCGTTGGTGATGAACATTCATGCTTCCCCCACCCACAAAACAGTAAATAACCGTAAATCTAGCTAATTAATGAAGGCAGTTAAAAGATAATTATAATTTTGTATTACTTTTACTCCTAAATTTCTGATTATTGAGATGATATTTTGAGAAGGATAATTCTGTAGCATTGCAAAGCAAATATTATAATTTATCTCTCTCCACAATTAGATGGGACAAAATTTTGGTTTGGTTGGCTCTAATTATTCTTTTTTTCTTTATTATTATTTTCCTTAACATAGTTTGATGGGCATACTTAGAAGATTGCTAGTATCTTAAAATGAAATTCCAGAAAAGAAATTTGTTAACTCAGATGTATTTCTACTCTTTGTGCGTCTCTTTACATCTAAATAATACAATGTAGCACTTATTCTACAGTTGAATGCACTGTGCACCATGCACGTCCTCTACTTTGTTAGACTAATTATTCAATATTAAGTACCTTGTTGACTAAAATATAATGACTTAACAGAAGTATTTCTCTCTCCAAACATTTCCCTATTTATAAGTCTAGAAAGTGCTGCATTTTAAAACAAATCCCCCCCAGCCCAAGAAACACCATTGAACAAAACCAGAACAACAATGAAAACCTTCCACCTACCTGGTAAGTTATGTTGTTCTTGGTTCTTAGTATGCCTGCTTGCTCTCATTGCTTCCCTTGCTTCTGCTACGGAGATACATTTCCATGAATTTGTTGTAAGTGCTGATATAATTATATCATTAACTATTCACTACATTTCTCCAACATGGTTAGAGGCAGTTAGTAATTATCATTCCATCAATAATTTGATTGAATAGGTTCAAGCTAAGCCAGTGACGAGGCTGTGCAAAACCCAAAACATAATCACTGTCAATGGGCAGTTCCCAGGGCCAACAGTGGAAGCTAGAAACGGGGATTTTATGATAATCAAAGTAGTAAATGCAGCACAGTACAACATCTCCATCCACTGGTAAATAACATCATCTTTCACTGTCACATGGATTTCATGCTTAAATATCATACTCTTCCCCACACTAATCTTATAATTACATAGTTGGTCCATGAATCAGTATACTATCCTCCTGAAACATACTTGGTCCATGTACCAATTTACGGTGATACTGATACGTGAAATTTGTGTTCCTCACAAAGTGATCATGGGTTATGTGCATCAGGCATGGGTTAAGGATGCTGCGAAATCCATGGGCAGATGGACCGAGTTATGTGACTCAGTGTCCCATCCAACCAGGGGGAAGTTATACATACCGATTTAAAATCAGTGATCAGGAAGGGACACTATGGTGGCATGCTCATACTGGCTTCCTAAGAGCCACTGTTTATGGAGCTTTCATCATCTATCCCAGATTGGGCTCTCCTTATCCCTTCTCTGTGCCAAAACAAGAATTTCCGCTCCTTCTTGGTACATCTCTAAAACTATCTTTCAATTCTTTATTCTGCCCAACTGACTTGTATAATGAATCTCCCACGGAGAACAATCTTTACCTCACAGCAGAACATTTAAAAATGCGAATGAGCTTCATTATAGTGTTTATGATGATGCCACAGGGGAATGGTTTGATTCGGATCTTGTGCTTCTCCAAAGGCAGGCAGACTTCACAGGATTACCTCCAAATTCATCTGTTGCATACACCATTAATGGGCAACCTGGTGATCTTTACAGATGCTCAAGCCAAGGTGTGAAAAACTATTACTCACTGTGTGCCTGCATAACTGTTGAAAAGGATATTAAAATGATTGATAACTTATTTTCAAACGGCAGATTTTCTGAACCTTTAAAGTATATTTTATTATAATAAACTCTTAAAAGGAAAGCATAGTTGCATAAGTTAACTACCTCAAAAGCAGTTCTATTTTGAGAGATGTTCCAGATTCATTGATGTAACAAACATACAATGCAGGAACTGTGCGTGTTCCAGTAGATGCTGGGGAGACAATCATGTTGAGAATCATTGGCAGTACACTTGATCAAGAACTTTTCTTCTCCATTGCCAACCACAGCATGACTGTTGTTGGGACGGATGCAGCATATACCAAGCCCTTCAGAACCACAGTCCTCACGATAGGACCTGGTCAGACATTCAATGTCCTAGTCACAGCTGACCAACCCCAAGGTCTCTACTACATGGCAGCACGTGCCTATGAATCTGCCGTGAATGCCCCGTTTGACAATACCACCACCACTGCAATCCTTGAATACAGATCTGCTAGACGCAGGAACCAAAACAGACCAAGACCAGTCTTGCCAGCTTTACCAGCCTTCAATGATACTGCCACTGCAACTGCATTTACTGCTAGGATTAGGGGTCTTACCCGGGTTAAAGTCTTTACAAAAGTTGATGTGAATCTATATTTCATAGTGGGGTTGGGGTTAATCAATTGCACGAATCCTAATAGTCCCCAGTGTCAAGGTCCAAACGGAACCCGCTTCACAGCCAGCATGAACAATGTATCATTTGTAATCCCAAGAACCACCTCCTTAATGCAAGCGTACTATGAAGGAATACCTGGTGTGTTCACCACAGACTTTCCCCCTGTTCCCCCTTTACAATTTGATTATACTGGGAATGTGCCACGGGGGCTATGGACACCTTCTCGGGGAACTAAGCTCTACAAGCTCAAGTATGGCTCCAGGGTGCAAATTGTTCTGCAAGACACAAGCATAGTGACCACAGAGGAACACCCTATGCATGTTCATGGATTCCACTTCTTTGTAGTCGGTTCAGGTTTCGGCAACTTCAACCCAGCGATTGATCCACTCAAGTTTAACCTTGTAGACCCACCTGTGAGGAATACCATTGGAACACCTCCTGGAGGTTGGGTGGCTATTCGTTTTGTGGCTGACAATCCAGGTAACATACTATAGTACTGTAAAACTTTGTCTTCTGCAGTTTGTATCAGGATCACATATTAATCTGTTCCATGGTTTTCTTTTCACACTGCAAATCAGGAATTTGGTTCATCCATTGCCACATAGACTCACATCAGAATTGGGGTCTGGCAATGGCACTTCTGGTAGAAAATGGAGTTGGCCTTTCACAATCGGTAATACCTCCACCACCAGATCTACCCCAATGTTAAGGTTAATAAAGCGTTATTATTTATTGTTCTGTATTACAAGTTCAAGAATTTGCCAAACAGACAGTATGGCTTTCTGCAGTTCCCATACCAGAAGTAGATTAAAAACTTAACTGAGCTGTATGTTTGCAGTATGTTGATTAGACGGCATTGTAACCCTATACTAAGAAAAATAAAAATTAAAATGATTTCTTATCATTACTATTACCAGTTTTATATTTCAGTGAGAAAAACTATATCATTCTGACCAGTTGATAGAAAAAATATTTCAGTACCAGAAACCAATTTCATATGTTCCTTCAGAGGAAGAATTGTCCCCATATTGCAATGTGCAGATGTACTATTTTGTACAAAGCACCCTAAGCAACTTAAAACAGGGTACATGTTATTTTTAGCAGGTCGTGTGAAGTAGATCCTGATTGTTCCTGGATACCCAACATTCAAATAAATCATTGGACCTCTAGGATTTCCTAAATCCACAGCATTCATCAACTGTCATGTTATAAGGTTCTTGTGTAAGGACTTAACTGCAAGCTCTAGGAAGTAAGCTTCCTTGGAGCTAGTCTAATCAAAGACAGGCATACAAGCTCATAAACAAAGGAATGTTCCATAGGCAAATTAAAACATAATATTCCCCGTGGAATATTAAAGATGATCTAAATTATCACTTCAGTCATTGCATAGATGGACATCAAGGTTATCAAATCAAGATTCAATTTGTGAATCACCAAACTAATGTTTGGATCATAAGATTTATAAACAATGAAAAATTACTTCGACTACATATAGATTGCTCAATGTAATAGTTTTAAACCAGAAATAAATAAAACAACTTATCCATCATTAGTCTTATAAAACAAAATTATTAGTTTTGAGTCTGTGAAGCCTTTATTTTAAAAGAATGGAAATGGAGCAATGAAATAGACAAATAGAGTTCATGAATGGAATGACAAATGAAGTAGTGGAATAATCAAATAAGATAAGTTCAAAAGTTCTCGTTCAATTTTTTTCTTGAGAATTTATGAAAGAAGTAAAAGAAAAATGATAAATTGTTGAATCATGTGATTTGTATCAATGAGACCTTATGATCCAAGTTGATAGGTAAGCAAATAATGTCGAATAGTAGGATTTGAATCATGAATCATAAAATTCTAAATTTCTAATAACTATGAAGGTTATCTTTAAAAGGGTTACATATATCAACAGGACCCAATAGGGTCAGAATATACAGTTTCAGCTAGCACCATGTGACTTAATGACTGAACCACTAGTCTCAAAAGGGTAACAAAAGAGGAAACTCGAGCAAAGAGCTTGCTTTCACACAGTGCTGGTGAACACTGATACATAACAAGTTACAATAGTGTGTGTCCAATAATATTCTTGAGCACATTTTGTTGGGCTATGGATCAGGCTACAAATTTCAAGCAACGAGTATCATTGTGCACATTTTGACATCTATAGGAACAAAAGCGCATACCACATCTCACACAAGTGTAATTGGCAGAAAAACCACAAACAGTACAGAAGTGGCGACGGGAGGTTGAGCTTGGAGGTCCAACTGCAGCTTTCCAATAGGAGGGCACATGAGGAGGCAATGATTCTAGGTTAGCCTGCATTTGCAGGAGGTGGGTTAACAAAAACAAAATCCAGGCAAAAGTAAAACATGAGTATTACTTGTGTGTATGACCTGTAGTGGACGTAATCACTGACCTCATGTAAGAGCTCAAGGAATGTTCTCGGGGCCCTCCTAGCTTCAAGTGCTTTTGCCTGCCGGGTTTTCCTTTTGGTGCCCTTAGACTGCTTTTTCTGAACATAAACTGCAAAAAAAAGGAACTAAGTGACTTTTAAATTTTGATAATAATCAAATAATTTTTTAAATATTTACATAATTTTTATAATATATTTTAAGAAAATGAAAATTTTATACAAGGTTCTTTGAAAAATTAGAACAAAATATACTTACACTCCCTGAATTTCAATCAATTTTCACTCAGTACCCGTTTTTTTACCCTATACAAAACCCCTTAATTCAGGAAATGGAATCACTGTTGGCTTTTATAGTCATTCACGCAGTCAGTACATTGTAGCACTAGAAGAAGATTGCATGACTCAGGTTTTGAATGGATGTTTTAAGTCTGCTTTAAGTGATCTACACCCAACAGTTACATGATGTCGACTGAATGAATGCATGTAAAGTCTGTAGAAGGAAACCTGGGTCCATTTATAGGATACAGATACCCTAAACCTTAATTTGTAAGATTTGTGCATCTCTTTGGTTATCATTTACCTCAAACACACGTCCTTGTACTAAGGTAGTAGATACGTGAAAAAGAAAAAAAGAAAAGGTTATCAGCTTCAAATTGACATAAGTGCAAGGGTGTCAAAAAAATGACACAAGTTAAAATCAACAAGTAAATGATCAATTTACTCCCTTAAAACATTTTTCATTGTCACTTTAGTCCCTACAACTATCCAAATTCAAAAAAAGCCTCTGAAATTGTAATCCATCTCTTATTTCAGTCCAAAAAGTTACATGCAGACATAGGTTAAAATATTAGCATACTTTGAAGTCTTCAAGGACCAAATTGACAGTAAGAGGGGTTAAATTAGGGACTCAGATGAAAGATTTCCAATTTCAGAGGAATTTTTGGAATTTCGTTAAATCAGATCAGAGGAGTAAAGTTACAAACAAATCACAATTTTAATAACTAAATGGGCATTCACTGCAAAATTAACACTAACAGAAAAAATGAAATAAAACTGAGTAAGATATTACTCGGGTCTCTAAAAGTATACGGCCTTGTGATAATAGTCCTTGAAAGTAAGAAAAATCAAAAGTTGCTGAAAGTGTAATCTATTAATCACTTCAGTACAAAATTCAAAAAGTCGTCTAACTTAAGGAATCATATTAAGCTATGTTCAAGGAAAAAAGTTACATTCAGTTTAGAGGCTTATTTTTAATTTTCCTGGTTTCAAACATTTTACACTTTCGCTAAAATGATGTTTTGCCCAATAAAATTATGAAAAGAAAGGAAAAAAAAAATAGAGAAGAAACCCTAACATTGATCCTCCTCGTCTAGAGAAGCTTCGTCGTCATCGTTATTGGCATCTGCGGTTTCAAAACCTGCATTGTCACTCTCCAAAGCATCCAAGCGCGCAAGTGCAGCCTGAATTGAATTGCAACAAAAAACGCTTCTATCATACTCATCATTTAATTTTCAGTTCATAGATATTATTTTTCAAGAGAAAATTGAAAAACAGAAGGAGAATTGAGCGGAGATAGTTGCCTGAGTACGGTTGTCGGCGCTGGCAAGTGCGGCGGCCATTTTGGACGCAACTTTTCGCGTTCGGCTTGACATGCGGCGGATCGAGCTGGAACCGTCGTCCTCCATTTCTAACTCCGGCGAATCACCGACTCAAACACACACCCACACACGGCCTTGACCTTAAGGTGATTCAAGAGAGGGGTGAACGATTGAGCGATTGGGGCTCCACTTCACCACACTTAGGACTGAGAAGATTGTGAGTTTCATTCTAAGTATTATTTGTTAAATATGTATTATTAATCCTTAAAGGATTATGCTTCTATTTGATTTACATGAATAAAAAATATCTCTAAATTTTTATGTATAGTGTGTAAATATGTATTAAATGTTATATATATATATATATATATATATATGAAATTTTATAATTTTTTTAAAATATAAATTACTTATTTTTATTATGAATCGAAGCAAAAATTTAAAATTAAAATGTTACATTATTAATCATTTTATAGTTCTATTTATTTACTATCTAAATATTTATATTTTTTAAATTTAACTATTTTCAAAATAAATAATAATAATAATTTCGTTAATATTAGTAGAAAGATAAAATTGACTTATTCTTTTTTTCAAAATGAGTGAAATTAATCAAACATGATATATATTATATTTTGATAATTTTATAATACAAAAGAGTATATAATATCATTCTTCATTAATCCATCTAATACAAAAATAAAAAATAAAGAGAGAAAAAGATATGATTTTCATATATTGTTTTATTTTTTATTATTTAAAATTATTAAAAAAAGAGTAAGATGAATTTTTATATAAAAATAGTAATTAATGATTAAAAAGTACTTATAACCTACCTTGAATTAAGTAATTTTCTTACTCGTATGAGAATTTTTAGTATTATAAAATATAAATATATTATTCTAGTTTAATTATCATGTTTAACGATTTTTTTTAGTTTTGAATGATAAGAGATTGAATATTAACTCGTAACTAGATAAAAAGAATGATTTTTTTTTTGTATTAATTACCTATGATTATTAAGTAAGAGATGCATAACTTTACTCTATATGAATATGTTATATTACCGATTATTTTCTAAAGAACACTAGAAAAGTTTCTTGATCTAAATGCTAATTATTGAATCTATTGTTGTTTAATCGTACTTTTAGCCTCTTAAGATTTGTTGTTGAACAACTAAAACAGAAGGTGAACCAAAAAAATCTGTGGAGGAAACAAAATCTCCTATGAGTCCTAACTCTTCATTTTCACTCCATTCTGATAATCCAGTGAGAAGAATAGGGTTGATTCCTTGTTTCCTTCCCACTATCAAAAGATCAAAAGCACCATCATTCATGGATTGAATTCCTTCTATTGTTTCTTCTCCATTTTTAACCACCACTTCTCTATACACCACTCTTCGATTAATCTCATTCTTCACCCAAAACCAGGTCATAATTCCATCGTCAAGCTTCTTCTCGATTTTATTGTACCCTATACAATTGTGAGAGAGAAACCTTATAACAGTCAAAGACACCTCTGGTTGAGCTAGCATTCTATCTGCATAAACAAGAGCCTCTCTGGAATCTCCACCCCCGAGAAACAATAAGGCAAATCGATATCTTGATGGACGAAAGGAACTGCGTATGTTGTTGGTTTTAAGAAGACCCTTGTCAACAAAAATTGCTACCGAGCAAGGTGCAGTGTTCAAGACTTGTGCATTCACTGTTTCAACTGCATGGTCGTGGACATGAACATGAACACTAGGGAAAGGTAAGATGATTAAAGAAGCTTCTTCTTCTAGGGCAAGCTCACATATATCTCGAAACATCGTATGTTTTGGGGACACAACTGTGAAGAAATGAAGTTTCATGGACATTCCTCTAAGTTGTTGATGAGTTTCAAGTGCGTTGATGGTGTTATGCCATTGATAAATGCGAGGCACTTGATGTTTTTCATGGTCTATGAACAAAGGGTTGGCTCGAGCTACAAGTTCATTGAGTTTAACCACTGAAATTGAAAAAGGGCTGTCTGGGGTTGGATTGGAGATATCAAGTAGACGCATGAGACCATTTATGGTGTCATGGTCAGTACCAAAAATGCTTAACACTATTTTAAGCTCCTTGTCAGGAGGATTGTGTTGAATGTTCCTCCTTTGGTTCACCATGTATGGCTTTGTTGGATCATACAATATAGAGATCAAAGGGGAGAAAGTTGCTGTCAATAGTGTTGTCATAAGAATCAATAGTGTGAAACCTGGCACCTTTATGATCTGAAACAACAAAAAATTGGGTTTATAACAGATGTGTATGGAGTTTTATGTCATTGAAATAAACAAAAGAGATAGTACTAAACCAAAAATGACAATATTTAAGGTGGAGCTTACATTTTTGCCTATCAATTGTAAAAACAACAAAAGTTCAGTATGGCCTCTTAAGCTCATAATGAGGCTGATGGTTAGTCCATCCCTGAAAGGAAGTCGCCACCAAAGTAAAGTTATCCAAGTGCAAAAGAATTTGGAAACGTAGCCAACTAAAACCATGGTAAACAATGGTGATAAGGTGGACCAACTAAAAGCACTTATGGCATAAAAATCAGTGGATGATCCCACCATAATGAATGAGAATGGCAGAAGAAAATCAGTCATAATTGTTGTGGCCTTCTCTACAATTGCTGCTCCAACATGAGGCCCATCTGGAATTACCAAGCCTAAAAACAATGGTCCATTAGAAATTGAGATTCCAAGACTATCAGTTATGAAGCCCATCACAAAAGCCCCCAGAAGAATGGCAACTACAAAGATTTGTTGCACAGGGTGCCCTTCATCAGTATTGTTATTGATCCAAATCATTGCAGGTCTAACACAAAATACAAGGAATGTTATGACCACCACAAGAGAAATCATAAACCACAAGGCATATATCATCTTTACTTCTCCTTGACTTGATGCCTCAAATAACATGATAGAAATTATACCAACTAAGTCACCAATGAGTGCCATGGCTAGTGCAATTCGCCCTGCATCTGAATTTAGAAGGTTAAACTCTTTGAGCAACTGGTAGAGAACAGGGAATGATGTGGATCCCAAGTACCCCGCTATTACTCCTATTGAAGAAAACTTCGCCAAATCTTTGTCCATGTTCTTTCTCATGTATATTGCCACACTAAATACTATAACTGTCGGAATTGTAATGTTAACCAATGCAGTACATACATGCAATTTCCCTGATTTTTTCAGAAGAGATGGATCCATCTTAACAGCATAAATGAAAATAAAGAACATGAATCCCATCAATCCAAGATTGTTCATTAAGAATTGGATTGGCCCGGTTATCATGTGATGTTGGTACCATTTATTGCGCCCCAAAAAGGAAGGTCCAACAATTATACCAGCCTTACAAACATACATAAAAAAAATTTAACAAAATTTAATTAGATAATACTCACAATGCTATACAATTCGATCTATATATTTAACATGTTCTTATAAAATGATAGAAACATTGTAGGAGGATATGATAAATGTAATAACAAAGGGAAACTTACTATTATTTGAGATATGATAAAAGGTTGTTTGAGGGGCTTAAGAAGAAAACCAATGATATGAGTGATGGCGTTGATGAAAATGAGATTGAAAACTATGACTGAGAAGGCACTAGAGAAAGGATTATCACCATAAATGATGCCGAAAGATTGAGAATTTTGTATTGATTGACACACAATGGGCAATGAAAATGTGGAGTTGTTCATAGTAACATTAATCACGGCTTCTCCTAGCATCCGTGAAGGATTCAGGCATTGCTGCCATTCCTTCGTTGCTTGTGGCAAACGATGTATTGGATGCACCCTTGTCATGCATGAAACTTTCTCAAAACCATGCACATGCAAGATCACGTAGGAAAAAAGTGAAGAGAAACAAATGGGAAATGAGAAATGAGAAATGAGAAATTCACCCCCGCAAAGGATAATGGATATACGTTAAAATAGGAGAACCACTGTTCCGTTTTCATTCAATTGCAAAACCCTAAACCATTTATTCTTTATTTTGTGAGGTAAAAATTACACTTACAAAATTTTTATTTAATACTAAATAATTCTCATAAAAAATCATTCCAAGATCGTGTATTTTAATTTTATTAAACAAAACATTGCATGTTCTGCCATTTGAAATAATGAAATGGAGAAAACATAAGAAAGAGAGTCTGAACAATAATATTTTCAATTATTAACTATTGAATAAAAAGTTATAAAATGAGAATGTAATTATAAATAATTTAAATTTTTTGTATTCTTGTTCTTCTTATTTCATATTCTCATTTATAACTATTTATGACAATCCATTGGAATTTAGTAAATTAAACTGATAAGTGTGTAATCAGCAGACAAAAATTAAATATATTGTAGTAATAGAGTAAAAGGTGAAGGAGAGAGGGTTGAAACATGAGGGCCCAAAATATAAATTCTGGGCCAGTTGTAGGGCCCATTAATTGCAATGAAGAGTAGGCCCAAGAAGAATGAATAGAGGAATTGAATATGGTGCAGCTCAACTTTAGCCGCCAAGTGTCAGGGTACAGAATTAATTAAAACCCAGCTCAGTGGGACCCACTTTCATAATCATAATAAATTAATAACACACGTATAAATTAAAATAACTTTTTCAAGCCCAATATTCCATTTCTAATAATAAAGATATGGAAAATGATATTGACGTGGACAACGTCAGTTATCCATTACGAACAAACAATAATATATCTACATAAAGTTAATATTAAAATATATCTAAGTGAAACTTGTTATTATATTACTTTTAACAAAATAAGTGTGTGCATTAAAAAATCTTTTTTATATAAAATAAATTATTTATTAGATACTTGTGATAATTTAAATGTTATAGAATTTAGTTCTATTAAACAAAAATTACAATGGTTACGAAATCTTGCACTGAAAGATTAGAATGTGATAATTTTTATGTGCTTATATGTGAATTTCTTTTTTAAATTAATTTAAGACAATAATCAATTTTTTTATGAAATATATTTCTTTATAAGGTTAATTGTCATTCTTAATTATTCAACTTTGAAATAAAAGCAAAATATTAATCAAATTAGATTAAAAATTACGATCTATTTTTAAATATAATGCTCACCATATTTTTTTTTATTTGCTACTTATAATTAATCGGCATAGATAATATATTTTGACAATATTTCAAATTATATTCTATTGTCATTAAATAGATTTTTGAACTAGTAAATAAATAGTCTCCAAAATTAACAATCAATATTTTAATTATTTTAAAATATAGAGTCTAACTTAGTCTTTAATTTTATTTTTTTTATGTTTAGAGACTAAAAAAGAAAACGTTTATAAGAAATAATTAAGTACATAAATTATTTTAAGTTTATGAGGTTTTACATCTATATTTTTCTATAAATATTTACAAAAAAAAAATATCAAACAACACTTTAGTTTATAAAGAAAGTATCTAACCAAGTACTTACATATAAGATGTTTATAAATGGGAAGATTGCTTAGCCAAATTATTAGAGTAATTTATTGTAATATTTTTTAGATTATACACAACTCATATATGAACTAATTTTTTTTCAAAAAAAATTAATTGAATCAATATAATCTAAAATTTTTATATTAAATTAGATAATGAGTGAGGAGATCGATATTTTTTTATTATAAATAAAAATATTTTCAAAATGAATAATGATATATTGATAATCTATTTTTCATATATTTAAGAAATTCTTTTATAGAAGAGTTAGAAATTGATTAATTTTGAAGATTAGTTTTTGGTAGAAAATGGTGGTAGTTTTTGCAGAAATGAGGTAGTAATGAATGGTTGGTTTTAGGGTTAAAAGTTTGAGGCATTAATGGTGGAAATGATTAAATTTGACCAAGAACAATCATTTTGGTCTGCCACTCCCTCCCACCACCATTCTCCAATGCACAAATTAATTAGTTAGCTGTTCTTACAAGACACCATCATCTTTCAATTCAATAACACCTCTGTTGTGTTTTTCCATATCAGTTCATCATCCTCACCTACATGTTCTTAGTTTCAGAGTAGCAAATCTGAGAAAATTTTGACAAATCAGTTGGAAAGTTTGAAAATTTTGTTCACTTTATAACTTATCTATTTATATATATAAATTAAGATTTGAACTTAGTTATCAGAAACTATAACAGTTCATATATTTTGATTAATCAATTTAACCACTACATTTTCTTCAGTTTCTTTATCTTTTTAAATCAATTGAGTTTTCATGCAAACAAATTTTGGAAGAGTGGAAAGTCAGAAGCAGAGGAAGGAAAATGAATGAAAATGGTAGTTTGAATTGAAAGATTAGAAGACAGTGGGAAAAAACAAAAAAAGAAACGATAAACTGACAATATGAAACTTTCATGCAAAATGAAGATAAAAACAGAAAAAAATTTAAATTATAAACATAATTCGTTATCACAGGTTTTTTACAGTTTATCTTTTTAATAATAAACAAAAATATGAAGAATAATAAAAAATACTTTTATTTTTTATTTTTTCTGAATTAAAAATATTTATTTTTATTTTCTTTCTAATTAAACAACTTCTCGTCGTATTTTTTATTCTTCTATATTACGCTCTATTATTTCTTTTATGTCTATCAAATGTAATAAAAATATTTTAAAATTGTACGGAGAGTTTGTAATAATTTATATATTTTTTAATTAATTTAATTATTATTTTAATTTTAAAATTAAATTATCTATGTTTCTATTAAATTAATATATTTTTTTTTTCTTTTTACTGATGATCTTCATCATCAATTTTTGTTTTTTTTCATCAATCCATTCACATTCTTGCTTTGAACCACTGTAAATGCCTTAGTGATAAATCTGCATTGCTAGGTGTTATTGATAAATTATTTTGAGATATATATATATATATATATAAAGAGGTTTAACATTGATGAATAAAGTATCAAATATTGCATAAAAAATCATGTATAATATATGCTTCAATAAAAAACTTAACATATAAAATAAATTAAATTATTATTATTAGTTATTTTTATTTTTAATACCTTGACTTATTATTATGATAAAATTATGCAAATAAATACTTTTAATAAAAGATCCATCTTTATTTTATTGATATTTTGACAATAAAAATTTATCAAACATATTATTTTGCACCAATCTTCATCATTTTTTTCATATACTACACTAAAAAGCATAAAATACAATTTGAACTTTCCCGAAAACAAAACATCTAAATTTGACAGTAAATATTTGATGGGCTTTAGAATTTTGTCTGTAATGTTTATTTTTCCAGTTTTAGGGTGACTTGATGGTGAAAAACCTATTTGATATGAAAATACCCTTTAATCTAATCTATATTATTTCTTTAACATGAAAAATATGATTTATAAAATAGGAGAAAAATGTGAGATATAAAGAAGTTAAAGGTTAGAGATGTATTATATGAAAAATTGTTGTTTTGTCCCCATATAGCAAGACACTTCCTGTACCCTAAAGTTGAACAAACCTCTCAAATTCCAAACAACCCTCCAATATTTTATTCCATCCAATCCCACATAATGGCCAACCAGATCATTTCCATTGCATGCATTAACAGGGATTTATATTATATACATATACATATACATATCAAACTTCTTCAAAGACATGTATTAGTTTTCTAAATTCAATATAGGTACAACAAAAGTACCCATAATCAATGGGGTTATTATGATTGATTATGCTTTTCTTTTTAATAATAATAATAATAATTTTTTTTTCTTATTAAAATAATTTTTTTTTTACTTTCTCAAATTTACTCTAATCCAAATAAATGCTAAAGATTCAGACATGTGAAGGTCAAACTCAGTATCATCCTCTATGGCAACTCAACTTAATCAATTTGCATGAACTGAATTATTAGATACGAATGATTAGGAGTGAAAAGAATGATTAAGAGTTAAAAGTACAGATTTACTGTCACTGGAAAAAGAAAGACTTTAATGGGTCACATTATCTGTTTCTGGTTTAACTATAATAAGGTTAATATTGTAGATAGTTTTCTTAAAATTTGACCATGTTACAGTTTATCATGATGAAAGTTTGGTTAAATTCATTATCTAAAATATAATATTAATTTTTAGATTTTTTTTAATTCAAATAATATTGTAAACAAGTTATTTATGAAACCATATATAACTTTCATGAATTGTTTGAGTTATATAAGTAATGAAACGTTTTATTTAGATATTAACAATTATTTGCAAGTTGTGAATAATTACTTGAACAGTTCTATTTTCTTAAAACTTTGAAATGTTCAAATTAGATAAGCCATTAATAAAACTGAGACCACTTTTGTGGCAAGTTTATTGTAACCAAGTGTATGGATCCAACTGGTTGTTGTTCTTATAACTTTACTTTTAATGGAAATTTAATGATGGAGATTATGAAAATGTTAATTATGGGAGTAGAAAAGAAAGCGATGAGACCGGGGACCTGAACCAAGTTGCAAAACAAGTCAACATCAACAGTGTAATTTATAATTGATGAAAAAGTTTGTGCAGAAGTTGCAGTCGAATTTCATGGAAACCCTAGACACATAGCTTTGTAGTTCCAAGGTAAAAAAAACAAACACTAGGGTTTTGCTTTAAGCCAGAAAGAGAAAGACTGCTACCCTCAGAACTCGACATTAAAAATCGAACTAACTCATTACTCTTCAATACCTCTTTTCACATAACAAATATAAAAAAAATAATAATTCAAAAGCAATAATTCAGACCCTTCTTCTCTGATGCTCAGAAGAACACGCATCTTTTTGTGTATAATACTTATCAGTCAACAGGTCAAGGCTCAGACAGTAACTGCCTTCAAAATATGCGTTACGAACTTTGTAGCAGAATAGGTCCTTCTGAAGAAAAGCCTACAAATTCTAGATCAGTGAACCATGCCTGAAACAATTAATGGGATCCAAGCAATATTTACTTTTGTTTAGTAATAATATGAGATGAAATATAGAAATAGAAAAAAAATGTTTGCTATAATAATAATAACATTCAATATTTTAAAATATTTTGAATGTTTGTGACATGCTGTCTGTAAGTTTTTTATACAAAATATTCAAGAAAAATTACAAAACTGCAAGTGAAAACACAACTTCAAACCTTGAAACTAATACTCAAAGAAATTGAAGGATTTGAAGGGAGGAAGAAAGGGCTTCTCAACATCAATAAAAAAAACCCTTAAATTTTGAAGGAGAGTATAAAATTTCTCAAAAGTGTATTAATAGTTAGATCTCCAGACTTATAAACAAATTTTGATGTTCATATAAATTTTCCTGAGAAAAAGCACATCTGACAAGAAATTACAAGCATTTAACAGGACAGGTATGCATACAATCATGTCATATAAGGACTCAACCAGTTTCTAAACTTGCAACTTCAACTCCAGATGAAAGTTTAAAACCATGCAACAAATCGTTCTTGAAATTTCTACCTGGTTCTGAGAAGCATACCATATATTAGAATTTAGTGCAAATAATTAACAAATTCTTTTCTGCAAGTGAGTTCTTCCACAGCTAGAGAAAACAAGGCAAGCTTCTGTAAATTGTAAAGTTCAGACCATGAAAAATACAAACAAAAACTCCAAACAACAAACACAATAAGTTAAAGGAAATAACTAAAATGTACAAACTAGTTTAGTCACCGCTCTTGTTTTGACATAAATAGTTCAGAAACAAACAAAGAAAATTAAGTATGAAAAACAGAGAAATAGCATGCATGAAGATATGAAACTGAGATAGAAGGAATAAAAGGAAAAAATCCATAGTAGGAAATAAAAGTTCAGTCAAAATACATAAAAAATACTAGTTGGTGAAGGCAAAATCGTACACTCCCAATCGTCATCATATCCTTCAAGATCTTGATTTCCGTACCACTATGATCACAGCTAACAAATCAAGTAACATTCAGAAAGAGGGTGAGGAAGAAAGAAGCATAAAGTATAGTTTTCAGTGACTCTTGCAACATGCATCTTTGATGATATATACAGTAAGAAGAAGCCGTGAAACTCAGGATAGATAGCGCCAAACAACACCACCATGATGTGAAAATCATGGCGCTATCCCTCCTGAGCTTTACAGATTTTTCTGTACTCTCTCAGAAGCTACACTTTTTTCTCTCAGATAAAAGAAAGTGAAATGGAAGGTGTTGATGTGTGAGGAGGTAGAATGGAAGGTGAAGAGGGGAATTTATAGGAGAGGAGGAAGGAACGTGACAATTGAAATGTGAAGATCTTGGAAAAAGGTAAAAGGGTTCTTACTTTTGCACCAAATATAGGAAAGTAGCAGCAAAATTAGACTAGTAAATGGAGTGTGCCATGGTTAGTGGTGTCTCTTGCTTCTGTGGCTTAATGAGTGACCAAATAACTTTTCTTTTAAATTTATTTTGTTGAAAAGGTTATCATATATAAACTATTTTTTAATCAGTGTTACGTATTCTTAACCTTTGTACTTGCCGACTACGATATTTTTCTTCTCAAAACATGTAACTACAGGAAAAGGAAATGAGAAGGGTCAAGTGGAGTGGAATATAAAATTATTAAGGTATAAAAAGAATATTGCAAAGTCTTTTATGTCACATTTGACTTCTTTTTAAGAAGAATGTTTTGAGAATGCTACCTAATCATTATATATATGGATTTTTTTTTTAGTTTTTTTTAATAATAAAAGGAGATAAGAGAAAAAGATAGGTTGTGGATTGAAATATAAATAATTATCGATCACAAATATTTTATGTTTTAGTATTTTCTTCTTCTTCTTTTATATAATTTTAAAGAACCCTTATCTATATTCATTAGTATTGGCTTTACTGTGGAGGACATTTTAGATAATTTGTACAAATTCTGGATTGACTCATAGTATATTTTCACAGTAAACATAAACTACTTTATTTTAGAAACAATTTTAATTAAAATCAGTTCTATTTATTTAAATTTATGAAAAAACTAATTTCAAGGTTTATTATTTTTTATTGTAACTTATTTTATAAGTTTTTACATAAAAATCTTTCATTTAAAAATATAATTAGTTCAACGATTTTTTATTACGATCTGGCATGTTGGGCAGTTCAACATAGAACCAAACATAAACTAACAAGTGGTTTCACTTATAACCACAAAAAATAAAAAGAGATTCTTTATAAAAATAATTGGAGTCTTGTATGTAATATTTATTTAAAGAAAAAAATAGTTCATCTTGTTGAAGATTCTCTCTTCCATAAGTATCATACAAAAACTTACAAAAAATGAAATTGTCATTAATTATAAGTTCAGTAAATGTCACTTACTGACCGTTCATGTCTTTTTGTTGATTGGTAGGTTTTTTTGCATGCATGCTAACAAAAACTATTGGTTGTGTTTTTTCATGCATGCTAACAAAACTATTGGTAGAATGGTTCACGGGATGTAAGATATTTGCATGAACATTTCAAATTTTGAATATATTTGTTTGTTTTTCAAATTTTACCTTATTAGGGGTTTAAAGTATATTTTTTAAAAAATAATAATGACAAATTAGTCTTTTTAAGACTTAAAAAAGTTGAATATATAAATATATAACTAAAATAATCATTATTTATTTATATATCACAAACTCATTCTTAATCTCCTATTTATTTATATATAAAAAAAAGAAGTTTAATGAAAATAAATGACTCAATGTGGACTCTTCTCATATGAGAAAAAAAAAAATACAAACAATGTGTTTATACATGATTATAATTTATTTATTTTTTATTATAATTTTTTATATTTTATGTGTTGTTTTTTTTATAAAAACTTGTATAAAATGTGATTCTCACGAATTATTTTATCAATTTTGTTAAACTTTTAAAAAAATATATATAAAACAAGTTATGTGGTCGAGATTAAAATTGATTTTAACCTTTTAATAGAAAATGAGTTATAGATTTTATTTTTCCAAACTTTCTACTAGTAAAAAAAAAAATTAAAAATTAATAATGCATAACTCAATATAATTTGTTTAAATATAAAATAAGCCATTTTGAACTGTTTTTAAAATAATCACTTATTTAAGGCAGATAAAAATTACTTATTGAAATAAATAAAAAAAACACAACTCATTTTTAAAATAAATAGATTAAACAAACAAACGTATAACAACAAATATTATTTATTTTATTAAATAAAAACTTTTAAAAAAATAAATACAAAGAAACTCAGATATTTTCAGTTTAAAAAAATGAAGCCTCATAAATAAATGGTTATAGTATTGTGATTACATTATTAACAATGATAGGTTTAAAAACGAGATGAAAGATAGATTTTATAATCATTGTTTGATTATTTATATATTGAAAGAATAGTTGAACATGTTCTTGTGTTAATGAATTTTATAATTTAAAAGAACCACATATGTTATTTAATTTTTAAATCATACTACTTAATTGTGACTATTTTATAAAATTATATTTATTATCACCTATTTAATGATAATTAAATAAAAAGTAATTACCACTCGAATTTAAAAACATAAAAAATGATGAAATTGATATTGTCAACATAATCCTAATTGGAGGTGGAAATAAGGCTGGGAAGTATTATTTCCTTATTTCTCTTTAGTTTATGTAGGGTCTGTTTATTTTGAAGTTAGAAAAAAATAATCAATTTTAAATGGTTAAACATTATATATTTAAATTAATTTTAGAAATTAATGTAGATAGTAATATTGTGAAAAATATGATAAAATAATTTCAATCACTTTTTAAAACATAAAGCTGAATGGTTATGTTTTTATATAAATTTTATTTCTTTAAATATTTTTTCTCTAAATTTTATTAAAATTTAATTAAAAAAATTTGTCAATTTTTTTTATTTAGGAAAGTTAATGAAAAATTGAAGATAGAAGGAAGATTTTTATTCCATCATAATTTTGAAAATAATTATTTACTATGTGATATTTTTTCAAGGTAGGATTATTGGGAGAAAAGAAAGTTAACTTTTTAAGTTAGGATGTTATCCAAATTTTTTGAGGAATAAATTATATTTGAAGGAGAAAATTATTTGAAAAAGAAAGTTGAAGGAACTTCAATAGGAATATCTAGGTGAAAAAAAGTTATAATTTAGAATTAATTTTTTCAATAAAAATATAAGCATGTGAATGATGTTTGAAAGTAAGATTGAATTTGATGAGATATTTTTGAATTGATAAATGATTTAAGTAAATCTTAACTTTAGAAATATAATTTCGTACACGATTTTCTTAATTTTTTTTTTTAAAATATGAACAGAAAGAAATGATAATATGTGTTAAATATGATTATGAAACATGTGAAGTTGATGTTAAGAATTAATTGTGTGATAATCCAGGAGCTAATAAAATTATGTTAAAGCAAATTTAATGATATCTCATATTTTATTGATTGATTGAATCATGTAAATTATAGTTTTAGTGATGAAAAATAGTTGATAATTCACTTAATATAAAAAAGATATGTAAAATTGGACGAGAGACGTTAGTACTGTTACTTTATAGTGTCTATTATAACATGATATATAAGTATTAATATTTCAATTCAAATATAACAATTAATGTATTTAAGTAAATATTAGAATTATCATATATATATATATATTTTTTTTTTTTAATATTATATATTTTAATAATGTAATATGATATAATATATATTCATGTAATATCATATAAATACATATTATTTTATTAACATTTTTAAGTTTGTAACATGAATATATTAAATTTTTTTTAACTATTATTTTAAATTCTTCCAGTCATCGTAATAATAATTAATTAATATTTCTATCTGTAGGACTTCTTGAGAAATATAAATACGACACATAATTTAGAGTATGAGAAAAACAAAGTTGGAAAAAGAGAGATTGAGAAAAAAATAACACTGAGTCAGAATATTGTTGTGAGAAAGAGGGGATTAAGAACAAAAGCATGAATTTTTTTTTTTCTTTTTTGACAAAAGAGAGAATAAAGACAATTTTTTTGTTTAGAAAACTAATGAAATTTTACGTTAAATAACTCTGAATATGAACAAGAATTCTTATATTTTGAGAATAAATAATGTTAAAATTCAAGGTGTAGTCTTATCAAGTCGTTGATGACCTCAATTTGAATATTTATAATTTTAAAATTGATTAATTTCAATGGTTATATTATAAGATTTAATTAGTAAAGATGAAAGAATATATAATATGTGCTTTCAAAACACAATGATGCTTAAAGAAGAATATCTAACAATTTCTCTATAACATTTCTCCTCATAAACTCTCTCTCTTGTTATAATCAATTATAATTATAATAAAAGTTGCTTAATAAGTTTGCTGAAAATATTTAAATTAATAAAAACAAAATTCTGGAACATGCTTTTGTTCTACCATTAAAGGTTTGAGGTGATTGCAAGCAGAATCTTGAAGACAATCTCCATTCATCATGTGAGTTAAGACTGAAACAAATATATGATGGTGGTGACATATTAATAAAGATTATTAAGTGATGATTATTACTTTTGAAGCAGAGTTTTAGTGTTGGATAATGCCTCATACTTTCTATTTTTAAATAATTAATCACAAGATCTTCTTAACTATTATCTTAACAGAATTAGAAACCAGTTAATAATAAAAAATAGTTATTATTTTAAATTCAGTTTTAGTGTAAACAAATATACTTAGGATTTTTTTTTATTCTGTAAGAAAATAAAACAAAACAAAACACATTTACTGTAATATTACTTTTTCTTTAGTCAGAGTCAATCTTCCTTTTTCTTCATCTGAATCTTTGAATTATATGTACGAATCTTTCTTCCTCATCTTCTTGTCTTATAATAAAAAACACCATTTTATTTTCCCTTTCTACCATGCTTTAGCTTTGCCTACTTTAATCCAAATTATTGACAATTAATGATAAATAAATAACATTTTAAATACTGTTTAATTATAATGAATAATATATTAAAATAGTGTTAAATATGTAAAATATAAAGTTTGACTAAATGGTATGAAATGCATTATTAACCACACTATATTGGTAGGTGTGCAAAGCAATTGCTTTGAGATGAGGAGGGTGAACCTCACAATTGGCCATGCCATTTATTGTCCAAAAATATCTCACATGTGCATGTGGAAAAAAAATGAGGAATTAAAATTCAAATATTTATTGAAAGAAGTATCCATATTTATGTTTGATGCACTTTTGACACAATTGTCTCTAAAAAAATATTTGTAAGAGTGAAAAAATCTTACCTTTTTCAAACATTTTCAAACCACTTGTATGCTATATAAACAACATGGGTATTAGGAATGGATGGATGTGACAGGCTTTATCTCTTGCTGTATTTTAAATGAATTGAATAATTAATAATTATTTCACTGAAACAAAATCATTGGTTGGGTGACAAAAATTTGATGGAATATATGTAGTGGGTTTGTTGGTTGATTATATTTGAAAATGGAGTCTGACATTTATAACAGAAAAGAGAAGAGTCATTAGTTGCTTAAGGGATTGAAGGACATTCACAAATTCATCTTCTAAACAAAAACAAAACATGACAGAGAAAAACTATGTGTAATCCCAAATTTTCTGGGTGCTGTGTTATAAAGTGGCAATTCCTATGGTTATGATCCTGCTCTGCTTTACTAGAAGCTTTGTCTGAATAAATAACACATTTTATCTGCAGATTGATAAAAATTGTTCTGATAAAATAGCCATTAAATATTTGTTTTTGACTTTTCTTATCATTTGTATTTTATATTTCTCCCTATATATAAAAGTAATTACCATATCTTTATATTTCAAACATAACTATTTTTCAATGAATGTCTCACACAGCCTTTCTCAATGCATGATGTACAAAAGGATTCATGGTATAGTAGAACTTACTTCCATGAATTAATCATCAAGAACATCATCAGAATTTAGTGATCTCAACAATCAGAGTGGTAAACTAGATAAAATTTTTCATAAATACTAAAAAAATTAAGAAAAATAAAATAACTTTTTTGTGTAAGTTATATTTGGCTCAAGAGTTAAACATACATTTATTTTTCTTTCTTTCTCTTCTTTTAGTGTTTATGAAAAAAAATGATGTATAAAACTTGTCTTCTTTCATATGCATAACTAGCAAATCTCATGAACTCACAACCTGACCAACTATCACAGTAATATCGTCAAGCTTTCCACCTGTTACAATAGAAAAAGTGAGGTCAGTCGGCTACATGTATGAAAAAAAAAAAGATAAGATCTTTAGAATATTTTATGGCATACCTGTAAGCTTCATTCCAAGAATCTTCTTCCATAAGGGGGGCTCAAAACCCTGGAAAAATGTAAAGAAAACACAAGAAAAATAGATAGTGATTGCAGATATCGTCAACGAAATATTATCCTGGTAAATGGTTGCAACTCTTTTTCAAGAATGAGAAACTGATTTCCCTATTAAGAAGTTCTTCTCCAAATTGAATCAAATGATAGAAGATTATAAAGGAAGGTATCATTTTCCATAAACAAATTATTCATTGTTAAGCAAAGGAAATCTAATTACAATCTTCTTTTCTTACCCTAGACCTGGCTTCCAACGAATAGGGAGAATCAAAATTTGAATCCAATGCATGACCGCTTGCCAAGTTAGCTAATGCCTTTGCTAGCAACAAAATAAATTTCAAATCAGTGAAACTCACATGATCATCAAAATTTCTCAAGTTGGTTAATCAAGAATTTATACCAGCCTCAGCGACATCCTTGTATCTAACAATTGTTGGAACTATTTCATGATCAAAAACATTGTCAAAAAGGCCATCGGATCCCATGACAATTATGTCTCCTTCCATCAACTCTACATTGCATACCTGTTTTCCTGCAGAGGTTAGTAAAAGAAAAATATAACAGAAGAACCACATTTATCTCAACTGGAAATGAGATTTATTAAGTTCTGACTCAATAATTTGCCCTTCATCCAGGCCAAACCATGATTTTTAAAATGATGCTTAAGCAGAAATCCTAGAGAGGATACACACCTGTGGACAATAATAAAGGAGTCTCTCTGCCCCCCAAAACCAACAATTTGACTCACATGTGAGCTCAAAACACAATCATAACAATACAAATGTAGTTCTTCAGTACAGGATTATTCTAGGAGGTACTTGTATTAACTATTTATAAGACAAGGGGAGATAGTTAAGACAGTTAAGATGATTAATGCCTCCTCTTTCCCTTCACTGAGGCAAGTTCAGGATCAGAAAGAAGTATAGACATGAGACATGACTGAGCAAATTGACATAAGGAAAAAAAAAAATTAAAATTTTGCATAGTTTGAAGAGTCAAAGGGGAAAAGAAGGTTAACCAATAGTAGTAGCAATGATTATTAAATGGTACCGCTGCATCAAGGTATGTTTGGCCAACCCTCTCAGAGCTTAGTTGGAATGGACAGTCAAAGTAGTGCTCTTGGGGAGAAGTGGAAAACACTACATTACCTGAAAAAAGCATAAGGAAAATCAGGTTCTCAACCTTGAAGAAGGAATTAAGTGTTCTGGAGAAAGATAAGTCCAGAAATTAAAACACATTGAGAAAATTACATTACATCTTTTAGAAAATATTATGATCAGATGAAATATAGCACGTGATATTACCATTACGGATGAGCTTTAATCCACAATCCCCAACATTAGCAATCTTCAGAGTCCCATTCTTCTCCAGCATAGCAACGATGCTTCTTAGACAAAAGTGCAGATGAGGCAATTAATGGTAGAAACATCTAACATGGAAGTCAATTTTTGATTATTTTTCATCAAATTGGCAATCCAAATCGAATAGGATAAACTTACACAGTAGCCGAGCCTGTGGAGGAAGTAGCAGCATGTGCTTTCCTTATAAGAATTTGAGGATCATAGTTCACCTGCTAAATCCATATATATTCAACATGTTTGCGTTATTAGAAAACAGCATTACAAGCTCAGAAGCATTCTAATTGATATGCTGCTCAAAACGGAGAGAAAAGCTTTAAATTCAAAAATGAACGTACATAGAACCAAAATAATTATAATTTAGCAAATTCCTCATCAGAAAGTGTTTATGGTATGCTACCTCCTCATCTCCTACAAAATTGGATGCATTAGCAAGCAATTCACGAGGGAACAATGAAGGATCCACGTCCTCTTCAGCCCAACTGCGACACATAACAGAAAAGTACCATTTAAACTGACAACTAATTATCATAATTAAAGCTTTTATAGTATGGGGGTTCTTTCCTTTTGGTTTTCAAGTTTTCCGCTGTGCAAGAATCAGATACTAAGAAAGTAGCATACCCAGAGACCCCATCAGCAACAGCAATAACTCCTCCATTATAGTTGCTAACAAAGAAAGCATCTTCCCCACCTGTGTTAACCTTTAGCAAGAAAGACCGGGACTTTGTTAGCAAAAAGAACATGTGTTCTATGAGTCTACAATGATGTTATTATTCATAAATAACAAAGCATGAAACTGCTTGATGTGCACGTGTTTCAGTTCAGTTGGTTTGAAATTTGCTACTACCTTTTTTGGATGTGGAATGAGGCAAGTCCCAACACAAAATGATACTTCTGAACTACAACCTCAGCAAAAGAAAACAAGCAAAAAAAAACATGTTTAAGAAAGCTCCAAAAAAAGCATTAAGAATGAGAAAATGAAGAGTAGCTCACCCAATAAAAGGGTTAATTTCTGAAGAAGAAGAAGAAGAAGAGCACACCACTCTTTTCCTCCTCTTAGCAGTTTCATCGATAGCAGATAGGGAATGAATGAGTGGTTGAGATTGAGAATGAGAGATCATTGCAGCCCTCAACATGGGAATTGCCATTGTTTCCGGCTTCAACCTCAACACTCTCTCTCCTTCACACACTGCCATGAAAATCGAAGTTTATCATCACATCATTTTCTTTTTGCTAAGAAATATACGCATATATATTTTAGTGTTTAATAAGATATCATCAAGTACCAGTGGTCTAGTGGTAGAATAGTACCCTGCCACGGTACAGACCCGGGTTCGATTCCCGGCTGGTGCAAAATTATGTTTGGTTTTTAAAATTATTTTTATAATTTTTTATTTTCGAAATTTTATTAGTTTTTTTCTTCACTTTCTTCACTACTTCGTTCCCTTATTCACACTCTTCGCTTTCAAGTCGCAGAAATGAACGGAGGCGCCATTCATTTTATTGAAGGTAAATAATCCATTCATTATTTTCTTTATATTTTCTCTGGAAAAAAATTCATTTGCTTTTATGAATATGTAGAAAATGGATACGGAAGCGACTCGGATGCGAATTCTGATGACGCGCCCGAATACTACCAGCCGATCTTCGCCGTCGACGACGACGAGAGCTCTGACAGCGGTGACTTCAGGCAGCTGCCGAACGGATTCGCCGTTCACGGCGTGACGGAGAACGGGATCTCGTCTCTGGATCTGAACGACGTCGTAGAGAAGAGCAGCAGCGACGAAGAGGAGGAAGAGGAGGAGATAAGCAGTGAGGAGTTCGATAGGGCGGTGAGAGAAGACGAGAACCGCCGGAACGCACCGCTCACCGCGGAGAATGCGACGAGAGTGATGGAGGCGATGCGCGGAGTGTCCTTCGCCGGCGTGGTTCCGGATTGGGCGGCTCGAGATCCCGATGATCGCTGGATTGATCAGCTTCGCAGATTAAGAGAATCGCCGAACACTTAAGAAAACTAGATACTTAGATTCGCGCAATGTTCATTTCATTGTTCAGAATTTGTCTTCATTTTGTTTTTGTTCCCCATTGTTCTTGTTACACTCATACTAAATGTGTCTTGGATGAAGATTTAGCAAAATTGCATTGGAAATAATAAATCATGGTCGAAAATTTTGATTTTAACAAATTTTATGTTCGGGAGTATTTTCTCTTTAGAAATACCTCTTCAATTTTTTCAAACATCTTCAAATTTTTTCAAACATCTTCAAATTTATGGTGAATGTATGAAGCATTGGTTTCTTAATATTGTTCTTGATAAGCCTTACACAATAACAATTGTAATGTAAGTATCGTTTCTTCTAATTCTTATTAAGCCAACGTAAGGGCTAAAAGCTATATTTGGTACACAGAAGCATAAAGATTAATGAATTAACTCCGAAATACGTTTAATAAGATTACACAAGAAATGAATACTTCTAAATCCGAGTGTACAATCACTTTATCTAACTCGTTCAAATTAATGTCAATTTGTGGATTATAATTTAACTTCAAATCTGACTGTAGTTGCTCCTTGCTAACAGAGTTTCATAGTCCCATGTAATCAATCTCTTGATTCAGCTCACGTACATTTTCTCTTGGAGAAAATGTTTTATTACTTCTGTTCATTGGAAGCAAAAGGTCACTTTGGCTTCTTAAGCACCAATGTTTTCGATATCAGCGCCTTTGTCCATTCTTTTGACAATTCCAGCAATAACCTGAAATGAGTTCAGTAAAACAAAATTAACAAATATTCAGATCTATAGAACTTCCAATGCTAACAAGCAAGTTCCACAATGTTGTTATCATAATATCATCATACTACCTTTCCGGGTCCCAGTTCATAGCTTTTCTTCAGACCCTTGGTTAGAAGGGTCTTCACTGTTGTTTCCCATTGAACCGGTGAAGTAACCTGCCAATTGCATTACAGATGTAATTATTTCCCATTCATGGCTTCGTGTTGGACAGAACAAGTATCAATGGCATACCTGACGTGCCAATGTCTTCTTTATTGTGTCAGGATCTGTATGCGGCTGTGCATTCACATTGGAGATGACTGGTATTCTTGGGGTTCTGATTTCTGTTGTTGCCAATGCTGCTTCCAATCTTGACACAGCTGGTTCCATAAAACTAGTGTGGAAAGCACCAGCAACAGCCAGGCGAACCTGCCAGGAAGACACAAAGGCAATTATTTCTTTGGGGAAAGGTGTCACTGTAAAGAAAAGATTGGGGGCAAAGTCATACTGTCATTCGAGCCTTGAAAGACTTTGCCTTGGATTCCAGCACTTCTACTCCTTTAAATCCTCCAGAGACAGCATAGTTTCCCTACCAAAACAACTACTGGTTAACAAATCTAGCAAACGAATTTTGCCTTTGTAAATAGGTAGACTCACAAGAACCTTACTGGACACAGATAATTGGCAATCTGAACCTTCTCAGCATCAGGAACTTCCTGATTGGCTGCATCACACAATTGTTGGACCTTATCCGAGTCCAGTCCTATCACACTAACCATAGCACCTTTAGCAGCATCAGCGGCATCCTGGAAAAAGAACAGAAGTTATTCCCAAGATATACAAATTAGAATGCAGAGAAGTTGAAGTGCATAAGAAGCTAGACCAGCTACCAGATATTGCTTACCTGCATGGCCTCACCCCTCAGTTTGACCAACTTGAGTCCATCTTCAAAGCTTAAAAAATAAATTAAATATATGGGGTCAATAGCATGTCAATTTTCAGAAAGTTGAACCTTAAATAAAAACACTCATGACATTTTAGTCACACGACTCATGTTCAAAATTATAGGGGTTAGATAATATTCATTTCCCCATATGCTGTAAGCTGACGAAGAAGCTTATAGGTGGATATACTTTTCCCAAAGGCTACAAACAATGGTTTCATTTCAAGATACTGATGAGATTTGAAGCAAACAGCAAATCTTAAGTCAATTATTCACATTCAGAAAACCCATGGTTGGGTCAGTCATACACACCATCCAATTGGTTTCTTTATTGCCACTGCCAGCTTCAAAGTAAAGCTTTCTTCAAAACACAGAAGTGCCATCGCCAAAAATGAACAGGCACACATGCCATAATTACTCATTATGCTGTTATTTTCTGAAGATTTCTTGATAAATAGTAATAACTTTCAGTAACTCACCTGAAAGCCCCAGCAAATGCCAGAGCAGTATATTCTCCCAGGCTTAAACCACATGTAACATCCACCGAGTCAATAATCTGCTGCCCTCCGTCACGTGCACGAAGTAGCTCTACAGCAGCAAGACTGGCCACATACAGTGCAGGCTGAAGCAGAGAGAATCAGATGGTAAACATTGCATCTATGGCAATCTTTATTAAAAATAGAAATTTCATCAGGGATAGAATTATGAATTGATGCTGGTTTGGTATCATAATCAGAAAAGATATATATAGCCAATACAGCTGTTTACTTGAAAAATAATCTTGATTATAAAGAAGGAGATCTAGGCAAGGTGAAGACGGGAACTAAAAGCAGAAGAACAAGCAAAGTGGCCCAGGTTGGTTTTGACTCCCAGGATCAAGGAGTTCAAGATTGACTTAGTGCCACTTGAGTTACAGCTCTGGGGCTCATATTTCCTTTTAGATGTTACCAACGAAGATTTTAGACATTTGCATATTTTTTAATTTGGTGAAAGAAATAGCTACTGGCACAAATTTACTGAAAATTTCGAACTTGATTCTGAAGTGATCCACCAGAAATATTTTCCTTTCAACTTCCATCCATTAAACTGAACTTGCCTTGACCAGTTATTTTGCATATAAGCCTACTAACCAACGCTTAACTATGTTGGAATGATAGTATCTATATATATATATTAGATCAATCGTTGAAAAATTCACAAACAGCATGAAAATTTCCAGAAAACTTTTTTATATGCCATTTACGCACGTAAAACATATCCCTGCTTTTTGAGTTTTTTGAGTTTCAAGAAATACCAGTCTAATGATTCTTTCCTAACTGAAGGCAGACTATCTTAACCAATAAATAATTAGTACACTATAAATTACAGCTTAATCTGAGTTAAATGACAATTGACTACAACATTATTCGACTATTTTTTATATCCTTTACTGACCATGAAAGCTACATGAGAGGGGGGCAGGGGAGTGGAACGCAATTACTATACCAATTTTTAGATACTTTATATTAGAACAGAAGAAAATTTGATTGTTTGTGAAGTGATTGGTACAATAGTGAAGTCAATATATATAAGGAATGATTTCATTTAATCAGGTTCCAATCCAATCCATTCCATTATATATTAAGAAATCTAAAAAATGGAAAATAATATCATTCTAAACTATTTCCCTCTGTTCTGTGAATCCAAGCACAGCCTAAGCCAAATTAGAAATTAAGAAAGCCTAGATTGCCAGTTTATATACCGCACACATAATAGTTTAACAAAGAGATTGAAAAACATACCTGGCTAATAACAGTTGAATCGAGCTTTTCTTTTGGCCCATTGATGCATATATCAAGAAGATCAAACCTGAAAGCAGCAAGTACACAAAATGAGTCAAAAAAACACTATAAAAACGACTATAACTTATAAGTTAAACTTGTAAGTACCCCAATATGTCATTTGCCTTGCTGAACAAAACGGCAGCAGCAGGGACATTCTGGGCTTCCTTCCCCATTCCAACAGCTTGAGCACCCTGAAATGACAGAAACATTACATTGAAACACGTGAGTATGTGTGTTTGTGTATAATTCGAAACTGGAAACGACGTGGTTTTGGGAAAGTGAACCTGGCCGGGGAAGAGGAATGAAGTGGAGACTTTGTAATCGGCGAAGAGAGTCTGGTGAAGGGAAGACTGAGATCCGGTGGAGACGCTCATGGAAACCCTAGATCGAGGGAGAGGGAAGTTGGCTCTTCCATTGGAGGAAGGGGCGAGAAAGGGAGTGGAGGGAAGAAAGAGAGGGGAAGACATTGCAGAGAAGGAAGTAGAAGAAGTGTGGCGAAGGAAGAGGGAATGGGAATGAGAATGGTGAATCAGAGCTTGCATTCGATATGAATATATCTACTTTTTGATGGCGGAAATTTCAAGAGGAACGTTGGTGTTTGGTTTTGGTCTTATTAAAATTGTGTTTCAAACCGGCCAACTACTTCATACTTCATCATCATTCCATCACAATTTTACAATTTTATGTTCACAACAACAAGGTAAAGCAAACAAAATTAATTAATTAATTAAAATACAAGCATCAAGTAAATTTTCATATGTTTGATTCACATTAAAGAAATAAATTTGGATTAAGTTTTACTTTAGATCCTTCATCACTACCTTCATCTATTATTGATATAAATTGTATCCTTCTATCACTATCTTCATCTATTATTGATATAAATTGTATCAGTTTCTTTCACTTAATCAAGTAGTTTATATCTTGAATATGAGTATAAGATAAATAATCCTATCAATATTATAGTTATACGTAAAAACATAATTAATTTTATTTTATATAAAATTTGTTAAAGTTTAAGATGAGATAGATAAAAATAAAATATTAAATAGTATATAAGGGAGAAAAATACATAAACCCATAAACTTAAAATTTTAGGTAAAAAATAAAATCGTATTCATTTATATAGTTATGATTTATTCTTGTTCGGTAAAATCTTTTCATATTACCTTTTTACATATCTAACAAAATTTTAATATATTTGACAATTAACTCAACATTAATTTTGGTTTGAAACATAAGAAGGTTGTATTGAACTGACCAAATCATCCTTATTAAACTGCTCTAATCCAACCTTAGACAATTCAATTAGGATTATGAATACCCTTTTGAACTTGAACTTTGTTTGATGCACTTTGGACTATGTTCTTCACAAAGGCTTTGATATTGGTTTGAGATGACCCATTCTCAGCAATTGCAAGCTGAGCCATAAGCTGAAGATCCTTGGCTCTTTTCCTCATATCAGTCCCATCATCATCATCCAAATCCATGAACTTCCTCAGCAGCACAACAATCATATCTCTTTTCACCAAAGTGTCATCATCAAACTTGTCATCCTTCTTCACTCTCCACCCAACCTTCCAATCCTCCACAATGAGCCTACTAATCAGCGGCTGATCCATGGCAATTGGGAAGGTCAAAAAGGGGACCCCAGAAAAGATACCCTCCATGACAGAATTCCACCCACAATGAGTCCAAAAACCCCCCACAGAAGGGTGCAACAACACCCTCAATTGGTCACACCATGCCACAACGAACCCCTTTTTCTTCCCACAACAAATCTCTCTCAATCTTGGACTCTCCCCACTTGTCACCCACATGAACCTCACATTCCCATCATCCAATGCATTGACGATTTCGTCCATTTGGGCACTTGAGATTGAAAGATAACTTCCATGTGAAATGTACAAAACAGAGTTTGGGGGTTGGCTATCTAGCCATTCCATGTAACCATTGTTATTAGGGTAACATGATTTTTCACCAAGACTAGAATATGGTATGTTTGGACCAATGGTGTAAATTGGAATCGAAAGATTTGCTTTTAAGCCATCAACCACTTTGGCTTCTAACTCGTAGATTGAAGGCAATAAGAGGCACTGTGCTTTAGGAAGCCATTCACAACTTTTCAATGCCCATTGTAAAATCTCACTATTCTTCCCATTCAGAAGAGGAAGATCTGATTCATGAATCCAAGAAGTTGATGGGATATAATCTACAAAATTTCACCATTTCAAGTCAGTTTTTTCAGTGAAGATCGAGATTGAGAAAAATACTAATATAAATTATATCATAAGCTTTCAATTTCTTGATATAATTATTTTAAAAAGTACACTTAATATAATTTCTTGCTAATTTGAATTTTCTACACTGTATATAAATATTAAATTCGTTTATTTATATTTAACAAAATATTCCGAATTAAATAAATAAATTCCAAGTTACAATGTATATTTTTTCAATTTATATTAACGAAAAAAAAAACAGTTTTTAATTACAAATCAATATGTATAATATTTTTTTTTGTTTTTAATGATTTTATTGTTTTTTATAATAATTATTTTGAAAAATATTCTTAATAAAAAATTTAATTGATTGATGATGTAATTTTCTTACACCGTCTTTAAAAGTTAAATTCATTTATTTCTATTTATGAGAATATTTTGAATTGATAAAAATAAGAAACAAGCTAGTCTAACTTTTTATGAAAAATTACATTTACGGTCTAGATTTTGATGAAATTTCGTTTTTTAACTTTTAACTTTTTTCAGAAAGATTCCTTTTCTGACACGAAGTTTTAAAGACATTAATTGACAAATAAAAAATTAAAAATCATGTATCTCATTGTCCTACTTCTTAAGGAAAAAATTGTACCATAAAATCTTTAATATGATAGTAAATTGATTGTCAGATCTTAAAAATTTAAAAATGAAAAAATAATATAATATTCATTATCATCAATACATGTTAATTCGATACTATTTCAGCTTAATGTCTTGTAAAAAATCATTTTTATAGTTTAATTAGATAAATTCTTATCTTAATCTATGTATAAATCAGTTTTAATTTGTAAGCAGATTTGATTTTTTTATTGAAATGTTTATGAAGAATCAGTTTTGAGTTTGATCATTGTTGTATTTTTTTTTATGAAACAAAAATATATAAAACAAAGGTAAAATTAAAATAAAGTGTATAAAAAAAAACCAGAGTGAATAAACAGTGTAAGGAGCTTCACCAAACATGTGACGAGAATCATGGTTGCGTTGGAAAAGATGGAAATACTGCACCCACAGCTCCGCCGTGGAAGTCGTCCAGAACGAGGCGACCGGAATGTTCTGGCGGTTGGCGAGGGCGACGGCCCACGACAGAAAGGAGTCGCAGATGAGGAGCGTGGGCGGCGGGCGGAGGCTGTCGAGGAGGCGTTCGAGCGGCGCCTCCATCTGCGTCATGACGGCGTGGACGGCGGCGTCGAACGTGTCGGCGGAGGGAGCGAGGTCGGGGAGGGCGGCAAGGGTTATGTTGTGGGGTTTGGCGTGGGAGGTGGTCGGAGGGAGGTAGTGGTGGGTGACGAGGAAGGTGACGAGGATGTCGGGGTTGTTGGATACGAGGATGTTGCAAAGGTTGATCATGGGGTTGATGTGACCCTGTGAAGGGTATGGAAGAACCACCACGTGAGGTTGAAGATGAAACTCCATGGATTCAAATGGAACTCAAAAACATGTATCAGTTCTGCATTCTATTGTATTTATATTATGCATCAATCAACTTATTTACTATTTAAATTAATTCATTAAGTAAAGTATTTAACTTAATTAATTGCATTATTCTCTAATAATTATTAGAGTAAATGATTATTTTGAAAAGTTTGTGTGGTTTTATTAGTAATTAATATTTAGTAATAAATTTCTTTAATAGTTTATACTAATTTTTAAAATTCTACAATAATAACGTTTTTTTTTTAAATATTTTAGTTTTTTATATTTATTTATATTTTGACTTTAAAATATTCACTTTTTTTAACTCTTTTTTGTATCGGGCATTTTTTAATATTTACAACACGCATTTTTTTTTACTTTCACATAAGGCATTTTTTTTGTAAATAAAATATTGAGGATTACAGAAAATAAATTTATCGTTATTATTTAAATACTTTTGTTTTTGCTATTTCACGTTATATTTTAATATTTTAAATTTGAATATAAATATTATAAGATTTAGCATAACATTAATAATAAAAACATAATATGTAAAAATTGGAAGCTTGAATATAATTAAAATAATTTATCCATAACTAACATATTATAAGAGTTTTAAATTAATTAAAAATTAAAATTATTTTTTTTCTTCAAATATATTTTAACAATAAAAAATTATAAAAAACATCGTATAAACATGTTTAATTCTTTTATTTACAGTTATGAGTTACTTTAATAATAAGTTTACAAACACTTAAAGATTTAATAAGTTAATTTAACTTTCGAATACTAGTTGCCAATTTTTTATTATCAACTCGTTTTTCATTTTCAGGTTAACTCTCCAACTAGTTTCTGTATCAGATAGCTTAAATCAAAATTTGTGTTCTTTCATATATTAAATTACACATTTTGAAAGAAAAATCATTTACTCTAATATCAACGATTATTTTAGTGTCATTTGGTTGTTAGATTTAATAAAATAATTATTATGTTTTTATTTATATCTATTCTATTTTATTAGTCAGTGTAGTATACTTTTTTATTCTTTTTAGAGAAATTAAGTCTTCTGCAGAATAAAAATTAAATAATTATTATGTTTTAGATTTTTATTTTTATTAGAATTAAATTTATAGTTTCAATTAGTGAATAAGAGCGGAAATATAAATTATTGGATTTATTTCGGTACATAACTTCTTTTAATAAATGTACTTTCTCATGCGCCAAAAACAGAGAGTTTGTTTCAAATTAGAATATTATTTTTATATTTATAATTAAAAAAAAAATCTTTATGAGCAATCCTATATATATTGTAAGAGTTATAGATCTTATTTTCAAAAGAATTGTTTATGTACTTTAGACTTATTAAAAAATATATTATATCTTAACCTTTTTTATGACTTTATTACTAATATAAAATATTATTGATTTTGTGGATAACTAATTTTTGTTGAAAGTTTTACTTATTTTCAGTAACTTCTTTTCATTTATAACATTGGAAACCATATTTTAAAATTAGATTCAAACAATAATATCTTTATTAAAGATATCTGATACAAGTGACCCTTATTTCACACTGCTGTTACAAGCACATAAGTGAAAGTAAAAACATAAATGACATGAAAATGAGTCAAAAACAATGGCAGAAAAATAATATTAAGGCCATCATCACTTGTAACAGAGCAGAAAGTCCCTCTGCAGAAGCAGAGAAGTTAGATATAACCCTTACTCTTCAAACTCTCCACTGCATCCTTGATAATTTGGTCAGCAGGAGTGAATTCTAGTCCTAACTCAATCAGCTTCTTTGATGCATCCTCTGCACTTGCCCTCAACAACCCTGGCTGCGTATCTTTTGGCAACCTATAAGAAATTATGATCATTAGAGTTCAATATCTATGCACCCGAATCTAGGATATAGTTTTAGTCTCATTTACTATATCTAGATAATTGAAAGATAGTGCTTTTACTCCAAATGTAACTGATGATAGTAGACTAGTGCTGAGAAGTTTACTAATGCACTGGTATTTGTTCAATTTGAAGTTATATGTAATAGCAGAAGTATGTAATGAAATTCATTTTTTTCTTTCAAACTAGACACTATATAGTCTATGAGCAAAAAGAAACACTCACTTAGCCACATTGTATTCAGGGTATAACTCTGCAATTTTGTCCACAAGATCACTGAAGTGACGAATAGATTCCACACACAAGTGCCTCCCTGATGCTTTCTTGTTCTCAAGAGCCAAAATGTGAGCCGTTGCTATGTCTTTGAAGTGAGCCATTCCCATAAAAAAATCTTCGTATGTCTCTTTCCCACCTGAGATAAGACTTCATTATGTCATATATATTATGTGCATGCATTTGAAATCTCTCGTTTCAGTTCTTAACATACCTTTGAGAACACTAACAATCACAGCCATGCTTGAATTGATGGTTGGGGGAAGGAGAGGTCCCAATGCTGTGCCAGGGTTTATCATCACAACATCAAAACCTGTCTCCTTTGCAAACTCCCAACCTGCTTTTTCTGCCAGAGTCTTTGCAATCGGATAGTACAACTGCACCAATCAATTCATCAAACACATTATCTTCATTCATCTCACTTCTTTTTTTCAACTATGATATTATTAAGAAATATTCATGGGAGTAATAATTAACCCTGTTGGATCTTGGGCGTCACGTCAGAAAATATCACTAATTTTAATAAAAAATTAAAATATATAATTTTCATAAATTTAAGGCAAATAAAAAGTAATTTCAATAAATTAAAGTTTGTGATCATAACTTGGCCACGTGTTAAGATTAAGGGTATAGCCATGTGGAACGAAATTTTTTTCCTATAATGTTGTTCGCCACATCCACATACATCATTTAACCCTTCTACATCAATATAAATTAATTAGAGTTTTACTATTTTCACAAAATATATAAATAATAAAATTTTTTAAAATATATAATTTATATTTAAATCCTATGAAAATAATTTAAATCAGGATATTATTTAAAAATAAAAAGAACAATAAGAAGAAAAAAAATATTGAGAATGTAAGAGAATATCACAAGAATAAATCTGGTCGAGGTGACTCTCCAAATAATAATAATAAAAAAAAGTATTTTTAATTTGTTTGGATGAATAGAAAAGAAATTCAAAACTAAACAAATAAAATTATTTTTTATGATAACAATAAAAATTAATTTAATTAAAAAAAAAAGAACTAACCCCCTTTTTTTTGCAGTAATCAAGGTCTGTCCAACAGTCTTCTCCCTTAATCTTATCAGCTGGCCAATTAGGACTTGGCATGATGGAGGAGATCGACGACGTCGCCACCACGCGCTCCACCCCCGCCTCCTTCGCCGCCGTCAGCACATTAACCGTTCCTTTTATCGCCGGTTCCAATATCTGCTTCTGTATTCGTTTAAAACCATAATCACTATAACATTTTTTTTATGAATGTAAAAATTTAATTCATGGCTTCTAATTGTATTCATCGTAATTGTCTGATAAAACAATTATCACTAAAAAATATTGTTAAAACTATTTATATATGCTTTTATTAAAATTTTAATTTATCATCATACTAAATAAATTAATAAAAATAACATTTTTAATGATATTTTTATCTTTGAAGTATAATATATACCTTAATTTTCAAATGATATTTTTATCTTTGAAATTGAAGAGGTTTAAAGCGATTTATAATATTTGAACCTCTGGATCTTCGACTTGACCAATGATGTTGGGACACGCAAGGTGGATTACGCCGGAACAACCCTTCACTGCGGCAGCAATGGAGTCTGTGTCAAGAAGATCCATTTCGAAGAAATGAAGACGACTCTTAGCTCCTTCCATTTCCTCCAAATGCTTCGTCTCCTTTTCATCCTCTGCAAGTGCATATTATTTCCACCAAAACAAATTCTCACTTTTTCTATAAATAAATAAACAACTATTATATACTTTTGCCTTCTATATTCACTCATTCATGATGCATGCGAGTTCCCAGTTAATTTCAGGGCATGAAAATCAAGATCATTGTTCCAAAATATACAAATCAGTGTGTGAGAGCGAATGGGAACATTGGAACTAATGTTAATCATAATAATAATCATGGTGAGTTTAATTAACTGATATTTTGAACGGTGGCGTGGACGGTGTAGCCACGCTGGAGGAGGAGGAGCACCACCCATGATCCTATGGCGCCGCTGGCTCCGGTGACGCAAACCACCTTCGACATGGTGATGCTTGCTTCTGGTTTCAGCGATGATTTCAGCTATGGTGCTTAAAGTTCTCACATTCCTACTATTTATATATAGAATAAATTGGAAAAGATTTTTTTTTTTTATTGAGGCCTGTGTTCATAAGCTAATCTAGCTCACCTCACTGTTCCTCTTACTAACCAGACAAGCTTTTTCATATGATTCTAAGAAATCTTGTCTTCTTGATATATGTTGGACGAGATTGTTTTTAAGAATTATCAGAAGAAACGACATTGTTTACAAGAATTATTAGGAGAGAGAAATAAAACTATGGTAGGGGTAAAATATTGTTTAAGTCAAATATAATGAATGTCTCTTTCATTTTTTAATTAACTTGCACCAGTTAAAAATTTTATTTAATTAAATTATTTTCTATAAAATAAACAATAAAAATTTCATCCTAATTTGGTTCGTATTAAACTGTTAATTTTTTAACCAATATTATGCCCCCATTGTGTTCGATTCTAGAAACATCCACTAAAATACATAACAAGTAAAATCAATAGAAAATTATGCCAGAAAAAGAAAAAAAATTAGGAAAATTAGATGAAGAGGTGTGTAATAACGTGTGTACGCAATGGTTGACACGTGTCGATTTTGATAATGGAAATCAGTGTCATTTCACAATCAGGGGTTGCAATGAGTGTATGTTACTGTTGATATGCTTTCTTGAATAACACGTGGCTTATTATTGTGGCTATGCTCATCAAATAATACATAAAAATCTCATGTAGGCCAACCAATATCTTAATTATTTTTATTTTTTAACTTTTTTATTCACACACTATACTTTTTAACTTCATTATTAATTGTACTGAGTCACTATGATTTGACTCACTCTTATTAGTATATAAGTATCTGTATAACTTTTCTTTTTCATAAAACACATTACCATAAAAAATATTATCTTAAAAAAGTAAAGAAAAATTTAATGTGAAAATGATATACATTTAAAATATTAATGTTCTAAATCTTCTTTTAACTAGCTTATAAGTTGAAAAACATAAGAAAAAATAGAAAAAAAAAAAAAGAAGTTCCTCTCCGAAAAGAAAAAGAAGAAAAAGAAAAAAAGAAGAAGAGAGAATAAAGATTTCTATTGGCACCCTCTTTTTGTAAACTTCAATCCACTCTCAGGAATTTTATTTTCATCTTAAAAACTCAAGGCCCAAATTCTATCCCCATCCTACAATTTAAACAAAAGTATCATTCTCTATTTAAATCTAAAACCATTCCCCATAAATCACACTCATATCTTACATTAAATAAGATTACATATGTTAAATTTAATTACTATTGTATAAATAATTTACACACTTATTTTTAAAGAAAAAACATCCTTACCGTGATAAAGAGTATTAAAAAATTGTAGAACTTTAGATTATTAAAATTATATAATAAAAATAATTGAAAAAATGGTACATTATATTTAGCAAAGGGTTTTTTTAGTATGATTTAGTTTGATTTTTAACTAAAATTGTATCTAAACCAAATCCCAAATATAAATATATTTGTGATTCCATTTAATTTGATTTAGAATAAAAACAAAATTTAATCAATCAAAATTAAAACGGTTTGATTTAGATTATAATTTTTAATTTTTAATTTAATTTATATTTTTTTATTAAAGAATAATTATAATAAATATATTACTTAAAAATTGAAAAATATATTAAATATAATTATTATTAAATATATAATATTAGTTTATAAATAATACTAGTAAAAAAAAAAAGAAAACAATAAAAAATTACAAATAAAAAATAATAATAATAAGTATAAAAATTTTACTAATTATTATTTTATTATTTAAATTTTTTATATTATTAAAAATTAAAATTATATATTATTTTTAAATTAAAATATTAAAACTCTTTTTTTTTTATTATTATCTATTTTTTTTATTAAAATTTGATTTTATATTTAAAAATTTAAATAAATATTAATAATATAAAATAAAATTTTAACTTCGATTGATTTGATTTAGATAAATTTTAAAATATAAATGATAAATCTGAATTAAAGTGCTCAATTTAAAAAAAAAATTAAAATAATTTCAAAATTTACGATTTTAGTTGATTATATTTTTTGAATCCGAATATCCTTAATATTTCGCATATAAGAAGTGAGAGAAATAAACGTAGAAATAAAAAATAAAAAAGAGAAAGAGAAATGGAATAAGTTATAATACGATAAAAATAATTAATGTGATTATTGAAAGTGATTGGACGTATGAGAATTGAACAGTGGTGATTTTTTGGGGTAATAAACGACAAAAATGATGAAGTGATTTTCCTGCAAGGTGGAACACGTGTCTTAAATTCACGAAAAGGAATCAGTATTGTTAATAATTTAAATTATCATTAAACTAAAATTAATATTTGAAAATAAGTTTTTATTTTAAGTTTTTGAATTAAATAACTAAATAAATATTTTTTATTAATTCATATTTAAATTAAATTTTGAATTCAAATAATATTTTTATAATAGAGGAAAATATTAGGTATGAGGGACTACATGATACAATGTTTTTCAGACAAATTAGTAATATATAAGAGATGTTTGTTTAATATTTTTAATAAAATTCAAAAATAAAAAATTAGTATAACTTTATAATACTCCTAAGATAATTAATGTAACTTATTTTAAATAAATAATGTGATGCACTTTATCTGATTCCTCTTGAAGATTTATGCTGTTCAATGAGAAGCTTTGTTGGTCAAAAATTGAACCTTGGTAGGATCATAAGAAACATTCAAAATATTTAACATGTGTAGTGATTATTTTAGGTCTAAAGAACCAAAAGTCTTGTATGGAGTTGTGTAATTGACAAAAGGTAATAAATGTTAGATCAGTTGAATTGAAGACAACATATTGACGATTTTTGTCCCTTTTTCTCAATTTTTTTCCATTCTCATTTTCAATTGGATATTAATTTGTCAAAGTTCAAAGCTAAGATGTGAAGATCAGATGAATATGGTGCAGATTTTAATATTTTTTTTTTCTCAGACAGAAAAAGATTCCATCTCTTAAATAGAATGACAGGTCAATTATTATTAATTAATTAAAAGGTGTATTGATTGAAAAAAAATTATATAAAATTTTAATTTAATTTATTTTTATAAAATTAATTTATAAAATGATATATTTAAACATAAGTTTATATATATAAATAGTTTAATATTAATTCGAATAAATTTTGATATTATATTAAAAATAAATTTTAAATTTAATTTATATTTAAATAATAATAAAAAATTATATTTATTTAATATATTTTAATTTAACTTATTTTTAAATCACAATGATCTCTAACCCATTTTTATCATAAAAATTATCATGAGAGTAAAATAAAGTACAAACCTTATTACTTTAGAAGTAAAAAATCATAAGGAAAAAGTCACAAAATTAATTAAAAAGTTACAAACTCCCCTCATTGAAAAGTTACTTACTGAATCTAACTTATACATATGATTGTCTTACTTTTCTTTAGTTCAGTTTAACTTTTTCATATGATTACATAACTTATAAAATAAAGTCTTTCATGCAGCTTGTTAATATAATTAAGTATAATGTTGTTATAATTAAGCCTTCAAATGTAAGACAAATTGCACATGCATGATTTGACCCGTACATTCAGCTTCTTTTTGTTTTTGTTGAAACTTTTATTATTCATGCAATATTTTATAATATCATTCTCTCTGTCCATCACATTAATGTTAATTTATCACATAGTTTTTCCTTCATCTCTATCTCTCTTTTTAATATAAAAAAACTGTATGAACACATATCTATTAACAATTTTAATATCTCACCCTTAATTTCCCTATCATCGAACTTAATTAATGTTCTGTTTTATTTTCTCTCCCCCTTGATTTCTACGTGCATGTGTGAACAACAAGAATAAGATAAAACAAAGGTTTTCTAAAAGACAAAAGCCATGTTCTGACTAGACTAACAAAATGGTTGAAATTGAAACAAAACATTTTGCAGCAGTTTAAATCCATTGAATATTGGTAAACTTAAGTCCAAAAGGACTCTCTCTTTAGAGGCTCATGAGGGTCTTGAAACACATTTGAAGATGTGGAAGAGGATGAAGGAAAGTTAAGATACTGAGGAAGGACTTCATAGTTATTGTTTACAGATAGGAGCAGTGATTTTTCATCTTGGTCTACTTGTGTTGTTAATGTAGGTTCTTGTTGCTGCATCTGGATGCATAGAATCTCTGCTTGAGCCACTGCAAGTTGCATTTGCAGTTGCGAAACCTGGTTTTGTAGGTATGATATGGCTCCTACACATCCATAAACTGGATCTCTCACTCTTGCATTTGCCTCATAAACCAAACTGCTCACTGCATCTGCTCTTTGATGAACTGGAAGCTCCTGCACACACAGAAGAGTAAGAAATTTAGTGAAGAACTATTACATAACACTACAAGAAAAATCAACATATACACTTGTGTGTAGGTAATAGACTTTGTCCGTTATGCATTTATGTTTGGATTATTGAGTTCTAGTAACATATTTTGGGTTGGTTGGACAAATATTTTATAATTACAAGGTTGCATAAAGAAATTTTTATGTGAATATATTGATTAGATGGCACCAAATTATAGATTGGAATCGACAGTTTTGGGAGAAGAGACTATATTTAGATGAAATCAAATTAATTACATGTTCCCATGTCAAGTTTGTTGCAATTAAAAAGTGACAAATGAGTAATTTCAATTAAATTTTGGAGGTTAATGAATAACATCTCTGACATAACTTTATAAGCATTTCAACTGTTTTTGTTTGAATAATTTCTTGCAATACACATGTATCAAGAAAACTAATTGTAAAGATTAAGGAGAAAGAAGGGTTAGTTCGATAGCCAATATTAAAGGACTGAAACTTGCAGAAATACCTCAGATTTTACACAGAAGCCAAAGGTTTTAGCATAGCTACAATGGTTAAACACAGAAAGAAGGGTAGGGAAGTTAGAGATACCTGCAGCATTTTACTGACATTGCTAGCCCCAAAGACCTTATGCACAATAGCAAACTTGCGAGGGTCATCAGAAGGAAAGAAAGGAGCAAAGATGCACTCCTTGGAGCAACGGCGTCTCAGCAACTTGCAAGAAGCACAAGGTGAGGTACCCCCCATTTCGAAGATATACAATACTGATAAACCAGAACGAAAAAGATCGAGATTATACTTTTGTTGTCTTTTGATGTGTGCAACGAGAAGAAGAAAACAAACCCACAACACAATCAAGAAAAGGGTTTAAGAGAATGAGCCTAAAATTTCTTATTTATAATCGCCTCTGAGATTTGAAGTTGCTTGCCTAATGCAGACTAGCTAGATGCACATGCTGTTCTTGTAAAGTATGAAGTGATAATAATAAATTAATATCCATGTACAAGCAAGCGTGTAAATCAACTGATATACAAAATTCTTTCAACTTATAAGTATCGAGTTTTATTCTTAATTATTTAGTTATATTAAACATTCCGAGTGAGAACTTTCTCATCTAAAATAATCTATCAGACATGAACATGATTAACATGATGGTATTAAATGAAAATATAAGCATCCTTTAGAAAAAGAAACGAAGTTATTTGGAAACCACTTCTTCAAGTGTCGATCATATAATATGTGATTCAAGTGTAAATTACAAGCTTAGCCAAAGATATTTGCAGCATTATAATAGATTAAGAGAGCCATGAAGTCAAAGAATGAAGGGCAAGTTAGGGTAAGTGATTGAACCTGTATTAGGCGGTGGTCAAACACTGCCAAGGCGCGTGATAGGTTGGCAATGCACGCAGTTGTGTAGTTTCTACGTCCACATTTGACTCTTCATTTATATATATATATATATATATATACACGTACGTACACAAAACGTATTTTATACTCCTACATGTACCAATAATATCTAATACAGTTGGTGAACAAATAGTTTAACTTAAACATGCTGAAAGATATTAAACTTTACGTTTTGAGGAGTTAGTTCTATGATTTTGGACTATAAAGAAAAAATGCTGTGACATGAACTCAAACTGTGTTCTTTACAGTGAAATGGAGAGGTCTAATATGCAGTGTTGGATTGGATAGAGAGCTTGAACAGTTATTAGTTGATGATGACTTTCATAGGACGTTGAGTTGCAGATGGAATCATAATTTGAAGGAAGAGAGAGTTGTGGAAAGAAGGGTCCAACGTGAATGTTTGTTGGCTCAGGCTTTCACATGCAAACCCTTTTCAATTCCTTCTCTCTTTCTCACTCTTTATACCAATTGCGTGTTTTAGGTTGAATAGAGAAATTTTTTATTCAAGTCATCAGAACCCTCCTATTCAAACAAAACAAGACATTCAGGGTTAATTAATGTTTTTGTACCTAGGTTTACCATGTTAAAGATAATTTTGTTTATAATCATATTATAATTACTACTCATCCAACCAACTTTTACATATTGTAAAGGATAGAATAACTGATCTTCTGAACTCGTTATGTCGATACATTATTAAGATTTAATCATACCTTTTAGTTAGTTTCAGAAATCAGTAAATACAATTTGTAGGAAATTTTGTTTTTTATTTTCACAATTTGTTACGGATTGTGTAGCTACAATGAAAGTGTCTTGTGTTTAATGTTAAAATTTATTAACTCAAGCCTCTTATTTTGTAAAGTCAAGACTTCACTTGTGCCCCTCAATGAATTTGAAAATAAATCTAAACTATATTTTATAATTCTAAACCATATTATCTAATCAAATATAATTACAATTCATTAAATCATATTCCATTAATTATCTTATATAATTAAATTTAGTTATATTTTTACTATGATTTTAGTCCAATATTTTTTTTTAAATTATTATTTTCTTTTCAAATTGTTCATAGTTAATTTCTGATTTTTTTTTTCTATTAACATTATAACCTCTAACCTGAAATATCATTATTAAGTGATGATGTGGTAGCCACATCAGTTGTGTCATCAATTTGTCTGATGTTTCATTCACGTCTATTATTGTTAAAAGAAATTATTGATAAAATATTATTGATTGATAAAAAACTTGTTAAGGAATTAAAAAATAATTTTGTAAAATGAGGAGAGATTAAAAGCAATTAAAAAAATACTAAGAGTTAAAAATGAGATTTTTAAAAGGAATGAGAAATTAAAAAAATAATTTATCCAAAAATATACGTAAAGTCTTATCAGATAAATTGATAATGTAATAGTAATTATCATATCATTATTTATTTACAGAAACTAAAATTTTAATAGAAAAAATGTTTAAAGATTAAAAAAACAATAAACTAGTTAATTAATTGTTTTATTTAACTAAATATGATTTAATCAACAGTGATTAATCAAATAATATTTAATCAATTATCTTATTTAATCAAATATGATTTAATAAGATATATTATTTTATCTAATTAAATATAATTTAATCAACGAATATTAATCAAATTATATTTAATCAATTATCTTATATAGTTAAATATGATTTAATAAGATATAATAATAATAACTAATTAAATCATATTTAGTCAATTATTTTTTAATCAAATTTAATTTAATAAGATATTTTGATAATTAATTAAATAACATTGAATAAATTATTTTACGAATTAAATTAAATTATAATTATTATTAATTTGGTTTGATAAATAACTTTATTAACATTTAGTAACGCGTAGAACTCATGAGAAAAATCAGTAATTTGATTTTAACCTTTCTGTAACCATTAACCAAAGTGAATCTAACGTTCTTTTGACGAATGTCTTAATCGAAACTCAAAAATGCTATCTCTTAAAGTTTTATAATAAATTCTTATATACTCAACTAAACCTTTAGAAACAAACGAGTTTAACATTTTATATTGACCCTTTGCAATAGTCATGCAAACTCCTTTCACTTTATATATAATTTTATTGAAAATTTCATCAAATATTTGTTCTCTTTCTTGAGTGAAAATATGTTAGAAATGTTCTAATATGCAAGAAAAAAAATCATTCTTCGGATAGCTTTTGAACTATATATGAAGTTAGGCAGCATAATTTAACATTAAATGATTGTAATTAAGAGTTAAGCAACAAAAGATTCGCACATGCACATGGGACTCTACAAACATTGACAAACACGTCATTTGTCGGCGCCTTAATCTTTTTTCTTTCTTTCATCTACTGGTTTAGTGAAGGTAATTAGGAGCTTAAACAATTTTATACTTAAAAGTATAGAACATTGATTTCCAATTCAAAGCAAAACATAAATGAATTTGTAAAATAGCATGAAAGTTTTTAATTATTGCAAAACATGCTTTTAGTGATGAGTGAAGAGTTCTAAAACTAGTGTCATAGCTCATTCGAAGAACTGAAATTTATATTAAACCAGATCAGAATCTCACTGAAAGAACCTGGTTATTAAATATGATGTTTCCAAATTTAGAGTAAAGACAGAAGGCTCCATGCATGAAGGATTTTTATGCATAATGATTGAGGGTTGTAATATAAAATTACATAGGTAGTTCATAGTAATTGACTTATTCGTTTAAACTTGTAAGATTATTAGTTGATTATCCACACTTTTTTTTAGAGTATCACTAGGTATGCTTCAAAATAAGAACCCCTTCCAATCTATGCATATGAATATCTCATGATCAAATTCATGATCACAAAAGCTCTTCAACTCAGACCAACTCATGTTGAGACTAGGTTAAACTTTGGACAGTCATGAAAATGTGAACAGAAAGAGCAAGGGTCTATTAATTGTTTCCAAAGGTAAACAATCTTTAAATGTAGCACATGATATATATATATATATATATAGCTGAATCATCTTCATATGAACAAAGTGGATGAGTTGTATATTCTGAATAGCAGAAACAGAAAATTAATTGTTGCATAGCGTTGTTGCAAACCATGCATGCGTGGCCATGTTGCATTACTCAGCTATATCAGTACGTAGTTATTATGAAAAAATAATTGATAACTGATAGATGTAAACAACCTATATTTGATTAAATTAATCGATTAATGGCATTGATCTGACATAGACCAAGAACTTGTGGATTTTTAAAAAGGAAAAACCCATTTCAAGAGAGGTTGAAATTAAAACTGTAGCTAGCTGTGAAACCCTAAGACCTATTCCTTCTCTCTTTGCATTAAATGCTCTCCACATGATTCCTATCTTCAAATCTTCTGTTCCGAGGTGCAAACCCAATTTCCTTCTTTTCAGTCAATATTTGCATATGGCTTTGTCTTATAGATCAAGTTTATGTTTTGTTCTTTGGAATGATTGTGATTAATATATACATAGGGTGAAATAATGGACATGATGGGGCCACTGTGTTGAATTTCTTAATGGTAAATTCCCTCTCTTACTGCTTTTCAACTTTCAACACAGCTCTAATTGAACTCTTGAAAGATGTGAAAAAGGGACAAGAAGAAAAATGAAACCATGTAGCATGAACTGAAGCTATATGTTTTTTTATTAGTGGTTGCGTAAGTTCATGTTATTAATGAATAGAAGAAAAACAAACATTTCTCACTATTCTTGAAGAAAAAATGGGACATGCAAGCTCCAAAGCAGAGCAATTAATGGTTGCCTGGTGATATGGAAGATTCGATTCTTGAAACGAGCGTGGTCTTCAAAATCTAGAACAGTGAAAGTGGCAATCAAAGTAGCTAGGTTCGCCATGCAAATCTTACACTCATCTTAATTTCTTGATTTGCAAAAATTAAATTAAAAGAAGGACAAAACTTTTTAGTATATGAGTACTTTTAGTTGCAATTGGTGTTGTTCTCATTTAAATTTATATTTGTATTTAAAAAATATGTAAAATATTTAATAGAATATATTTTTTTTAAGTAAAATTGTAAAGTTAATTGAAAAACAACACGAATTGTTACTAAACTAGAGTATGCAAATTTTGTTAATGAGTTAGTTTTTTTAATAATGGTCAGATAAAGATCAGTTTTAAATTTTACTCAATTAAAAAAAATTATTACAAAATCAGTCATTCTTTTATATATGATATTTATATTTTGGGTGATAGTATTAAAAAGTTTAACTCAATTAATTTTTTGAATAATTTAACTAATTCTTAAGAAATTAAGAATTGAGACGAATAATTTTCGTTGTTATTAAATGAAAAAAAATTGTTAGTATTCAAAATGTGATAATAATTGTATTTTGATGATTATAATATTGATTGCATTTTAATAATAACGATTCCTTCAATTGATTTAACATTTTAAATGTAAAATACTTTTAATTTCTGAAAGAATAATGAAGAAACAAGAGTTGGAAATTACTTTTTATTTTTATGAACATAATTAATTATGAATACGACTAAATTTAGTGTTCACCCGTCTTGTAGATAATTATTATATTAAGTGGTAATTGATTTTATTCTAATCAAATTGAAATGTTTTTTTTTTTTCAGATAATCGATTAAATAGAATCAATTATCTTATTTTAAAATATTTTTTGTATGTTACATGAAGTATATAGTAATCAGTAGCTATAATAAATATATTTTTTTTAATTTTAAAAAGCTAATTATTCATTTAATTTTATAAATTTATGAAAAAAATCAGTTGTTTTTTAAAGAAAGAATTTTGAGGATAATCAACTTTTATATTTAGAGAAATATTATTACTTAAGATCATTAAATAAGATTGTAAGTGTTATAGATTTGTGTTTGATTCCGAAGACCATAAAATCCATTCATATAAATAAGCTTACCATAAATTGGTTGAAGTCTTGCCCATTAAAAAAGTTGAATTTATATTAAAATAAAAATACAATATAAGAAAAAGAAAAAATATAAAAATGCAAATTAAAAAATAATGACATAAAAACTGATTTGTCTTGATTTTAAATATGGAGCAGTGAAAAAAATGATGAACATTCTTTTATCCAAGTCATGAAAATGAGAGGAGGTTTAGGCACCAGCTAAGAAATTGGAAGCATAAGTTTGACAAATGAAGCAAAACAGGAAATTTAGTAGCTGTGGAATTATGAGTGCCAAACTGACCTGAAATTGAATTCATCTGCATGAGCAGGTTGAGATCGGTTCCCTATGTGATCAGCCTCAAATTTCAACATGCTTCTTTGATATGACCAATTCTATGCAAAGCATATGTTCATGATTTTTAATATTAATAATTAGGAAGCACATGATCATGATCTGTTACCTGCAGGGCAGAATCATAATTATGAAGATGACGACCCCCATTTTGAATAGGTTTAGAGAAATAGAAAGAAAGGCTTCGAATGAGTGTAATACTAGAGTACGACAGTGAGATTCATTCGTGATGAACAATTTCTCAACGCGAATAACATAACTTCTGTTCAAATATAGTTGCGTATAAATTTTTTGAATGTGAGATGAATCTAATATATATAATTTTGAAATTATAAAATTTCAGCAACAATTTAAAATATGATGTTCATTGTTAGGATATTCACTTATATGTATTTGTACGAATTCAAATCATTCTAATCTCATTCAAATATTCTGGGTATTTAAGTTAAATGCAATTCAATCTAATAAAATTTATTGTTCATTAAATTTTGGTATTTAATATATAAATCTAACCTTATATAATATATTTGAATTTAATTATGATATTTGTATACATTTTTATAAAAATTAAGAAAACTCATATATTTAACACTCTTTTTATTTATTTTTTATCTTACTTTTTTTTATCTAAACATCTTTAATGAAAGAACTCATGAATTAATTACTCTTTTTTTTATATATAAATTTCAGAAGTTCATATCATATTTAAGAAATTTTCATATTTTACTCAATATAAAATTAAAAAATATTTTTTTAGATAAAGTATCAAATTCCAACCCAAACATCATAAAAATAAAGTCCGTAACTTATGAACTAAATTTTGAGCACTCCTTATCATTTTTTTTATCAATTTCTTTTTCTTTAAATTTTTATTTCATTTATTCATATATATTATTTAATCAATATATAAATATTAAAAAATCATGATAAATATATAGTAAATGAAAAAAACATTTTAATAATAAAGTAAATTTTATTTTTTAAATATTCATTAATATAATTTAAATTAATTCACAATTAGTTGAATATATAAAATTTAATAAAAATATACATCATCAACTTAATTTAACAAAATCATTTTAATTAAATTAGATAATTAATTCAATACAATCCTCTTATCACCTTCATGACGGTGAAGAGTGTTAAACTTTGAAAATACTAGTTTATTTATTTTTAATTAGACATGCAAGGCACGTGAAATATCTCAGAATAATGTCGGATACAAATGAATGTCACTCATAGCTTTTTAGACCCCTATAATTTTCTTAATTGGGTACGGAGAAATATATTTGTAAATTATTTTTAAGTATGTTAGTAAATCAAGCAAATTGAACAATTAGTATATTACTGTACGATATTAAATAAAATGGTAAAGTATAGATTAATATTTTATTTAATATACATAAGTTTTATTAACAATAGTTTGTATTTTTTTTAGTTCTTCAAATATCTTTTTAAAAATAAATATTAAAAATATTTTAGTATTTATATTTTTTACTAGAATCCAATTCAAAAGGATATGTAATCATTCCTTACTACTTGACATCTAAAATTATCTTACCAAAGTTATATTGGTATAAATGATTTCACACTTGCATTAGTTGATTAAAATTATATATAACAGTTTGAATATGAAATTATAACTTTAAACTAAACCAACTTAGTAATAAAAACATTAGTTAAGTACCAAAGAAACTAAATTGAATCCTAATCAAAGTTAACACGTACCCAAGGATACTATTGTTGCAACTTTGAAAGAAGGATAGATGCTAATTGCAGTATGGAGAGTCGACGTAGATATAAACAGCCAAACATATATGAGTATACTTTTCAGAGTGGGTTATAGAGTATGGAACAAATTACAACTAAATATCGATCACAAACCTTTGAAGGGGAGCTCGAAATCTGCAACATCGGCTTCAACTGATCACACATAAAAAAAATGTTAGTTTTGGTAAAAGAAACTTAGATTTGCAATTAAGAAGTGTCCACGAAAGGTATATATATATATAATCATATAGTAATTTACTGCCTTTTTTAACATGTCAAATATTATATGGCGTAAACGACTTGCTTTTTCAATGTGTAAAAACTAAAAACACCAGAAACTAATCAAGGGTTTAATACTCAAATGGAAGGACTGAAATTTGAAAAACTTTATGTTCTTAAACAGTGAAAAAATTCACTGAAAATAAGTCACAATCAAATTCATCATTTGACCTCAAATTTGAGTTCCGTCCATCTAATTCGTCGCTGATCCTTAGGAGACTTTGGTGTTCATGTAACTTTCGTATATTCTGTATCTTAATTCCATTTCTGAAAGAAGTGCTCGCTAGACATCGTTTTTCTTTGTCTAGTAAGTCCGACTTTTGCTGCTCTGTTGTTTTCCTCTTTAGGTACTCTGCCGTCTGCATCTGAACTGATATGACGAAACAGCATTATCAGTGAACAAATGACTAACCATAAAGCACAAATCCATTCTGGACAGTATATGAAAATCTACTTTACATATCAATGTCCGTAGGAATAACAAATACAATATCCCACATACCCACGTACAGAAGGCGTGTACATTATAAAACCTTTCAGTCTTCACAAGCACAAATAAATCAGAGAAGGAATAAAAAAGCACCAACTTAATACAAACGGGTAAATAACATCAGGAGAAGCAAAACTTGAAAAGTCTAGAAAATTTGAATCAAAATACAATCTTTAACCTATTTACAAAATTACAATTATGATAGAAAAGAGGTGAGAAATTTGGGAACATGTTAACTGTCCTACAAAACAAGGAAACGTTCTTAAGACAGTATGATGTAAAATTATCAATAATGTACAAGAGAACCAAAACACAAACTCCTATCACAAAACAAATCTCAGGATAAGAGATACTTTAAAGACCTAGGCATTTTTCTCTAACCAGATACAACAGCAAAGAACAGAATATGCACAACTCTACAGAATTTTGGCTACTTATTGCAATCAAAATTCAAATGAGAAACTGTGCAAAGAGGCAAACTTGAAAATAAGGGATAGACACAGAAATAGGACCAAACAATTTGCTGCTCACATTCTGAATATGATTCGTAAATCAAATCTGCTTAAAAGATTGGCATGTATATAAAAGAACATTAATCACATGAATTTTCAATGAAATCAATTAAGGATGAGTGAGGAGATACCAGATCGTGAAGCAACCGATGTCATGGCACAATCCCTGAGCCTTGTAATCTCACTGATAATACTCTTCAAGTTATTAGAAACCGTGTCTCTTCCAGGCTTCTGATCATCGTTATTCTCAACGCACGACAATGCATTTTCACATGCCTAATCGCCAAGCAGACATTAAGCACCCGACACAACTAAACTCTCCTAACGTTATGTTCAGATAAACTTTGTCATATGTACTCGTACAAACTTATAATTGATTGTAGAAAAATTTATCCGAATACATCTTAAATTTGTCTGGTCACCAAAATGAACCATTGATTCTGATACCACTTACAATATTGGAAAGATATTTAATTGAGAAGATATAACAATGAGCCATAAACCAAACACATAAGAGAATGCAACACTATTTTCAATCCAAAATCTTAAGTTTCCATGTTTATGGTTCTTTTTCACTTAAATGTTGCTGACCTTTTTTTTGATGTCTATCTAATGTAAAATTCCAACTACCACTCTTGAACTCCATCACAGACATGGTTCAATAATACAAATGCACAAATACAGTTTTATATCACGCAATCAAAACTCTACTATTGTTTCTTTTTTCAAAAAAGCGCTAGGTCTCATATCGCAGATTATAATATACACTACACATATAACAAACGTTTATCACTCGTACCTTCGCTGCAACGGCATGAAAACCGTTGCGCACCGCGTCCTCCACAAATCTTAACCATTCCACAGGTGAAACTTGTAGCCACTGACAACTAGTGGACTTGAGTTCCCGCATCACTAAAGCTTCGTATCTCAACGCCAAACAACTCTCGAAAAAAATAAATCGAAAATGCAAAAGAGAGAAAAAAAAATTAGGTGGACGAAGTTTCATAGCAACTAATTAAATCGGCACAACGTTGCAGAGTATACATTGTTGTTGTTTGATGTTTTGAGATCCAATAGGAAAATTGAGAAGACAAAATACTCGAGAATGGAACGAGACAGCGTTTTTATTTCCGAATAGAACATTGTGAAACTGAGAAGCGGTAAGAGTACCTGTTGATCTCCGACGAGAGCAAAAGCGCGGACGAAGAATTCGAGAACGAGAAGCTTCTCGTGGACGGTTTTGGCGGCAATGGAGCGAATAACAGAGACAGATTCAGATCTGAGGAGGTGCGTCAAGCTGGAGCGAACTTCGATGAACGACTTCACGTCCTTGGAGATCAAAAGCGATTCCAGAAATCGAATGGTTGCGTCGCAGAAACTGCGAGAAACAAAATTGAATGTTAGATAAATAGATAGATACACATGTAGAGAGAGAGAGAGTACCTTCTGCCCTGGATTAGAGAGCGAAGAAAGGAGAGCTGTTCATCTACGGAGTGTGACATTGCACGGGAGGTAGAGAGATTTGGCGATTAAGGTAACATCATTCAGAACTATATCCAACATTGAAATTTAAAATGCTCTAGTTTAAATATGAAGAAAAAATGGAGTTAACACTCCTTTTTACTAATTAAAATTTATTCAAAAATAAATTTAAACATCGACTTTATTTAATAAATAGTAAAATTGATGCAATATTGTGATTTTCCGTCAGCTTATTAAAAAGAATGTTGTCATCATTTCTTTGTATGTGTTTGGCTCCTTCGAAGTTATTGATTTGCATGAGTTAGTAGTGTTGACTAAACCTATATATATATATATATATATATATATATATATAAAACAAACAAAATGGGAGAAGAAAAATGATGATAAATCATTAAGTTTTTGTTGGATTGAGCTTATTTCCTGTTCTTGTATAGAGGTGGGTGAATTAATTTGTGAAGAAAAATTATGTTTGTATCCATTAATTTATGGTGATTTATGTAGAAAGTTTGGGAAGTTGTGTTCCTTCTTATTTTCCTTCACAGAGAAGAGAAGATTAGACGGGAAAGTCACTGAGGTGAGGTGGTAGTGACAGAGGAGGAGTGAACAATGAACAATTAAAAGAGAAAGTAAATGAATTTTTTAACGCAGTTCAATGAAAATGAACGAGTTTAATTTTAATTTATTTTATTCAATGAAGAGAAATAAATGGGTTCAAGATTTATGTGTAGATTTTTAAAGTTAATTTTATTTTATAAATAAATATATTTTATTAATTTTTTCTTGAAAGAAAATCTCTTATTTAATTTTATAACTTTAATTCATTTATTTAATCAGATAATAAAAAGTTTATTATTTAGTTTAAATCATATATAAATTAATTTACATAATTTTTCATTAACATTTTATGTTTTTTAATAATTTTAATTAATTTATGAATGAAGATTAAATTTATAAATAATATTAAATATTTGTTCTAATTAATTTTTATTTAATAATCTTTACTTTATTTAAAAATATTTTAATCATTTCATATTTTATTTAATTGTTATATGTCTTTTATTTTTTTCATATTAATAAATTAATAAAAAAATTGTTATTATTTTACTTTTCTTAATTTTAATTATTTTATTTTTCACATAACTTTTTTAACCCTCGCATTTTTCTCCTCAATTCAGAGGTATAGAAAAAAATAACATTGGTTAGATGATGAATACTTTTATAACTCTTAGAGTATATTCGTTTTAAGGTTTACAAATTTATTTTAAGAATGTGAATTATTTATATTTGTATGAGTTTTAAAATGAATATTTATGAACTTAATTATTGAAAAGGTAGTATTTTTTTATTTATCACAATAAGAATAGAATATATTACACTTTAATTAATATGAAATAATAATATCTAAATATTTAACTCTTATTTTTATTTTAAAATGTTTTTGTAAATTTATTAAACCCTAACTATATTTTTTAGTTTATGAAGGAATGGGAATCACTTAAATATCAATGCATTAATATCCAATTCTAATTTCCTTGTGTATCCCTATTACTAATAGTAAAATTATATTAGTACTAATAATGATCCTATTAGTATTATTACTGTCCTGACGCCAGTCCCGTGGGTTTAAGTAAATATCAAAATATGCTATCCTTATGCAAGTTAAACAAAAACTTATAAACAATGTAGGGACGTAAGGGTCCTTTTCACTATTGTTATATAGAAGGAAAAAATAGATTTTCATTAAACTTTTTATACTTATATTTTAAATTACTCAATTTATTTTTTTAATAAAGATATGTAATTTTAATGTTTTTATCTAAATAGAATTGATAACAAACACGAAGGGTTCAGTTCTTTTTTCTAAAGCAAGTTGGTCTTGTTAATAACATCGGATGAAATATTAGCTCATCAGCAAATAGCGTAAATTATTTTAGTTCGGAAACACTCCGTATTTTTAAAATCTCAAAAGTCATGCACCTTTACATCACCACTTAGATCTCTATAGACAACTTCAAAGTCAAGTTACAAAACTTTAAATTATTCTAAAAACAAACTGCATTGCCACATTAAAAAGTTAATTGATTATTTGTTTCTCTCAAAAACCTCTTCTCTTTCAGCAAATATAATTTGTGAATGACTAAACCACTAATAATGACCGAAGTCATTGTGCACAATATCAATGTCGATGAAATGATCAATAAAATATTACAACGCCCGTGAAAACTTGAAAAAGTAGAGAACCTGAACTTTGAACAGTCAGAAAGGCTGGTATTTTAACAACTGGTGAAACTAGTGTTCATCCCATTGACAAGGATTAAAACAAGAGGAGATTCACAACCGACAAATGTAAGGACCTGTCAGATAAATAAATACAAAACAGGCTATATATAACAGTATACACTAGCGGTGGAAAGGAAGTACATTTGAATTATATACGTATGAGGACATGGAGCTAAATGAACAAGCACGGGTAAGGAATAGCCCAAGGAAGAAAGTTCTGCTTGCAAGTACTGAATATGCAAAAGCCACGGGATATAGATGTGTGAACCTTAAAAAACTATTAGTGCAACTTAACTAATTTTATCATGTAAAAGAGAAACAAACTTGAATTGCAGAGAATAAGCAGGAGTGGAATGCTACTGTGATGTGCGAACTCCAATAGCTAGTTTGCTAAAAACAAGCACATGTCTATTATAAAGTCGAAAAGATACTTGACTTCCCTATTTATTCGGTATATTACAATTACAAACGGATCAAATTCAGTGCAAAGTGCCAATAAATACAAACAAAATAAGGAAGAATGCAAACCATAAGAAAGCTAAACAAGTTTTAAGACTAAACACGAATGGCTTCTGCATTACATACATCAGATAGAGTATATATGCAACAGTCCCTTCTCACATCTATAAGCTTTTAATACAAGTTTACGATCTACTTTATCATATAAGAATATTTGGAACTATTTTATATAGTTAATCTCAAAAGATTAAAAAAACTAGAATATTGCCACGTTTTCACTTGTTCAGCTCTCTATCCATAAAAAAGTAGTAGCTTTGCTACTCTACGACATGAAACATAGAAAAATGTTATCAAAGTACGAAACTTCAATTAGGGAGCTCACATATAGCATACCTGTTGCTACTAGTTTCTGACTAAAATAGAGTGGTTTTTCAACACTTCAAATGACAACTTATTAGAGTAAATTGCATTCTTTTCAGTGATAAAAAATAGATCAAAGGCTTATCTTTAACTTGAGTTGCTTGGATGTGAATTTAGGCAGTTAAACAGAAACTTCTCAAAAGTTGCAAGTACACAAAGAAAAATACAAGACTTAATAAAGCCTCACTATCAAACAGATCACGATTTACTTTTTTTCCTTACAAAAACCAATTTTACCTGAAACATTGTAACTAAGATTTATTGATTTAAGGAACCATGACTAACATAAAACATTCTATTAATTAATGCCAACACCTGCTTGTACCAGATGCCACATGGGATGAGCTAGGACTGCAAGCATTTATCCACATAATGACACAAGGAATTTCCAAGCAAGTATTAGGCACATTTTCGTGAAAGCAGCACTCACCTGAAATATTCAACACCTACCTTAGCAGCAAGCAATTGGGAGACTATCCACTTGCCTCTATAAAAACATTCACATGATTAAATTAATCCCTGGCTAAATTCAAAACCCACCAGCTAGACAATTGAAACAAAAAGGAGCGGAAGAGGTATTGCTCAAAGTAAGTGAACAACCTACCTCTTTGCTTCCAGTTCAAGAAACCAGCCAACTGAAATAATTAAACCCTCAGCCCACTATTCATAGTACATAAAACGTTCAATGTCCAAGCTCCTAGTAGGGACGAGAACGATTTCCATAATGATCACGCCTATCAGGCCCAGAGCCACCTCCATCTCTATAATTGTCTCTGCGTCTATCTCCACCATAGCCACCCCTATTGCCCCTATACAACAACAATTAATTAGTCAATATTCAGTTGTAGAAGAGAAACAAAGTTTTGAATTTGAAACATTCAAACACAATGACCAGTTGTGTAATAAATATGCATAGCAAATAATCGCTAAAACGTACAGAACAATTCCTAATCTAATTTATTAACCAAACAGTATAATTCCTAATCTAATTTATTAACCAAACAATATACATAGCAAATAATTGACAAATATTCTTATATAAGTGAGAAATAATCAAGTCTGTAACAGATACCCTTGGTTATATGCAGGTGGAGCTCTTGGCGCAGATTTTTCTGCCATTGCAACACTGATTTTGAAACCCCTCAAATCAAAATCTGAAAAGGAATATTCATTATTAGTGTCGCTTTATATAAGAAACACTACATACATACATATATAAATATATATAAGCTAGATAATCAGATAAAAATGAGGAAATTGTTCGATGAAGTACTATTGTAAAAACCGCCAGCAGAATGTGCTGCAGAAGGGTCTTCATAAGCAAGGCAAGCATCTCCTTTGTTATTTCCATTCTCATCGGTGTAAATCTTAATGTTCCAAGGCCACTGATCTTTGTATCCCCTCTTCTGCTTTATCCTTCCAACCTAAACAGTTAAAAAGGCAACAAAATAACTGAACATTAAGCCTCTTTCAAGGAAGAGAAGGGAAAAATAGTCATGTTTCCCCACCACAAGAAAGTAAATATTTATTGCATAAAACATGATAGCTGATACAACCCATAAATAAATGCTTGTGCAACAAAAAGACATGTGAGTTTACGCTGAGCCAGGCATTCCATTTATTTTTATATTAAAGATTCATCAAACAAAATTCATAATACGAACACTAAAGCTAGTGCAAAACTATAACGTAAAAGGACCAGAATATTACCTGTCCAATGCCTCCAAAAAGTTCCCTCAATTCGTCAGTGGTCACATCAGGTGGAAGGTTTGAGATGTAGATTCTAGAGTTGTCACACGTGTCATCACAACTCTCATCACACTGCTTCACTGCAGCCGGGGCCTCAGCAGGAGACCCACCAAATCCACCTCGATTACCAGCACCATAATTATTGTCATACCCAGACGGAGGCCCAGATCTACCACCACTCCGTCCATCCCCTTGATTATCTCCCCCATAACCACCTGCGTTGCCCCCATATGATGGAGGATAGGAATTAGGTCCGCCAGCATAATTTGCAGGTGGAGGAACTGCATCAGTTCCATAATTTGCATTCCCACTATAAGAATTGTACGTTGGTGGGAAGCTTCCACCAGCACCACCATAAGATTGGGCATTAGGAGCAGGAGCAGGAGCTTGACCATAGCTACCATCTTCTCTACCTTGATTACCTCTATATGAACCACCTCTACCATCATTACTACCACCCCTTCCACTATTATAGTCATTACCTCTCCCACCATCGTAGTTACCAGATCGACCCCCTCCACTGTTATAGTCATTACCTCTCCCTCCATCATAGTTCCCTGATCTTCCCCCTCGATTGTTACCATACCCCCCACCACCACCTCCTCTACTGTAACCACCACCACTTCCACCACGTTCATTAGAACTATTCGGATTAGGACAAGGAGCACCGCATTTGTTACATTCAACCCGTCTCGCAAAGTTCAAATTCCCACAACTATACATAATAGCAACTTCGAATCAAATAAAGAATCAAAGGATTCAACAGCACTAAATTCTCAATGCTTTATCTAATTAAAAAAACATATAATCTCAAGAGCAAAATTTAAAAGCTAAAAAACTAAATACCTTGGGTTAGGGCAGCGCCAGTCTCCGTCTCTACCGCTTCCGCCACCGCCACGGCCGCCGCCGCCGCCGCGACCACCACCTCGACCGCCGCGATCTCCACCTTGATATCCGCCGCCACCACCACCACCACCACCGCCACCACCTGCAGAAATTCACATCAAATATGAAAACGGAATTATAAAGATAAATTAAGAGAGTTAAAAATGATAGAAAAAGCAGAAAAAAGTAAACCTCGACCGCCATATCCACCACCGAAACCTCCACCTCCCCGGCCGCCTTGACCACCGCCTCTTCCTCCATAGCCTCCGCCGTCGTTTCCACCGTATCCGCTCCTTCCTCCATAACCTCCGCCATCGTTACCGCCATATCCACCGCCGTTTCCGCTGCTTTTCGCTCCGTAACCTCCACCGCCATCCGTACCACCATATCCACCAGAGGCACCGCCTCCTCCATAGGCTCCACCTCCATAGCTACCACCACCGGCACCATATCCACCGGCGGAAGAAAATCCGCCGCTGGACCCATAGGACGGTGGCGCAGAACCGCCGCCGTCTTGACCGTACGCTCCAGACATGATCCGATCTAGGGTTCTTCGGTCCGCGAAAGAAGAAAAATCAGTGAGATTTCTTGCCACACAGTTTGTGAAGTGATGTAAAGAAGCACTGTGAAATCAAATGGGCCAAGCATTGAAGGCCTTAAGCTTCCTTTTTAAGGTATCGGCCCACGTTATCTTATCAATTTGTTTACAAACCCATTTAGACGAATAAAGTATTTTGAATTAGTTATTTTTTAACAAAAAAATTATAACAACTTTATTAAGCAACCTCATGAATTGATAAAAAAATAAAATATGAATATACATCATTACTTTTAATTTAATAAAAAAAATTAAAATTTTAAACAACTGACTGTTTTATATTTTTTTAATATAAATTTAATTATGATATATAATAATATTAATTAGAATTTTTTCAATAATAAATTATTTAAAAAAATTAGAATTTGATCAGATAATTTCATTCGAGATAATGTTATCTTGTCAAAATTTCTATATAGTATATAAAATATTTTTTTAATTTTTTTTTAAATTTTAAGATTAAGACTATCCTTAAATAGAATTATTGTATAGTAAAAATAAATGAGTATATTAGAAAGCTAAAGATTATGTTAGGAAATTACATAATATTTTTTATGAAATTTAAAATATTAATTATATTCTAGAATTAAAACTTGGAGAAAGTTGTCCAAAAGCCAACTTTAGATTCTCATAAATCACCAAAAATATAGTTTAAAGTTATTTAAATAATTTTTTACATTAAAAAAATATTCTAGATCTATAACATTTTTTTTTAAATAATTTCAAGTAAATTTTGTGCTAAATAAAAATCTTAAACAAAATTCCAATACCAAACTCTTCTATAATAAAAACAACCATACATGAATATCATCATTTCAAAATTAATATCATCCAAAATCAATTTAATTCAAAATCAACATTTGAGTCATCCCTTCGCATAAGTCAAGCTTCTTATTAATTTTTTTTCTTGTAACATAAGATGAAACTCTATCCTCAAATTCCATTTTATTTATTTTCTTATAACTATTATTTTAAAAAAAAGTTACTGAATAAAAATAATATTTTTTTTATTGAAAATATATGAAGAGTTTAATTTTGATATTCTATCCATATAAAATCTTTATTTTTCAACAAAATTGGATTAGTTTAAATACAACCTGTAAAATAATTATTATAAAAAAAATCAACAATTTTGGTAAACTCAATTTCGTAACATGTTTAGAAAGAAATCATGAAGATTTGTGAAAATTATTTTACTTACTTTCCCGAAATAGTAATCTCATATGAGCTACATGAGATTGATTAATCAGAAATTATGCAATGAGTTAGAAAGAAAAGTAGCATCCTTCATATTTAACCTGCATGTGTATTAAAGAAAATGGTGTAACCATTCTACTTCAACAATATACATCTACAACAAAATTACAGCAGGCTAGGGGATGCAAAAATAATCCTCATCTTTACCTATGTCAAACAGCCAAAGTTGCTGCCAAGAGGGTTGTAACAAGTAAAATCAACCACTGAAAATTACACAGCCTGTGAAGTTCTGCATGAGAATCGCGAATCTCAATGGGAAACCTGCAATGATCCATGGATGGATCAACAGTTGTGATCAAACCTAGACCTCCAAAGTCACAGCTTTCAGCTCTCTGATCATGCTGCTGATAGTAACTATTAAAAGCATATGATATGTTACTAGGCCAACTGATATTAAAGCAAGATCCACCAGGACAGAGTGCAGTACAATCAGCATTTGCACAAGCTTCTAAAGCACTCGCAGTTGCATTTGACAAGTCTTTATTGTTGTTCACAACACACCACTTGGAAGAGAGATACTCAACATTTTGAGCATTCACTAGGCTGCTTGAACCTTGGCCAAGATCCACATGGTACTTTGCTTGGCCATCGAAAGTGAACAAACCCCAGTGCCTTTCAAAGTTTCCAGAAGCAATGCTCCTTTGATCTTCATCAAGAAGGCTCAAAATGTAAGTTTCAAGTGGTGGCTTATGAGGCCTAAGTGGGGTCCCCAAGTTACTATGAAGGTGGTTTATGAGGCCTTTAATGAAGGTTTCAGCAAGGTATGAACTTGCATTGGCAGCTCCATCTGTTGGCCAACCAATCTTTGCCACAACAATATCCATATTAGGATATCCTACTGATGATAATACAGTAACCACTGTATCATAGCTCAAGTCAAAGCTGTTTTTGTAAGTTTTATGGCTAAAATTATGAGGGCGTGCAGTTTCTTTGAAGAGGGAAAAATCGAGTGAAATGTTTTTTGTTTCAAGGTGGGTTATGAACGGAGAAATGGTCACGAAGAAAGGTGATCCATGCTTACTAAGAAACACGAGGACCTCAGTCATGGTTTTGTTGATATCTGGCCTGAAATGCACTTCTGAGGACATGTTAAATCCTGTCTCAAAACTGTCAAAGCTGCATGGAACCACAACTTTCACTTTGCTGTCCAATTTTGCTTTATTTATAGCTGCTTGAATGTTCATAGCAGCTCCCATTAAAAAGGGATGAAATTGTTCGCCATAGCTTTTATGAAAAGGCTCATCACCTACTGCAACATATCTGCAAAAGTCATATTTAGAGCCATGTGAAGAGGGAACCATAAGCATTCATTTTATTTCAACATTGAGTTCAATTAAAAAAAATAGATCCAACATTGCAGATCATTGGCCCTACCTACCTGCCTGCCAGAGCAAACCTTATAGATGAATTTCTTTGATAGCTAGTTCCCATTTCAGTTAGCTGATTAAATCCTAACCAAGATAAGATAAGACAAGATTGTCTTCTATCTTCCCCAAAAGTGAGTTTCTTCATATACATTGTTCCCTAGAACAAGAATGGGACTTTGTTTTTGAACTGCTGCAACGGTTCTGTTATCAAGGGGTGAGCATTATATTATTTGATTCTATTTTACCTTCTAAAACATTCCACTAATATTATTGTGACCAATGGAAGGGAGAATAAGCTTGTTCTACAACTATAGGGGAAGAACCATAGATAATAGAATGTGATGTTGAATTGCCTTCTTAGAAACAAAGCACAGCCCGAAAAAGTGTTTCACAAAAGCTTGAAGGACAATTGGAAACCACAACCATTACAACAAGTGTTTCACAAATCCACGGAGTACAATTGGAGTCAGGTCAACTTCTGTGAGGGAAATTATTAAGACATAGAAGGAACTAGATATATACAGCATCAGCATTCTCAGGGCTGCAGCACCAATATATGGGCAAGTTGGCAAACTAGCTTTTCATTCTCCTAGAATGCAATGTTAGGTATCAGGGAGATATTTACAAATGAGTAGTAAGTACAACTATATAAAAGAATATGACTCTATTTTGAATCTAAAACCTTAAATTGAATTTGTGAGTTTTTATCACTTATATATTTTTAATTTCCCATTTCTACTGTAGGGCTCCAACTCACCTTAAAATCTAAGGATCTCTTCCTCAAGTGTGAGTCCCTTCTATATTGGCGCACTTTCCTTCCAGCGGAAATATCATGAGTACTCAAGAGGTGACCTTTACTTCTTTTTTTCTTGTAACACCGTCTACCAACAGGACACACATGTTAGGAAGACTTTCGATATGAAGATATTAACCTAAGATCTCTCAACTCCATATGTACTTCATACTAGCCGGACGAACCAAGTTTTGATATCACTACAAGGAAGAAAAGTAATATCGGGGAGATATTCACCAATGGATAGTAAGCACAATTATATAAGAGAATACGACTCGACCTTTAACCTAAAAATTTAAGCTTTTAGGTTTGTAGGTCACCACTCGGATTACTTGTGAGGGAAACTTAGATAAAATATAAGTGAAAAGAAAGAGTGTTGTTTGGCAGAAAAGAAATGAAACGGAAAAATTAAATAAAAAATGTCAGGGGCCCACACATAATAAATTCCTCTCTCAAATGCAAGGAAATGAGACAAAATTATAATTATGCATTTATTATCCCATTATACCCCCTATGCTACTTGTGCAACTGGTAAAATGACTACTCCAACATTGGATCCAGTGACTTTCTTGTGTGCAAAGTGACTATGCTGGTTAGCATAATCATAACTGTTTATGTTATGTTATCAAACATAACTGTTTATGTTATGTTATCAAACATAACTGATTATGTTATCAAACAAAACAAATTATGTTTATAAGCATAATTGATCATTATGTTCAAGCATGACCTCTTTTAATTTTGAAAAAGAAAAAAAATATATTCTTGTTTTGAAAATGTAAGCATTGTTGGAAGAGCAAAATGGTATTTTGTTCAAAATATATTTCTCTTTTTTTTTCTCTCAAACTAAACAATCTTACAGTTTTATTTCCACTTTATTTCTCTTAATTCAAACAAACTCTATTTCTCACTTATTTCTTTTTTTTTTTTTACCTACCTACTTCCTCTCCCTCTACCAAACAAGTATTGTTAATGTCAAAATCCACACTTAGTATCCATCCGAGGTCAAAATAAGAAGCAATTTTTTTATGCATATCACTAACTGCTGTACTGTCTTCTGCACACACACAAAGCAGAGCAACATATCATAAGTTATTCACCTGTTATTATTTGCTTATATGGAGTGGCAAGACACTATTGACAGTTTGGTTCAAGACATACCCAGCTATACTTGAAGTGGAAATATATCTGGAAGTGAAGAGCAAATGTGTAGTGAGCCAAGAAAACTGGCATTAACAAAAGAAGCAAATTCAAGAAAATTTGTATTATCCTGATTTCTTCCGGGTATATAGTCTCAATGGTCCAAGTACAGATTCTGGTATTCTGTAGTTACTTTTCATTTCCTTTAAGCAATGAGCCTATGCCAACAATCCTCATATGGTTATGAAAAAAAAATGCAGTTTGACACCAATTGTTCTCTAATATAAAAACCTATCTTATGCAGGCACTAATGTTTGTTTCACCACTAATGCTTGTTTCACTCTTCAGGATGTCTCATCAAAGAGCACAATAACAAACACGGAATTGAAAACCCCTCTTTAGAATGACCATAATGATCAATAAATTATGAAGTAAAAAAACAAAAAATTCAAAGTATTGAGAATTAAATTACTTAAAAAAATGGAAAAATAAAACAGTAATAACAAAGCACAAGTAAGAAAAGGGGCAACAAAAAGAACCAAGAAATAATCTGACTCACTCAATTCGAGTCACACTACCCCCATTAGGCATGTAGCGGGTGACGTTATCATGGACCCAACTATCTGCAGCTTTCTTAGAAGAGTTCAAGCTTCTGAGCATAGTGTTGGGAATGCCCACAGTAACAGCAATGTTGGAGCCAGAAAGAGCCTGAAGAACATCAGAGTTGGCATCGAAGAGCTTAACTTTATTGATGTTGTTTGACTTCAAGAGCTTCACCACCTTGTGGGATGGAAGAGGGTGAGAAGCCATGGTGCCCCAGTTCACACCCACAGCTCCAACCACACAGGTCATGGAGGAAGAGATTATGAAGAAGGTCAATAGGAGGAAGAAAGAAATGGGAGGCATTTGGGTGGGTCTGAGTTGTGACGTTTGATGAAGCTGGAAAAAGAGTAAAAATGCAATCTTGGTGACTGTGAGTGGCAACTGTGGTTGGGGGTTTCAACTTTCAAGTTTTCTAATGCAAGTCTTTCTTTTGATGTTTAGTTTTTTTGTTTTTTTAGTTTAAAATATTTGAGGGCTAGGATCTGAGCGTGAATGGTGATTGGTGAGAGTAGGTGGTGAGTAAAGTGGTGAAGGCTGCATTTATTTAATAAATGGTGTCAGTGGTGTGGACTAGTCTGAGGCCCATAGTTTATTATGGTATGAAAGTGCAGGACACTGGAACATATATGCTCATGCTTTTGTTGTTGTTTTATTAGTTCATTCATTATGTTGTCTGGTTTTGTGTCTTTAACCATCTCTATTGGGGTGTGTAAAAAGAGAGGAAAAGAAAAAAACCTATGTTGGGACAATTCTCATGGACAAGGCTAATTGAGGCCCAATATACATGACTTTTGGATTTTAGTTTTCTTTTTAAAGGTTTAATTAATCATTTTATTTCTATATTTATGTTAATTTTTGTTTTAGTTACTATCTTTAAAATTTTTATATAATTTTTTATTTTACATTTTAAGGTAGATTTCTTAAGTATAAGAATAAAAAATTAAGGTTAACCTTTGGCTGACTTATTACAAAGGAGGACTTTGAAAAATTGGTCAAAGGAGGAAAAACATTTTCTTTTGATGACAGGGTAAAAAATAAATTGAATGATTGAATCTGGATAGTTTTATTTTATTTTTTTCTAAAGGAAATGGTGAATTAAAGTCTGTAAAATTCAATAGTAATAAACATAGATTATTTGATTATTAGATTTATCACAGTGAGATTATTAAACAAAATTTACCTGATTCATAATTAATTATTTATAAATAATAAATTATTTGTGTTTCAACCAGGTTTATTAAATATGTACAAGATCACCTATAATTATTTTTCGCTTTAGAATTTGAATTTGATTATCAATTAAAAGATGTATTATTAAATCAAAGGTGAACATCTAAGGTGAACATCTATGTAATCATAATGTTGTTTATTACTTTAGGTAATTAAGTTTTTTTATATTTTAAATGTGAATTTGTTTATACAATATAACCGTAGTTTAAGAAAAAATCATTAAAATATATATAAATCCCATTGATAATTAGTTGGTTTCTTATAAGCGTACTAACTTTTTATTCTTAGTTTTGAAACCTAAATCTTTATAACTCAGAAAGAAATTATTTTTTAACATTTGGGCAGAAAATTCTTGAAACACACAAAATTGAGGAAGAAAATATAAATACAAGATTACTAACAAGTAATGAAAACATTTTGACACTAATTTTAGATCTTAAGATGCAGTTCTTCCTCAAATCATTCATCAAACTCTGATATTTGCTCAAGTTTTTCTCATGACTCATAGCTTTTACGTTGGACAGTGGGCGTGCGGTTTGCAGAACGCACGTCCTCGTCATTTTCTATCTCTTTCTCCAAATATTGATGTTTAAAGCTGGAGGTCATTTTTCATTTATATTTGAAATCAGATTCCTTTGGTTTTTCTCTGCAGGGTATGTCTCAGTTTATAATATCTATATAACAATTTCCTGGTTTCAGTTTAATTGTTGTTGCATTCCTTTTTTATCATATACATGTGGCCTATATTTCACATAATTATTTGTTTTCTATGCCTTAGATATTACTTGATTTTGCCAAAGGAGGAATGAATTACATATATATATATATATATATATATATATATATACCCTTGTTATGCCCCTTAATGGATTTGAATTCTTTCTGTTTAGAACTTCAGTAGTGTTTGTGTTATTTATATTTGTTCTCAAGTGTGAACAATATATCTGCATTTTAGTTGTTAGTAACTTGTATCCTTACAATTCTTTCTTCCATTTTATGGAATTGGCATCTGTTTTCCTAGATGTTTAGGTGGGAAAATGTAATAAGCAGATTTCTTATTTCAATATATTATAGTGTGATAAAATAAGCAGAAAATGTAATCACACTCCTTTCATGAGAAGAACTATTTAGGTGCAGCAGGCATGAACTTAGCACAAGATGATCAAATTAAAAATTGATTAAGTATTTTGCATAATTGTAAAATTAAGAGAATGATAATGAACTTCCATGAATAAGCTTTAGACAACCCATACTTGGCAAGAGTTCAAGATCCTTAAAGGAACTCATCAGGTTATCAAACTAAGATTGAAATAAGATGATACAGTGAGGGATGAATGTATTTGCTAGTCATATCATGTCTGGTTCCAAATATTGAAACTTTCAATTAAGAGTGTATTTATGGGAAAAAACTTTGATGAAGCTATATTGGTTCTTTTTGTACTGATCTATGGTCAGAATTAGAGTTTTATCTGAGGAGATTATCCTGACTTTTTTACATGAATTCATGAAGTGAAATTTCAGTTCTAAACAAAAATCACTAAAATCATTTAAGGAACTGTATTTTAAGTTTTGTCTTATTTTATGATCCTGTAAAGCCTTCAGTTTCCAGTTTGTTACGCTACCATGTGTCAAGACATTTGTTACATTGGCATGGTTATTCCGAAATATCAATTGCAGGTAGTGACAGTTTATTAAAGTTTCAATAGTTCTTAAGCCAGGTGATAAATCTCTGATTATAGATTGCTGGTAGAGGATTAAAATCACATATTAAACATTACTGATAAACCACAAGTGGTATTAGGCCAAAATAAATTAATACAAAGGTGACGGAGCTTTTTCTTTTGTAGACATATTTGGAAAAAATGGCTGTTCAAGCGTCAGGAAGCAAGTTGGCACTAAGTCATAAGCATGATTGGTTGATTCTTCTGCTTCTTGCTGTTATTGATGGACTCTTGAATTTGGTAGAACCATTCCATCGCTATGTTGGGGAACACATGATGACAAATCTTATGTTCCCATTCAAAAAAGATACCATACCCATGTGGGGTGTTCCTGTACGTACCTTCTGCCAAAAATCCAGTATAAGAGGAGTGCTAGGAACATAGAAACACATTCTTTAACATATTTTGTTTAGTACACTATCTTTTTGGTTAAATTAATTGAAAACTACTAAAAACAGAAGAGTAGTTCAATACATTTATTGAAAATTACAAAAATTATGTAATTTTTAATAAATTTCCATCAATAAAAAAAAATGTGCTCAAAAGGGTGTGTTCCTAGCATTTCTATGTATGAAGATACATCCTATTTATACCTTATAGAAAAAACTTACTTGATCATTCATTTCTGTAACAGATCCTCTCTATAATCTTCCCCATTATTATCTTTGTCGCGTTTTACATTACCAGAAGGGATATCTATGATTTACACCATGCAACATTAGGTATTCTCTTGTGTTCTTTCAGTCTATTTCTGTTTTGTGACTATGAATTTATGCCTTTGTCCCTTCACTCCCTTGTATCTCACTGGAATGACTTCTTTGATTTGGAACTCAGGTATCATGTTTTCTAGCTTAATCACTGGAGTCATCACAGATTCCATTAAAGATGCTGTTGGTAGACCACGACCAAACTTCTTCTACCGGTGTTTCCCTGACAAAATACCTGTGTGTTCATTATCCTTCTTGTTCTCAGTATTTGGTAAACATTGAGGTCTTTTTCAGAAAATGTCATTTGTTTTCATTTCATGTTCATGAATAGTTATAAAGTTATGTCACATTGTTTTGAATTTTCAAAAAGATATTTATATTGTAATAGAGAGCATAAGACATTTGTTGTTTTCAATGTTTCCTATGAACAAAGAAAAAACATTGTGCATTTTTGTAATTGTTTGTGAAAGCAGGAAATAAAAAACAAGAAATTTTCTTTCAAACCAAGTACACTTAGTCATTTCTTCAATCCTTATTCTTGTCTCTGACTTTTTCTGTCTGACATTGATTGCTTAGTTATGCTCTGTGAATTGTTTCATGCAGGTGTATGACAAAGACACTGGTGATGTTCTTTGTAATGGGATTAAGGCAGTTATAAAGGAAGGATACAAAAGTTTTCCAAGTGGGCATACTTCATGTAAGCTGTAGAATATCTATTTCAAACATATTGGTCTGGTAGCGTATATTTTTCTATAAATACTTCTAAAATAAAAAAAATCAAAACAAAATTAGCTTCTGAATTTAATTTTTTTTTAAGTATTTATGGAAAAAGTTATTCAAGTAAGTCTGATTAACCCTGTCAAGAAAATTAATGAATATAAAAAATATCAATTGTGCAGGATACTTTGTTTATCATTGAATGTTTTGATGTTTTAACTTGGTAATTAATAAATGCAGGGTCCTTTGCTGGTCTTGGTTTCCTTTCATGGTATTTATCAGGGAAAATTAGAGTGTTTGATCGTAGAGGCCATATTGCGAAACTATGCGTAGTCTTGCTTCCTTTGCTTGTTGCTGCTCTTGTGGGAATTACTCGAGTTGATGATTACTGGCATCATTGGACTGATGTGTTTGCTGGAGGCATCATAGGTTGCTTCCTAGTTGCAGTTGTTATCATAATAATTCAAAGCATTAATTATTGCTTTTATTTGTACTTCATTTTCTGCAAATAATGCCTGATAACTCCCTTTGATTGTTGTTGCTTCAGGACTTTTCGTGTCTTCAACTTGCTATTTGCTACTCTTTCCCCTGCCTACTCAACCACATGGTACGTATCCTTGTTCTTGATTATTTCATCTTTGAATTTCAATTTAGGCCTCCACTTGCATTTTCCTTGACAACTATCAGTCACTCGCATGTACCACATGAATTCATGGAAGTCACATTCTGAATTTTAATGTTTGGACTTAATCATCCCAATGAAGAATGACAGAAACAAGAAATTATTTGTACAAAAGTTTGACAGAAGAAGTGAACTTTAAAAACAGGATTTAAATAGAGTTCAAATTTTTTATAAATGTTCTTCTTCAAAATAAAAAGAGTAGATGATTTAATCAGGAATTAGAAAGTATGACGTTGTTTTGTTTAGCTCTTAAAATCATAATCCATGTAGTTGGGAATCCAAGTTTAATTTTCACCCTCTGCATAAACTTATTAAGCCAAATAAGTCAGCAAGTCACAGTAGGAAAAAAGAAAGAAAGGCAAAATTTTCTCAGAGTAATAAACATTGTGCATGATTTAAAATTTATACACCTTAGAATTTGACATTTATGCCTTAGAAAACCCTTCAAAAACAATGTTTTGCAATAGATAAAAATGATGGGAACTAGAAGGTAATCTAAATTGGCATCATTGTTTGGTTTCTTGACTTTCACTTTTCTTCCAAATATGTAGGTTGGGCACCTCATGCATTTTTTCATATGATGGAAGAAGAGGAATCTTCTTCTTCCCTTGAAGAAGGCCAAACAAAGCTAGATGAGTTCCCCTTACAAATGGCAGCAATGGAAAGTGGAACAAAATATATGTGATGGCTGATTTCTTTTACAACATAATAATAACAGTAGTAGTAGATTGTGCTATATGATTCTTCTACAAAATAATACTCAGTTTAGAAACATAAGACAGTGTTACATATGTCCAACTATACATCTAATAGGCACCATTCAACATTGCAGATTCCTTCTCCAAAGTGAAAGATAGACTTAAGATTTACCACAATGTGCAATTTATTATTGGTTAAGCAATTATTTGTATAAATATAATACTTAGAGGTGGGAATCTGCAATTTACAATTATTGGTTAAGCAGTTCAAAATATTTATTTATTTAACCTTTCTGTACAACAATTAAAACATGTCATTAATAATATCAATTGTAGAAAATATATTATTTTTATTAAACTATTTATATGAATTGTTACACAAATTTATCTCCCCATTCATGCTATATCATCTTATTTAATAGAAATACCAAGAGAGAATTAACAATAATAATAAATAAAACTAACAATAAATAATAAAGATAAAATAGTATTAATAGAAAAAACATTAAGAATTGATATTATGTATGAGTAAGGAAATTATATATTCTTTTAAGAATATATTAATAAAAAAATGTTAAATATATAATAATATTAGAAAATAAAATTTAAAATTTATTTTTAATATAAATATTAGAATTTATTTTAATAAAATTTTTGAATTATTATCGAATTATTTATAAATTTTTTAAAATTTAAAAAGTAATTTGATAAAAATTAAATAATTATGATATTAAATTTGTAATAAATTTTAAATTTAATTTATTTTTATAAAATTAAATTAAAAATAAAATTATCATCTTCTTATATATATTAATTTTTTTAATATAAAATTTTCAACCAAATTTTTTATAAAAAATATTTCTCTTAAATTTAATTTTGTTTGATGTAAAGACAGTTCGTTCAACAAATTTCATATATCCTAAACCTGGATCACTAAAAAATATGAGCTCGTGGCAACTTTGTGTGATGGTAAGAGATGTATGAATATCGTAGCTTAGGTGTTGAATTGATTTTGACAGCTGGCAAACATGCAACAAAATGAAAAATGTAACCTATGATGAATTTGGATTGACTCGGGACAATTATCGATGCTCAGTTATAAGATGAATTTAATGTAAACTAAATCTAAAATAAATATCTTCTTCGTTACACACTTTCTTTAATTTCCGATCCTGGTTTCCCGTTGAACCCAGTCTGAGTTTCAGTATCAGATTGAGTTTCAGCTATGGTTTCCCGTTCCACCACCCTCTCTCTTTCTCTTCTCCTGTGCCTCTCTTTCTTCGCCTTCTTCTCTCAGTCTGAATCTAAGTCTGAATCTCACGCTCCCAAAGTATCCGTAGAATTGTACTATGAAAGCTTGTGCCCCTACAGCGCCAACTTCATCGTCAATTACCTTCCCAAAATCTTCACCCCCGACCTCACACCCATCGTTGACCTCAAACTTGTTCCTTGGGGCAATGCAAAACTTCGACCCAACGCCACCTTTGACTGCCAGGTACTACCCCCTTTCACCTAATTTTATTTATTTATCTATTTAATTGTAAATTTATTCATTTGATTGCAGCATGGACCATATGAGTGTTTGCTGAATACTGTTGAAGCCTGTGCAATTGACATCTGGCCTGAACTGGTAACAATTATTTTGCCCCTTTCCTTTTTCATTTTTTTAGGCTTACAATTATAAGATCGAATTAGAGTTTATCTTAATGCACAATTATGATGGTATATATAAGAGTTAATCTTATTGCATAGTTTTCGAACTATTCGTAGATATATAGTTTTTGTAAATTTCATTCTCGACTTTAGCATGCAAAAGGTTTGTTGGAGATTGACATGATTGAAGCGACTACAATAAATTATATAAATGGGATGCACGCATAGTCTTAGCAGTGAGTTTTGTGAAATTGAATTAGGCTTAATAATTACAAGAGATTATTTGTTTAATTGGGGTTAGGAACTTAGGAGTACTTTGATAATTAGGATTAGTTGAAAGACAAAAGGAGTACTGTTGTTGTGTTGGTTCAGTGTAACAGTGATTTGTTTAGCATGCGTATCTATGTTGTGAGTATTTATTGGTGTAACTTTAGCTCTCTTTTTTTCACAGAGCAAGCATTTTCCGTTCATCTACTGTGTTGAGGATCTGGTGCATCAGCGAAAGCGCGACGAGTGGGAATCTTGCTTTGAGAAACTGCATCTGGATTCCGAACCTATTAAACAGTGTTATAATAGTGAGCATGGAATACAGGTTGATGTTTTTCTCTGATTTAGTTCTTGTTCTTGGGCTACCTTCTTGTCACTGAGATAGTGTTATTATGTGTATGAGTTTAATATGAGGAGGATTATCCAAATAGGAATTTAATGTCTTTAGTTAACCTTTCTCTTCAATTATTGTTTTCAAGGAGCCTGAAATTTTACTAACATTGCTAAATGAAATAAACTTGTGGAAAGTTGGGAATTAGAAAAATTGAACAGTTATACAAATGCAGAGTTGGCAGAGACTTTTCAATTTTTTATTTAAACTAATCTTGAGAGTGATAGATAATTGAATCTCACTACGAAGTGAGATAATCCATATCAACTAGCTCGAGCTGGTTTTGTTATGTGAGGTTCGGATAGTAAGATCTGGTATTTGTTATGTGCTCGTCTACTACTTATTTTTATTCTTCAACACTGCAAAATGAAATCGATAACAAGAAGTGGTTTTAATCTATTCTAACAATTACTTCTAAAATTGGTCATGGTTTTGATTTTTACTAAACTCTGAAGCTATCTAGTATGATCTACATACCTTCCTGTAGAAAAAAAAGTGATCTACGTACCTTATTGTCATACATGATTAATAGCTCTTTTCTGCAGCTACTGCCACACGATATAATAGAACTGCCAAATTGTAGCAACTGAACACTCATCCTTCTTCAAGTCTCAAGATAATTTTTAGAACTCCTTTCTCAATATTTTGCCAAACTTGCTGAATATGAAGGCTATCTCTCGATGAAAGAAAAAAAGACATGACAGATGTGTTTTGAGTTTGTAACATCATTGTTTGGCTGAAATTTTTGTCTCAAATAACATTTACCATCTTTATATGCAGCTGGACCTAAAATATGCAGCTGAGACAAATGCTCTGCAGCCTCCCCACACGTATGTTCCATGGGTAGTTGTTGATGGAAAACCACTCTATGAGGTCAGTATTGCAGTTTTATATCGGGGGAAACACATATCATTCTCAATTTCTGAACATTTCACTAAGATATGCCTCTAGTTAACAAATAATTTATGACAATGACATTTCTGCTTTGCATTAATGTAAGTTTGTGTAATATAATGTATGAGACTATAAATGTACAGGAAATTCAACAGAACTTGCAAAATTTTGTGGTTGCAGGATTATGAAAACTTCTTAAGCTATATCTGTGTGGCGTATAAAGGCACTGATAGACCCCAAAGTTGCACCAAAGCACCATACATTACAGAAGTGAAAGCAAATCCTAAGCATTCAGTTTGCCACAAGGAAGGTGGGACGCCAAAATGGCACAAAGTGAGGTCAATCATTGGATCATGGTTACACAAAATGAACCTTGGTGATGGAATTTAGATGTGACAATGCTGAATGTAAAAGCAGTTTGTTTAAGTGCAAATTAGAACTTATATCACTTTGAAACAAAACCATGTTTTGAATGTGTATAACCACACACCTCACAGTGGTTACGTAAGTATAATAATTCTATATTTTAGAACAATAGTCTTAGTTATTCTCGTCCTTATACGGTTTTGATAATTTAAGGATATATTAACAAATATATATATATATATATATATAGAGAGAGAGAGAGAGAGAGAGAAACTATTCTTAATTTTTAAAATATTAAATATAACTTGGATCTTAATATATATATTGATTTTACTCAATATGAAGACAGAAGTTTGGTAAACATTTTTATTACTACAAGTAAAAGTAATAATGCACTGTGTTATTTTATGCAAACTAAGCAAGAGAGAGATCTTCCCTATTCTACTTTTCTTTTTTATGTTTTTAAAAATATATTCTACTTTGTGTGTTTTTTAAAAATATATTCAACATTTTACAAATAAAAAACATTTTTTTCTCAAGTATTGTAATATAGCATTTAAATATAATATCTATTCGCTGAACATGTTAGTAAGAATTTTCACCTATTTAATTATATTATATCATCATAATAAATGTTTCTACTTAATAAAAATAAAATATTCGTGTCCATTTTTTTTAAAATATTTTAATTTAATATATGTTAAATAAATAAGTTAACTTATAAAAATTTCACCTTAAGAAAATTACTTCTTATTTATATTTTATTTGTTAAGAAATTCATTAAAACTAAAAGCTACTGTAGAATTTATACAATAATTAATTTAAGAATATAAACAGACTAAATTCTGAGAGCAAATAATAAAAAAAAAAAAACATAATTTAAGAATTTTGAAAAACTATAAATCTTTTTATCCATCCAATTGAATATATTAAACATAAAACTGCAGTTAAAATTTTTTGTATATTTATGCAGAGTTATATATATAACTTTTATAATTGTACATCTAAAATAACAAGTATATATACATAGTATGAAGTAATTACTGCAGGAACGTCGATATGTCCGAGTGGTTAAGGAGACAGACTCGAAATCTGTTGGGCTATGCCTGCGCAGGTTCGAATCCTGCTGTCGACGTTTTTATTTAAATTATTTGCATCTTCCGATTTTATTTTTAATTGGCCCAGAATCAAAGAACCCAAATTGATTTATGGGCTTTTTAAATATGAAAAAATAGTTGTTAAGGCCCAAGTGATTTCAAAATAAATCCCACCCACTATGTTTTCACTGCTATTATCATTCCAAAGAAGCAAATACTATTTTTACATTTATTTTCTCTTTCATTTCAATTATATTTACATTTACCATTTTTTATTTTTTTTTCATTTTTTAACTCGCAATATTTTTTAATCAAGATTTAATTACTAATTTCTTAAGATATATAGATTTACCTAAGAGATGAAAATTTATTAATAAATATTTTTTTATACACATAACTTTTGAGAATTAATCTTCTAATCATCATAACATAACATTTTAATTTAAGCTATTTCTTTTTTTTTAATTAATTAAAAAACGCAGAAGGAGACAAATTATTATGGGATTAAAAACCATCACCAATTACATGTATAATCCTTATCGACTTCTACTTAACACGTATTTATGTTTTTTTTTTTAATTTAAAACAACACTTATTGGTTATATATAGAGATCATCTAAAATTATCTAATGTTTTTTCGTAAAAAGAAGGTTTAAAAAGATTCTTTATTTTTAAATTTTATTTTTCATGTTTTTTTCTTTTAAATGTCAATTCATTTCCTCTTTCCTTATTTTCTCCCCTTGAAATGATGATTAAAACAATCTTTAAGAGACACCACTAATTTTTGTTTAAAACTAATTACCATATTAAATCAACTTTTTTCTAATAGAAAAACTTATACAAAAATTTAAGTTAATGTATTAATATAATAAAAAAATTAGTGGAATCAATTAATTTGAGTTAATATGGCAATAAAATAAAATAAAACTAATTTTATAACCAACCTAATTTATAGTTGATTGAAATAAAAAGATTATTATTGTAAAAAATAATAAGAAATATTTGAATAAAAGTGTTAGAAATAGGAAAGAAGAGAATGAGGAATGTATGGTCTTAAAAGTAAAGGATTAGATATGATAATAAATACACAATGTGGTTAATCAAAAGAAGAATGAAATTGAAGCATTCACACCACTAATTAGTAAATTGAATCAATTAATGTTGTTTAGGTGTTGCTTGGGATAGGAGAGAAGAGTAGATATGTTTTCAATGGTTGTCATGAAAGCTAACTTCATTTTTAAAGATTGGATTTTTCTTTTAATGGAGAGATGGGTTTAATTTTTAACCTATGTTTCTTAAGTAAATATTAGTATTGATAATACTTTTCTTAACATTTTCAAATATTTCTAAGAATAATATTGTTGTAATTTATTTGGAAAATTTTCTTTATAAATAATTTTAAGGGAAAAAAAATGGCATTGGAGTCTTCTAACACTTCACCATCTAGATTGGAACTGTCTTCAGAATATAAACAAGTGAAATTAGTGTAATATAGAAGATGTGAGTCTAGGAATATCTCAAAATACTTCAACAAACACATGCAGAAGACTGGACCAGAGGGAGAAAAAAATCTATGAAGTAGCTGCGAAAAGGGACAGGTTTTAAGTGTATATGCAGACAGTGTTGTGCACGCAAAAGATACCTGAAACACACTGTCATGTACACACAATATGCAAAACCATGGAGGGCACCACAACTCAGTGACCACCAAGTTTTAAAAGAATAGCATAAAGATCGATGATCCTCCCCAATACTTGAAACCATGAAAGGATTACAATGCTAAAAGGCAACAACAAGGGATACCTCCATGGTATCACTGCCAGAGGACCCCCTCCAAATTTTGCCCAACAAAGACCCATCTGCATCCATTTTTGGTACAACTATTAATTGTCTACAAGTTAATGCACCTATCTGTTACCAAAATGTGCACGTAAATATATGGCTCTTATTGCTGCATGTTGGGGACACTATACCCCACGTGTTACTCTATCCTATGTTCATTTTCTGTGATCTATGAACAATGTCATCTGTGTGTCACCTCCTCATTGGCTATATGACTAAACCCTTCTATCTTTTTTGAATTTTCTTTGATGGGTAGGTATATTCTCTCATGCACAGTAAAAATCTAAATTATTTTTACACTGTTATTCAATAATAGACCATAATGTTTTCAGTTAGCAACCTGCAAAGGTTTTTCTGCTAGTTAAAGCCAAAGTTTCTCTTAATCTTCTGCAATATTAATGATTGCTGCAAAGCTGCAACTTGTAATTTTTTTAGGGTAATGTAAAAGAAATTTACACAGTTTAGGGTAAAGTAAAGTCCTCCCATGATGAGGATTCAAGTTTTATATTTCTAATTAATGTCAGAAATGGATCAAAATGATAATAAATCACTGATAGGTAGGCTATGGCTAAAGTAATATAATAACAAAGTTGAAGTACATATTCGTTTTTGAATCCATGAGGTCAATAATGTTCCTTTTGAAATGGTCTTTGTCTGGGACAATCACAAGAAACAGGTGCCTTAAGAATAAGGAGAAAAACAAGCTATAAATCTAATCAAATCCCACCTACAGAAAATTCCTTATCTCCCCACCTCTCTCTCATAAATGAAGCATATGCTGTTTTTTTTTTGTTTTTTTGTTTCTGCAATGCAAAGAGTGCAATACTACTAGCTATGCACCATTCTATATGATGACAAGAGAGAGGCAAAAAACTCAGAACCTAAGTGGGATTCACTTTCTCTTCATGAACCTTGTGACATTGGTCTGTCACACTGACCTATGTACTGGATCATAATAAATAAATATCAAAATAGAGCAATTCATATTGAGGGTAAAATTGGAATGAGTGAATTAATTAAGAAAGAAAGAAAATGATTTTTTTTTTATGAATTTTATTTTTTGAAAAAGAAGGGACATATCCAAATTTTCTTTTTGACTTTTTAGAAATAGAAATGGTTAAAAGTGGCCACCGCACATAATAATAAAGAAAAAACAAAAGAGAGTGAGAAATAAAGCTCCCTACACGAAATTATGTGGTTCCACCAAAGGCTAGAAAGCGAAAGTTCTTGCTAAATTCAAAAGTATATCAAATATTTCTTTATGGAGAGAGAAGGATGAAAATAATGCCAGAAAAAGAAGAACCAAACAAAAAGTAACACAAAGAAATAATTTCGATACATTATCGTGAAGTAGATGGATCATGATTTTAGTGGATATATGGGTCCAAATTTCAAATTAACATTAAAAAACGTGGATTTGCTTTGGAGGCATGGGTTTGTTATTTTTTATTAATAGCATAAGATATTTATTGATTTTCTTTGAAAAGTTATTAATTTAGTTATAATTAGTGAGGTATCGTTTTCAATCATATCTGTTTTATTTATGAGATTTTGCTTAGAGAGATGAAACTGAATATTTTGATCATAGAATTTGAGTGATGATGATAATACAAATGAATGAGGGGTGTTGTATATAAAATAAACATAAATATAGAATGCAAAGGACGGTTGGCTAATGGTCCTTTTCACACTTAGGTGGTGGTTACCAAAATAAAATATTAGCAGCAATCACAAGGCATTACTTTTTTTCATTGATGCTTGCATCCTATGTCTTTTGTTAGGTGTTATTTTCACGGAAAGATTTCTCAATTATGGTCATCATATGAGAGAGAAAGTTAAGACATAGGAGATGAGAATTGCATGGTGAAATATATAACCAAAGAGGAAAAATTAGCCAAAATTCTTAACTTGAAAAACCAAATCTTACACCGCCAAACCTTGGATCAAGTTGCAAGAGGGGCACCTGAAACAGAACTGCAAAAAATTGTTGTGAAATCAATGATAAGCACTTGTGTGTATCACTGGTGATGACCTGGGACCATTGGACTGTGTTTCATACGAAGTATTATAAAGAAAGATTAGACCTTCTAATTGACTCGTTCTCTGTTGTTAACACTAAAACCAGACAATGACTAGGGGGAAAGTAAAAAATGACTGTGATTATTATCATAATGGGAGGGTCAATTCCTATCAAATAGCCTTCTTATCTATCTATCTATCTTTGACAATCATGGATTAAGATATTGTGATTATTTTTTCTTTTCCATGGTTCAAAACTTGGCCAAATTGTTATATATGCATACACCACTGATTGGAGCCTCACCAGGCCAACACAAAAACGAAATGTCATTTCAAACAAAGAGGGAGATGTGGTTGCTAGTTTCCTTAATGGCATCTTAGGAATATATAATTCCTAGTGAGAAAAAATGCAACACCAATGTTTGAGTTCTCTCCTTTTCTCTCCAAATAAACCCCACAGAGGAACCAGGAATGAAGACAAGGAATTATGAGACTAAATTCATGAAAACGAAAGCTCTTAGAGTTGTCTATTCTAGCAGCAAGTTCACTCCTATTGCTCCACTATAGTGGATTTTGAGTTCTCAAATCTTAACATAAGCATGAATCACCCCCTCCTCCAAAAAGTAATACAAAGTTTTAAAAAATAAACACAGCAATCTCAGATGATAAGAAACCTAGTGATGAACTGTCATGTGAAGTACAACAAGCATTAGAATAATGACATTACGAATAATGCTAGCTCAATAGTGATACAGACTCAGAATGATTGCGCATGAGACAAAACAATTAAACAATATTTACAGCTAAATTTGGTTGATGGAAAATCATGATAATATACTATGCAACCTTGTAATCACAAATGAATTGCAGAAAAGACTAATTAAATAGAGATGTAGTAAGAATGTAAAGCAAAATAGGTAAAAATCAATAAATCATTATTAGAATTATATTGTGGTGGTGGTAACATTAGTTGTACTAGTAGTTGAAGAAGTTAAATTATTAAAACCAGCATTACCATCATCACCACTGTCCTTGTTGCCTCTCATAACAATTGCACTGTTACTACTGTCACCACCACTACTAGTCATGGTAGAAACTTTTGTGGTGGTTCTCTTCCGTTTCTTCTTCTCATAAGGGATCCCTCTAGCCTTGCCTTGACCCTCCTTCACCTCTCTGAGGTAAATCCTGACAGCTTTGGTGGCGAATGGATTGGACTCAGGGCTACCACCGTTTTCTTCGTAGGCAGCCCTGAGTCGTCCGACGAGTGCGTCAAGGCTGCCCCAAGCTTGCTTCAAGGGGCAATCACAGGGTGCAGGAGGGTTCGGGTGTCCGAAGTAGGGGCACCCGGATATGTGTACCTTGGTTTTACCAAACTGGTCCAAGTACCTCAAGAATTCAATGACGTGTGCTCCACTGCACCGTGCTAAGGTCAATGGGGGCTTGTGGTTCTGCAGGTACTGAAAGAAGGTGTTCCAGTCTCGACGCTTCTGTGATTCATAGCGGCTTGGTGGTGGTGCAGGTGAAGATGGTTCAGGTTGTGGTGGAGCTGTGGAAGCTGATGATGGTGGAGGAGGTTGTGTGGTAGAGGGTGGTTGGGGTGGTGCTCCCCCAGATGAGTCCATGATCAAGAGCTTGAGGTAGGTTGAATTTAGGTAGGTGTGTTGTGTGGGGTGATCTGAGTGAAGAGTGTGGTGTTATTTTGGTTGTGGAGGATTGGGGAAGTGAGGTTTAGGTGAGTGTGGTTTTTGGTTTTGTTTTGGGGTGTAAGAAAGTGAAAGAAAGGAGGATTTTTTTTGGAGAGTGTGATGAGGGTTTGAGGTGGATGTTTTCATGGGAAAGGATTTCTGGGTTCTCTTTTCTTTTTCATGAGTAGGAAAGAAAAGGAGAGAGAGAGAGAGAAGAAGAAGAAAAGGGTAAAGGGAGCATTTAATTGCTTGTTTTGGTCATCATCAGAGTCAAAGAGAAAAAAAAAGTTGAAATAATAATAATATATTAAATAACAATATTCATTGATAATAAAAAGTATTATTTTGCCAATTTTTTACTAATGCTACTGAATTTTTGTTCGAAGCTAATTTTATGATTTATTTAAAATAGACACTTGATGAATTCATTAATATTTTTTAGTCCAATAAATGGAATATGATTTTCTAAACAATGTTAAAATTCGAATGAACTGAAAGGTTGAGTAATAAAACAGTATAAAAGCTCATACTTAATTACTTGTTTATAATTTAAAATGAGTTATATATATACTCTCAAATGACTACCATCTTAAAAGTTTGAATAATCACAAAAAATAAAATTAATAGTTTGAGTAGTATTTTATATTTTATTCTCATTTTTTAATATTTATATTAAAATAAATAAATAATATAAATGTATTTATATACTATATATTTTTATGATTTTGTATGATAATATTAGAAACTGGTGAAATAACTTATTTAATTAAATTTTATGTAAAAAGTGTTATGTTATTAAATCATTATTGCAATTAAAGACTTTTAAAGAAATTGTAAAGACAGTTTATTTTATGATTGTTTTGACATTTTCCCAGATGCATATAATTGAATGTCAATCGCACTCACTGATAATTGAGGTATAATGTGACGACTGTTATTCAATTTCAATTACAATTCATATTGCCTATGCTTTTATTCTATTGATGTTCCTTTGTTGAATGTCATCCCAACAACTGAAAATATATTTACAAAACTTATCAAATTTTATAACTTATAAGTATCACTAGCCTAAATATTTAACTTTGGCTACCCTAATGCTAACTTGTCCTGACCAGTTAATCGAAAATATCATAATTAATTATTATTAAAATTAAGTTTATCTTTTATAGTTTTGTCTAAATGTTGTTTAAAAGAATTTCTATTTTACTTAATTAAGTTTTAATAAAAATTGATGGTACTTTTGATTAAATAAATAGTTTAAAATTAATAGGTGAGTCTAAATGGATTGGAACTCGTTAAGCTAGCAATATATCAAATTTAAAATACCGTACTCCAAACATAATATTTCATCAAGTATTTATCCAATGATTTTTTTTTATCAAGTTAGGAGCTAATATAATAAATTTGACCGTAAAACTTATAAAATCATAATTTAAAAAATTACTTTAGTAAATTTATTAAAATAAACTAATTTATTTTTTATAAATCTGTATACAATTAACTCAACCTAAAACCAAGCTCAAATTAAAAGCCATAATTGAATTTTTGACATTTGAGCGGTTTCAATTTGTTGGGTTTTGTGATGTGACAATCAATTTGTTTATTGACAAGTTAATAAGTCAGATTATTGAATTACTAATTAACCTGATCAATATAAAGAAGAATAAAAATATTTAATATATATATATATAATTTAAAAAATCTAATCCGAATTTAATTTTTAATTAATACAAGACATTAAATATGTATAAAGTAATAACAAAATTCAAAATAATGTAATTTCATAATCCAAATTTCAAAACATTGTTGTGGTAAAATAATTAATATTCAAAATAAAAACTTTAATAATAATACACAATTCTATAAATAAGTTCAAAACAAAAATATATAAATATTATGTATATATAAAAAAAAAATATAGACCAAGTCAATCGATTTTCAGTTAATCTTCACGAATCAAAACAATTCAATCCTAATCAAATGTATTTTCTATCTACCTACCAAGTTCCGGTCGAACTAAATTTTATAACTGATTTTTTTTATTAAATGTTAGACATACGTATACTTTAATCAGAAACAGTTTTAAATCTACTTAACCAATTCGCTTAAACAACTATAAAGAAAATAATATTAAATATCTGTAAATGTTCCTAAGTAATATTTTTACAGAAATAATGGTATGGTAAAACCCTAGTTAATCTTCAATTAAGTGCTTCCAGTTTAGGTAAAAAAAGTCAATATAGAGTGTTTATAAAGTTTCAATTACATTTTGATCCCTCTTTCTTAGACTTCAACCACGAACCTCTTTCCAATTTAGGGTTGGATTCAATTTTTCGGAGGAGGTTTGGCAACGATTATTGGAGCAGATGCCATATGTTGACTAATTCCTTAAAATCAAAATTGTAGTAAATAAACACTAAAATTAATCACACGAGACAACAGAAAGTGCTACACGTAGGTCATTAGACGTCCCACATATATACATTCTGTAAGTTTGAATTTCTTGTTGAGAAACACTATCACTACGAGCTGCATAGTGATTACCATTCACTCTATCACGCAGCGAAAAGATAATCTCCCTGACGATTGGTTCATGGCCATTGAGAAGATTTCCCATGCTCAAAACTTTTCTCCAAGATTGGTTAGCGGTAGGAGGAACAAACATATTTGACAACACTTCCCTCTCAAGGTCCCTTACTTCTTGTTTCTTGTCAAACTCCTAAGCAAAGAATGCACGAAAGATAGTGGAAATGAATGTCAGTTCAATGCTAACAAAGAATGGAATGTTACCCAAATCAACAAAGGTATTTCAGGCATATATTGCAAGCATCTCACCTTTTCACCAATGTCCTCTGTGAAACCCTTTGCCGTTATTTGAATATAAAAATCGTAGTAATCGCTGAAAATTTCTCTGGAGAGGCGTGGTGCTTTTATAAGCTTGCGATGAAGGGAAGCTGCAAGAGTCAATAACTTCTCAACTCGTTCAAAAGTACCAGTTAATCGTCTTAAGTCTTCAATAGTCTCACTGTCTCCAGACAAGCGATTAACTGCAATATGCAAATGTATTAAAAAAATATTCTTTTCCAATGAAGAGGAAAAATAAATAGATACCTTGCAAAGGCCTCAAAGCAGATGCCATTGTAACATAAAGTTGCTGCATCTCAGTCTCCATCTGTTTCAGTTCTCCATAACTAGTCTGACTTAGTGTGTCGGCAGCTGCTCTGAAGGCAGTACACACCATTTGCTCAAGCAATTCATGTGGTTGTAGAGTTTCAAGATAATGAAGAACCTGGAAAATTTAGAATATAAAAATTATAGCACAAGATACAGTGAACGTCATATCTCAAGCAATCCATAAACTTGTTTTGTAGTAATCTATTTCCTCTTTACATAAATATACAGTAGCATTTTCATTTAATAAAAATACTAATTTGATGATTTGGTCACAAGAAAATGTTACAAGTGAACAATAATAATTTAAACTTTCATCTGTCTAATGCATGGCCCTCAATTCACCAAATAACCCTACTTCAAGGTTTTAGCCTATGTGAACACTTTTCACATAAAACCACACATTTGCTTTGCATTCCTTGATACTTCTAATCACTTACCCATGGTCAACGAAATTCAGTTAACCCGGTAGGATCTGCATTCCAAAGTAAATCTTCTATAAATATGGATGAAACTTATCAACTTTGATTGCAATGACCCACGAAATCAGATAAAGATGCATGCATTGTAATACAATTTTGATTATAAATTTAAAATATAATCCATATATTCAAAGCCATATATTTTTAATAAATTTTAATTACACAAAAATAAACATCTATCCTATGCAAAGCACACGCTAAAACACAAGTTATTAATGTGCTTGTACACAAAGAAAGCATTCTAGTCCCATTTCATTCGGTCACAAAATCTACCTTAAAATGATGCCGTTGATTCATTGCCGACTACCCAAAAGACCATAGTAAAGTAATATCCAATCCCAAAAGAAAAAACATAGACAAGAAAATTTGTTGCATGGTCTTGTTTTTTGTTCTGACCTCTAGAAGAACCCAAAGAAAAGCTAAATATGAATATGACATGAAGACTTTTCCAAACATAAATGTTTGGAGCATTTTCCAAACTTGCATTGATGGAAAGGTCTACAGAAAAAGTCATTTACCTTATACGAGGGTACTTGGAAACATATCAAAGCAAAGAAAGAGACTTACATTTGGATTTTATTAACTTGGAAAAAACTTATGACCGAGAGCTAAGAGTAAGAGAAGTGTTGCGGAAGACATTGGAAAGGAAAAGAGTTCATGTGGCTTATTTTTAGACTATACAAGACATGTATGATAAAGTAAAATTACTCACGTGAGAATTCCAAGAAGTAAGACTAAGACTTTTCTGCAAGGATATGCTTACATCAAGGCTCAATCTTAAGTCCTTGCTTGTTCAAAGTAGTTCTGGATGTGTTTACCAGGGACATGCTTTTTGCAGAAGATATAGTTTTGAATAAGGAATCAAAGGAAGTTAACCCTAAACTTGCACTTTGAATATAATAGATTGCTGCTCAATCCCACTGACAGAAATGACACAGGAGCATAAGCCACAAATCAAATAGGACTCCGACATGACACTCCCATCCAAAACTGAAGCACTCCTCTCATCAACCTGGATTTTAGGATTTAGATGATCGCTACATCAAATTGACTTAAATTTCAAGCTTCAATTATCCCTTAGCAGATAATTATATTTAGTTGTCATTAGAAACACATCATACTTCAAATTCACATCAGAAACAAAAAAGGGGAAATGATTACTTCTAAATCAAGATAAAATCTAAAAGATTATTGAGGCACAGCTTCCCATTATCATTAAGATCTTCCGGATAGATCCACTAGAATGAGAAAACAAAGAAATGGCTCCGAAGTTTTTAAATGGCTCAGCTGTCCCATCAACATGAGAAACCAAGTAACTAAAATAATGTTATGCTAGTATAAATTATCTTCTGGCCAAAAAGTCTGTTTAACAATAGCAAAAGCAAAACAAATTTAAACTTCCAGGAAAACTTACTTTTTCTCCTTCCCTATTTGGATCAAGAAGAGGCTTCTGTTCAGAAGCAGGAAGAGCAGGTGCACTATTCCAAAGCTTTCTCCATAAATTTCCATGCTCAGACATTCTCTTAGAAAGCTTCCCTTGAGGAGGCCAACTATCTTTTGACTTTATAATGTCAAGAGCACTGGATGATGATGATTTACTACCCTCAGGGTCATCATACTCTTCCCAATCCCCAGGTGAATGCCACCGAATAAAATCTTCAAAGATAGCATCTGGATTTGCTGCCTTAAATGCTGACATATCTAGAAACAAAGCCATTATTGGTCTGTCACATCTTATCTTGATATATATATATATATATACACACACACACAGAGTTGCATTTGGACCAGAGTAAACTAAGCTATCATTACTAAGCATATTTCAAATCAATTTTGTGAGATTGACTTAGATCAAAACCCAAATTCTAAGAGTACGGTATGGTGAACATAACACATATGATTGAAATTAGATTAACGAAAACATCATTCCATTATATTCATGATGCAGCTACATCAAATTAGAAATCATTGTGCCTATGATATTATAGTAAATGTGTCATTATACATTTAAATTTTTAAAATCACAAGCATCTGCTTCAGAAATCAGAATTAACTATATTCTTTTAGAAAACAAAATGGAGCTTGAGACATGATCAATAACTACCCACTTTTATATTACAAAGCATATATGTTATTACCTATCTACTACAAAAAAAAATAAAAAAAATACAAGTTATTATTACCTGAAGTTAAGATATCCCTTTCCAGCTGAGCAGAGAAGTTCTGAAAATAAAAAGGAATTGCTAAGTAATGATGTAATAATACATGAAATGAAAGTATGGAACATATCAATCCTGCTGCATCCTTTTATTAGTTCTAGATTTGCAAGCAGAAATATGCATGAATAAATCAAATGATAATGAAGTTTCAAGAAGTTCAAGGAAGGAGATGAATATTTGGTGTTTGGATTTTTTTCTTGTGCATCTTTCAGAGTTGTCTTTGGAAAGAATAGAAAAGCCTTAAAAGTAAACAGATAGGGACTTAGGTATTATGGGATGTCTACGTCCCAAAACAAATAATATGGGAGGTTCGGTGGAATATTTAAGTTTGGTTCTCCCATCTTAATAGTTAGCATTTTGAGGATGTGTTCCCCAAGTACTTGGGTGCTTATCAAAATCCCAAGCCCAAATAACATCACATGTCACAATATTGTTTCTGTAAATCATTTTTTAATTTCACACATCTTAGTTCCCTCAACACTTTATAGAGCCATCAATTTCTGTGCATAACAAATTCCACTGCTTGGTCATTTCACTTTACTTTGTCAACCACCAGTAACAGGATTCAACTATCCAAAAAATTTATCCACTTCTCACGTCAGAGAGTATATGGGTCAATTTTATCCATGATCAAACGAACATATCAGGGTCAAGATAGGGAGTGATAGATATCAGCCTTCTTCAAGAAAAGTAATACTATATGTTTAGCAACAATGCTGTAAACTTAAAACAATGTTGACAACTAAGAGGCTATACTCCTGAGCCTACACTGCTGAACCATTCAAAATCCTTACATATAACCTCAATTAATACTTCAATGTATCTTGTTTTGTCATTTACCCCTTGTGAAATATACATGAGGTCTATGTGGTCCAAGGCTCTAAGCTTTATAGCCAATGATTGTTATTATTATATGCATTGCGTATGTTTGAGCTTACAAATGAATCACCAAAGGCTTCAACAGCCTTAAGCCTCTCCTCATGCATGTCTTCTGTCATAAGTGGTGCTTCCTGTAGAATAGCAAACAAGATTAAAGACATTATACTTTTCAAAAATTGGTGAACTAATATTACATAATAACAATGTCAAATGTTATCTGGATGCAGAACAACCTGTGTATATGGGGCATGCATACTTTGATGTGACTTGAGAAGCATCATAGAATCAACAATACCAGCAGAACCTCTCCTGGTCAAGTCTGAAGTTTCTTTGTCATTTGACAGGTCCACATCTTCAGGCTTTCTGCTAACATTATATTTTTTTCCCACAACCACATAAATCATTAGTAGTTGAAAAAATGCAGTATTAACACAGAATTAGACACCATTTGTCCTAGAAAAATGCTTGAAACGTTCCCAAGGATATTATAGTATACAATAGCAGATGTTTGTCACACAAAAAGCAGTAGTGAAGTTGTATTTTCACTACCCTGCAGTTGGCCAGTGGCAGAGTACATGTGCACACAACCAAAGAGGAGCACATAAAAGAGATAGAAGACACTGTACCAGGACTAAGGATAGACCATCTAATTCCCTCAGGTCAAGGCCAAACCGGAATTGGAGTGAAAAATTCCAAAACACAAAGATCACTTTAGGCAGACAAAATTAAGTGTTTACTAACTAAATAAGTATAAAGAAAAATGCTCAATTATGTGTCATCCATCAGTCAACCTAAACCAATTAGACTCCTAAACCAGCACAGATAACAGAACGTGCAACTGGATAAAATGAAGATAGTTTCAAAAATCACAGGTTTCTTAAGCGAAAGGGATCCTCCGTCCTCTTTGGACAGGGTACATCAAGGTTGCTGAAGTTTTCAACTATCTATTGCCAGCAAAATAGAGAATGCACAAAAATCTAAATTAGTTATTGAGAACCACTTTTTCCTTATCATTTGACTAGATCAGAGTGTTTTATGCCCAGTAAATAAAAAACGAAACCTCTCTCTATCCCCCTATTAAATTATAGAGAAAGAAATCAACTTCGAAAATCAAACAAGAAAAGGAACAAAGAATCCCCTTTTTTAACCAATATACCCTAGTTACCTATAAATAAACAAATATGGATATGCACATATAGAAACTTGAAAAATTAATTTAACTAAGACCAGTAATAAGTGGTGATATAAAAATGGAAGAAATGGCTATAAGAGAGTGAGTTGTTATATAAGCAGTCAGAAGATAGAAACAGACAATAACAACCGAGCAGGCTCTCACTTGCTAAGTTCACCTGTCAACTTTCCCAGAAAAATCATCACTGGGTGTCTGTATACTGGAGGATTCATCCCCAATTACACTTTCATCCTGCGATTCAATGAAGACCTATTAACACCACTGAAAATATACTATAAAGAGGATACAATACAGTAATACAACAATTGACCTAACAACCAAAACCAAGAGGGCAAAAAATGTTGTGACCTCACTCATGGAATCTATTTGATCCAAGCTTCCAATACAGTCTTGATAATCTTCATTCAGCTGACACTTCCTCTCAATGCATATCGCAAGCTAAATAACAAAGCAGAAAATGTATCAATTTTATCACTATGTACTTATAACATAAAAAGACCAAAACAACCGAGCTCCAGAAATTTTTCTAGCTTATAATAACTGATGTAGGGGTACAACTCAACAACAACAAAATCTTTATCTCACTAGGTGAGGTCAGTAACATGAATCACACGACACCAACTACGACCAAGAGGTTGAGGGTGCATGGGAGGAGGAAGGGAAAAGCGTAATCTGTACTTGGAGGTAGTTATCATTGTCATGTGTGAGTCTTGTGGAATGGGTGCTTTTAGAAAAGTGGCAGACATGTTGAAGAGGAAGTAGTTATTTTCATGTCCTGTGAATAGGAGTTGAGAGTTCACTCTCTTTTAGAGATCCTGGAGTTGTATTTTCACTACCCTGCAGTGGCAGTGGCGTTTTTGTGATAATACTGGTGGCTTGTTTATCTCTACTTCTATTCTGTTTTTTTATTTCTGTTTCGTAACAAAGTACATATGACATTATCAACAACTATATTTCTGTAAGCAATACACTAACAAAATTAAGAGAAAAATATTTCAGAATTGAAAGAAACACTGAGTCAAGAATTTTTTATTTTTGACAAAAAAAGTGAGCAAAGAATGTTCTAGAAAACAAAAATAAAAATTAATGCTTAACATAAAATTGCATATAAAATATACAAAGAAAACATGCACAAAATCAGTAGATTTCAGTAAAGATCCTTTGAAGATAAAAACAAATTACCATCTGAAGTTTCTGGTTAATCAAGCAAGTGGACAGGTCAATTGATCCGTTAGCTGGCATCCTGGGCAATAGTTGTGACTCTTCCCAACACCACCTAACCTCCCGAACAAACTCTATCCACAGCACAGCAATAGCTGACAGAGACCAAAATTGAATAATATAAATATAAATATAAGTACAAATGAGACATCTCTAAAAATAAATTCTTAATAAATGAACAATTTGTTCCTACTCTCTTAATTAGGTTTAGGTTATACAACAAACAAACCATAATTACTTTTGATCAATACCACGTATATTGCAGTTGCCAAACCAAAGAGAATGTAAACAAAATTGTGCAAAGAGTGATCCAAGAGGTGCGCCTTTTATAGCTCGAGAAGTCTTATGTCCACTGTTAGCAAAATCTGAGAATTGTACACCTGTGGACATTACATCACTGATTATAGTAAAATAATGTGAAGTATCAACATCAAATTTAACACTACATTGGAGGCCATTTCTTCATTCAGAGTGTCCCAAAGTAGCTTGCTTTTAGCAGATTCATTGATGATAGATTGAATGTAGATGCAGAATTAATGGACTGAGCCTAACTCAATTCCAACAACTAGCTTAGGAGAGGGGAGGATTGATCAATTCTGGTAAGAAATATTACTCCTATCATATTCCTAACTATTGTGGGACATCTTAATACACTCCTTCATGTCCAAGACTAGACAGCAATAACATGAAGTTTGTAGAATTACAATAAGAAGCCCAACATCATGACAAAATAGGTTTTAATAGCATATTAGAAAAGACTGCCTAAATCAATCCCAAAAGAAAACTCAGGAGAAGACTGACCAAGTCTTATAAGAAGTAGGCTGGTCTTATCTTAACAATTAATAAATAACAACAGTGTAAGTACTTGAGTATTTATCTAAACATGGAAGGCAAATAAAGAAGGAAGAGCTACATACCCTCAATAAACAATTCTTTCAGCACACGGTCTCTAACTGTTGGTGAAGGTATAACCATCGCGGATTTTATATTATCAGAACCTGAATTTTCAACTGCAACGGAGCAGAAGAAGGGAAAATAATGAGCCACATACGAAAATTCACTCCTAACTATGAAATAAGCCTGCATGAATAAGTGAACTATACCATAGAATACACCAAACAAATTCGAACCTGAAACAAAATCTTCCATAAATTTTGCCTCAAATGACATTTGCAATGCATCAACCAGAAGAAGCAACTCGGATGCGAATCCAATCGGATTCCCACTAGAGCCTTCAAGTCTATATGTAAAAAATAATTAATAAATAGAATTTTATTAATTACTTAAAAGCATAAGAAGTCAAACTTTAACTATAAGTTTTAGAAGTAATTGACCTAAAATAAATAAAAAATTAAATCTATCTATTGAATATTGTCAATACGGATGGAAATAGGTCGAGCTGAAGAGCCCTAGGCCTGATATTCGTTAAAAAAATAAAGTATGAATCTGGCCTATTACCTGTTATAGGTCTGTTCTAAGGGTCTGGCTTGACCTGCATGAAATCTGGCCTGACCTATAAACTTATTTAAATGTCTGTTCTTTATAAGGCTTTTGAAAGGCTAGTGAACTTGTTATATTATTAGCCTAAATAGGCTTATTAATAATTTCAATTTTCTCATATTGTTATGTAGTATATGTATTATTGACTTCATTATATATGTATATATAACAATAAATTACTTATTTAAAAACTTATTTTCTGAAGAACCATAAATAAGGTATAAATTAATCTTCCCATAATCTTAAGTTTGACCTTTTATGTAGGTCAACATGTTTAAAAGTTAAAGAAGATAAATATATATATGATTTTAATACATTACAATAAATTTAACATAATAATAATAATATTGTTAAACTATAAGAAAAAGAAAAGCATTAGCTGAAACTATGTGTTTCTATGACAACATTGGTGATTTATTTACATTGAGAAAACAAAATCAATATAATCAATACAAGAAATTTGGTTTCCTCTAATAATTAAGATATGATCCTATAATAAAATTAAATGTTACCAAAAATGCAGATGTGATCTTTATTTCTGTAATTATAAACATATGACCTTTATTTCTGTAATTATAACAAATACAAACAAAAAATTATTATTGATAGGGTCTAAAAACATATTTGACTCCTACTTATATTTACTTAAAAAGGCTTCCCTATTAGGCTTAAAAAGCTTCTCATAAAAGCCTAAGCCTCACCTATTTTCTCAAAAAGTCTATCTAGGCCTGGACTTAATGTAGGATTGTCATAGACTCATGTCAAGTAGTTCGACCTATTTCCACCCCAATTGTCAGGCACTACCACTAAAAAATCTTAGGTCATCTTTAGCGCTAGTTCATAGAGCCAGTTCTTGTAAGTAGGAACTCATGTGTGTTCTTCAACTTTGGAGTTTTCTGACGAGGATGATACAGTGTAAGAACCGTTCTTATAGAAGAACACGTAAGGACAGGTTCTTAAACAATAAAAAATAAATTTTAATATTTTCAGCTAATTGATTCTAGAGAGAAAATAGGTTGTGTAACCCACTAAAAAATAGATGAAGAACTTCAAATGAGCTCTTAACATTGGAGAGAAAAATAAAAAGTATTGGTATTCTAGGTGGCAACATAGGACTCAAAAAGATGTTCAAGAACCATTTTTTGGTTCTATGGTTGGAGATGCTCTTAGTGTTTTTTGTTAAATAAGGCAATTACACAATGAAAATAAAGGATGGTGAATAATTGAAGTATACCAAAACATTCTTAAGTGTTATAAACATACTGAAGAAAATGAAAATTTTGGCCAGTTGTATATTGACCAGTGATTCGAACCACATTGAACCTGAATATTATTTATTAAACACTTTGAGCAACAGATATTAATTAATAACATAAGCAGCAACTGTTCATGAGAAATTTGGTTTCTGTTAAACAGGTGAACAATTTAAAATTTGGAGTAAACCTTAGAGAGATCAACCACTTCTCAGCTTCATGAGGTGAAGCATTTTCCAGTTCAGCCATTTCCATAGAATTTTCAACCATCTTTTCTGACCATATTGCAATCAGTTCAAAACCTGCATGCAGCCTAAGAGTAAATTAAATGGAACTGGCATTGACATAAGATCAGAGAGCTTCATGAAAATAATGAAACTTGGAGAGGTTTATTATTCAAAAAGACAAAATCTAGAGTAAAAGCACCAAAAAAAATCCTTAGAACTGTTATTCTACATCCTCACCTTTTATTTTCTTTTAATCTAATCTTAAAAAATGAGTTATTCTTTAGAACTGTTAAATTAAAGAAAATAAAAGGTGGGAATGAAGAACAATTCCTTTAAAATTACATTTGGAATAAATTAATCTCTTTTCATAATTATTCTAAAATAGTAATAGTGGCAGCAATAGTATAATGATAAGAAGAATAGTATAAAAGCAGATATGTTATAGTTTTGTAAGGGAAAGTAAGGGGGGAAAGTAGGTAGAAGTAAAAATCCTTTTCTATAGTATATACATTATAACAGTACTCTTAGAGTTTGGGTTTTAGGACCTAATTCAACACCACAAAAATCTGTTTGTAAGGTGAGAATTACCCAATTTATAAGCTCTATTTAAGACATAGTTTTAGTATATATTATATCTCTGAATAACCCTCCCCAAGTGTTTTAGGCCCTAAAATCTCATATATAAGTCTTTGCATAGGAAGAATCATTATACAGAAAAACTCTTTTAGTGAATGTACAAGCATCAAAATTCACTATATAACACTAATGAAAGCATCCATGCAAGAATCCATATCTATTTCTACTTACAAGTCCCTACATCCTATTTACCTTTAACAGGATCTTCTGCTGAATACCACTCACTCCAAGAACAATCATCATCCCACTGCATCCCATCAGACATTTCACCAGTAGGATTTTCTACAGATTTGCTAATTTTGGCAACTTTCATATTGTCGTCATCATAGGGAAGTGTTCTGAATGTTAGCTTCATTGCAAATCGGACTTTGAAATTATGAACAGACAGATCCAATGTGGAGTAGGCCTTTGGTATCAAATGGAAATTAATTATTACAAGTGAAAGTTAGAAGAAAAGTGCAGACATGAAGTCAAAAGCTTACGAACTGCTGGATATAAGATAAATTACTGGAGGTTATTTGTGCGAAGTGTCCAATCAACATATTTTGTAAAGTAAGCCAGAATATATAAAGGGAAAGAAAAAAGAATAAAAATCACACATATAATTTTCTTAGAAAGCTCACAAAAATTGCCAATTCTTTTCATGCAACTATTAATGTAAGAAAAACATCAATTTAGAAAATTGTTGCATCAGAACAAAGCTTAGGTGCATACCATAAGTATATTTTATGTTATACTCCAATCAAAATCAGAGATTCATCTCGGTAACCGTGCTGACCTTTAATGCACAGGCAATTTTGATTAAACAACACCAAAAGACCTATGGTACTTCACCAAAGTTTTGTCATTTTCTTATTCTTCTTACTGAATGATTATTCATTCATTCATATAACCAATCACTTATTTCAACTCACAATATCCATCCCCTTAGGGAAAGAGGTTCAAATAAATGGTAAACCACTTGTACCAGTGCCCTACATACATCTGCTTCAGTTTCAAATAAGAGAGCAAATTATAGAAGCAGAAAGCAAGAAGGGAATACAAAATTAAAAATGGACATATTCCAGCTTCGCAAAATCAAATAGATATTAAATTGAACAAAATGAGGGAGGAACTCACAAACTTAGATACAAATAACTCGTACAGCCCCTCCAAATGCATGAGTTTTATTGGAACCTGACTACCAATTCGATCTGCTTCGAACCTTCTAGTAAATACAGTACCCATGCTCTGAATTCCAATATAAGCTTTCCGAGATGGATCATGAACTGGAACGAATGCTGGCCATAAACTATGAAGCCAATGTTATGAAAAAGCACATCTGCACTTTAGTTTCCTAAACTAAACTGGATATTTCACAATCTCTATTTAAACCCTATAAACCATAAGATTTAATCCTATAACACAGTAACTTCTCTACTATAAAACGAGAGACAACACACAACCCAAATATTAATGAGAAACAAGATGCAACTAGTTATCACTTACAAATGACAGACATAAAACTGTGATATAAATATGCCATGCACATAAGTTATTCTAATGTTTCACAAATCACTAAGTGTTAAAGAGCAATGAACAATAATTACCTCGAACAATTAGACAAAGCAATTGCAACAGCACTCAAGAGCTTGCTAGCCTCTGGAGCATCAAGAACCACACCACTTGCACTCTGAGGAGCAATTACCTAGTGATATACACGTAAAATAGTGTTTCTTTATCTTTAGTAAACCTCTAAAATTCCAGTGAAAAGCAAGACGCAGCATTAAACATACCAAAAACTCCTTTACGCCAAAACATAACTGCAGATCATGCAAATCAAAGTTCCAGTCTGCAAGTTTTCCTGTATCAACTAGATAAAAAAAAAAAAAAAAAAGATTAAAAAAACACTTTCCTGAGCCTAAACATCAACCTACTAAACATTGCGACCCAACCCCACCCCCAGAAAAAATTACCATCTGGGTCGATCTTGTAATAGAACTCCATGCAGTAACTTTTCATGGCATACTTCATTTCAGATTTCACCTTATACAAATTACTGGAATCCTCCAAAAGAACTGCACCTTTTTCCTAGGGAAATAAATAAATAAAAGATGCTCATTCCTCCGATCCAAAACAAAAATGGCATAAATTTTCATTTTCCAACAGAAAGAAATTAAACTTCAAAAACAACACAAACCCTTCCACCAACACCATGCCATTCCTAAAACACCATAGCAAAAGCATAATCGAAGAAACCATATCATATCACTAACAAGTATGTATACTTGTATAGCAAGATTCATTTGACACCAGCAGCATTATGCAAGATTCTATTATTTCCAACGCTTACCATTAAATTATTCGGTCCATTAGACATCCAAACCCGTAAAACTGCCTCTATTTCAGAAATAAACCTACAAAAACGCGAAATAAAACTTAAATTTAGGTTTAATATAAACTAATCACATCTTCTATCTATGCATACGAAGAACACACACACAACAATGTGAATTAATTATCAGCGATACGCAGAGACACACCGTTCCCACGAAGAAGCGAGAGTGAAATCATCAAAGTGCTCGAGCTGTGAATTCATCAACACGGAAACGAATCAGCACAAATCTTATGCAAATTGATGAAACAAAAAAACAATTTAGATTCGGTAATTTGTGCTTTGAAAATATACGCTTACTTCTTCCTCTTCTTCTTGTTCAGTGAGTTCATCGTCAGTAGTATCAAAGTGGATCTTCTTACTGGTGCTGGAGGACGCCATCGAATCCAAAAAATAGTACAAGGTTCACGCAATGCTAATCATCATCACCGATATCAAACGATTCGATTCGTTGTTTCTCCGACGAGATCAAAGCATTGCAACTATCCCTGAGATCTGAACTTGAAACAAGAAACCAGAATTTAATTTTTAATAATAATAATTAAATTAGCTTTTTGTGTGACGTGTAGAAATTGTAAATGGAAAAGGTATAATCTATCTATCCTTTTTGAGTCATAACCCAACTTCTTTTGAGACCGCAGTGGAAAGAAATAGTTACAATAGAAATATTAGATAAATAAGTTGGAAAATAAGTAAAAAAAATGGAATATTTGGTTGTTTAGGTGAATGAAAATAGGCAAGAAAGATAAAGAAAAATATTTTAAAAATTGTATAATTTGATAGAAATAAAAATTGGATATTTTCATCTTCTTTTCTTTTTCTTTTTTTCTTTCTTTAATCTTATGTTCTGTTATATGAAAGAAAAATAAAAATATGAGAAAAAGAAATAAAATGAAATAGAGTGAAAATTATATATATTTTTAAAAATAACATAAAAAAATAAAATTATATTATTTAAAAAAAAAATTAAGTAAATATACATATATTTATTTTAGAAACACTAGAGATGAATAATTTTGAAAAAAATGCCCATTTTTTGTACTTTACATTTTCTTCTTCTTATATTCAAGTAAAAATAAAATAAGTGAGGTTCATTGTCATTTTTTCTTTCAAACAAGAAAAAATATTTTATTTATACTCGTTTTCTTGCATCAACCAGATTTCTTTTAAATAAATATATCACTTTTTTTTTTCAAAAACATAATTAAAATCACGTTATTTAATTGAGTTAATTTGTTATTTAAACAAATTTAGAAAAAAAAATACGAAATTATTAAAAAAAAAGTAAAAATAAAATTGATAATTTGTTAGATAGAAAACATGATTATTATTTTTTAACAATTGAAAACTAAACAAAAGAACCTTTTTTTTTTAGCTATATTTTTTAATTTTTTTAAAAAATAATTTTGAAGAACTATTTTTTAAAATAAGTTGAACAAAAAATAATAACACTAATTTAAAAAATATTTGAAATGTAAAAGACGATACCAACAACAATAAGAAGTCTCAACGAAAATTAAATCACGACTTAAATAATTTCACCGCAAGGCTGAGAATATGACATAATTGTTGAAGAAAACGTGAATACAACTAATTAAAATATAAAATAAAAAACAAAAGACATATTTATTTATTATTTTTTTAATTTTTGAAATTTAAAAAATAAAAACAGTTTGTGAAATCTATTTTAACAAAACAAGTCCTTATTTTACTATTCTTTACATGAAATCAAGGAGAAGGTAATAAAAAGGTAGAAGATGAGAGAAAAAATTTAAAAAAAAATATTTTTTTCATTTAAGTTACCATTAAATATGATAAAAATATTTTTAAATTTTTTAAAAATAAATAATTTCTCAATAACAATTTTTAAAATAATAAATAGTTTAATTTTAAGCAAAATTAATAGAATAATATAAAATAATTAAAAACAGAAATTAAATGCTAGTAACACATCTTTTTCTTGTTAACTACAAATTATTGAAAGTAAAAGAACGGTTAAATATATTTTTGTTCTTATGCTTTCTTAATTTTTTTTTTAGTTTTTATATTTTAAAAATTAATTATTAGTTTTCAAATTTAAAAATATATGTAAATTTAAATAAATTATATTAATTTTTCCCTTGATCTCATGCCACTGCTTTTTTTAATAGTTAGATTTATTTCATGTAATAATTTAAATTAATTATATTATTTATCAATAAAATTTGGAAAACATATTAAATTATATGAGAGTATGTGTTTCATATTATGAAAAAGATAAATAATTTTATAAACAAATCCCAAACTCTAAATCATAAATAATTTTATAATTATTTTGAATCATAAAACAAATTTAAGAATTAAAAAATACTAACAAGGGGGTCGAGAGAGAATTATTAGATAATATTTCATATGCTAAAATTAATGTCATTAATCATTTTGAAATGGTAATAATTAAAATTCATAACATAATAATTTTAAAATTCCATATGTGACAAATAGTGTTTTTTTTTTTCAAATGAGACTATATTAAACTTTTATATGATTTGTTTTTATCTAACTAAAAAAAAATCTTTCAATTGAATGAATCTTCTAATTAGAAAGGTTAACAACATCATAAATTTTCATACTCAAAAGTAGAATAATTATTACAACAACATATCTTAATACATAATATCAGATTTTATTAGGCTGTTCAATAAAAAGAAAATGAGGAAGAATATAAAAAAAAAAATATAAATGTTTTGACTTAATTATTTGTTGGCACATTATAACAATGAACTTTTAAACTAATTGACAAAATTGTGGATCATCAACTTTTTTAATAGTAATATATTTTAAAATGTTACATTTCAGATTTAAAATCAATTGTCCTAAAAAAATTACCATTAAAAATATTTCTTAGCAGTTGAAATACAGTGAAACATGTTTTAATTTAAAATTATTATTAAAAATATTTAAATCTGATGGACACGTGACATGTGAAAAATGAAACTCAGATATAATATAATGAATTTAAATAAAAATATATAATTTACTAAACATTCGATTTAAAAAATAAAATTCGTTACAAAAAGATATTTAAGTTTTTTATTTTTTTTATAAAGTAATGGAAATTCAAATACTGAATAGAAAACTGGCTCTCTGCTGCAGAAGCTGTAATAGAAAAACAAAAAGCACAAGCATCCTCTTCTTCCTCCCTTTCCCACTGTCAGAACCAAAACATGGCCACTCTCACGGACTCCAAAGCTTAAACCTTCTGAATCCTTTCTCTCGTCATTTTTCCTTCGAACTTCAATGGCCGCAGCGTTGGAGTGCTGGTCGCGCCGCGCCACCAGCGACGAGGATGACGCATTCCTCGCCACGCATTCATCGCAACCCCGAGACTCTTCTTCTTCTTCTTCCTCCCTCGTCCACAAGAAGCTCCTCAAACTCACGCGCAACGTTTCCGAGGCTCTCTCCTCCCTCAGAAACTCCCTCAACGCTATGAATGATTCTTCCAAACCCGACGCGCCTCGCAACCTCCTGTGGACCTCCGTTGTGCGCAATCTCACCCACCTCTACCCCGGGACTCATCTTCCTGAGAAGCTTGTCTGCAACATTCGTAGGCACTATGATTCCCTGCCTCTCAGGTTCTGATCCCAACGTTAGCTTGTGCGTTTGCTTCGGTTGTGATGGGTTTGTGAATGAATGTCAATGTAAAGAGTGAAGATTCAGTTCCACTTGTTTTTTTGGGTTTGTTAAGGTCACTTAGTTCGGTGATGGTTTTTATTTTCCGGACATGCATTCAATTAGTGTTTTTGATACTATTCTTCAATCCGAGGTGGAGTTTATTTCGTATTAAAGGTTTTCATTGCATTAAAGATAAACTTAGATTACTGGGGTGAAATATTTATTCTGGTGGGAGAACAACATCAAATGCATCTAAGTATTGTTTATAAGTTTTGTTCTTCTTTTGCTTTTGGGAAATGGGGTTTACTTCTTTTAATGTTAAAAGCTCTAAAGTTTTCAACTTGGGTGGTTATTCGGTCTGAATGGGAGTGTTGATATTGGAGCATTTCCAACGACAAGATTTTTGTGAATCTTTAAGTTATATATGCTGCTGTTTCAAGAAATCTTACATTGGAGGCCATTTATGTAACAGACCTGGTTTCTTCAAGTTAAGATCTTTATCTTATGTAAAAAGACGTTATTTCTTTTACAACGAACATAAATACAACAAATTACATTATAAGTTGATTGGAGTTTCTTCTATTAGAATAAAATTAGGTGTATGTTGCTTACGGATGAAGCAACTCATGTGAGTTACTTCCATTAGAGATGTTCTTTGTTTTGTTGTGTTTTATTTTTGTGTTTTTTACTTTGGGAAATGGGTTTTGCTTCTGCCTTAGAAGCTGTGTTCTAATCTGGATGGGAATGCACAGATATTATTGTATGGTCAATCTCTACGTCACACCTACGCAAGTTTTCTTTTATGAAAATAATTTAACAATACTACTCGACTACCATATGCAAATTGCTTTTTGGTCTCAAATAACACAATAATTTTCATGAATGTGAACGTGAAGATTTAGTAGCATTGTTTTGGTTGTTTGACGGTCACTTCAGTGATGGATTTTGCTCGTTTTTTTTTTGGTTTAAGAGTTGTTTATTATTGTTTTTGTTTTTGGCAGTTATTCTCAGGCGGGATTTGATGTAAAAGATGTGTTTCTTCACATGAAGCTAATGGAGCAAGCTTTGGAGGATGAGCAGGCTGCAATTTTGATTCAAGAGGAAGGTGATAGTGAGATTCAACTTCAAGGATCTTTGTTCAAGTTGACGTTTGCTTGCAACTCTCCAATTTCATGGCCTGCAATGTCAGGCGCGCTGGATGGCTACTCCATTTGCTGCAAGAAGATTCAGATCTTTGAAAAGAAAGGATTCACCCTTGGGATTGTGCTTCTTCTTGTGCTGTCTAGTGGTGGGCAAGATAAGTTGGTCAGGACCCGGGTTGAAAGTGCTCTCAAGATTTCCATGAAGAGGCCCAAAGCTGGCGGGGTGAAGCTTCCCTTTGGGCTCTGTGGATGTCAAGACGAGAACACCAAGGGGAGAGGACTTGGAGAGATTGATGAAGATGGTTGTGATGCGTACTGTGGAAATGGGTTTGAGAATTTGAGCCAAAAGATTCAGCTTCAGGTGCCATTGCCTAGTTCATCTTTTCTTGTAGTGGTAGATGAATGGCAGACTATTCAATCAGGTGGGGATGAGATTGAAAAATGGTTGTTGAACTCCGATAGTCTTGAGTTTGCAGAACAGATTGGGCCCAATTCGTATAAGGGGATGTACATGGGGAAAAAAATTGGCATTGAGAAGCTTAGAGGGTGTGAGAAAGGGAACTCTTATGAGTTTGAGCTCAGGAAAGACCTGCTGGCACTGATGACTAGTGGTCACAGAAATATTATGCAGTTTTGTGGTGTTTGTGTAGATGACAACTATGGGTTATGTGTATTGACAAAACTTGTGGAAGGTGGATCTGTTCATGACTTAATGTTAAAGAACAAGAAGCTTCCGATCAAGGATATTTTAAGAATTGCAGTTGATGTGGCTGAAGGGATCAAGTTTATGAATGATCATGGTGTTGCATACAGAGACCTTAATACGCAGAGGATTCTGTTGGATAAGCATGGGAATGCTTGCTTGGGTGATATGGGTATTGTCACTGCCTGCAAGAGTGTTGGAGAGGCAATGGATTACGAAACTGATGGTTATCGTTGGCTAGCACCAGAGGTTTGCCCCTAATCAAACTCTTTTTAAGTTAGCAATGTAATTACTGAAATTATGAAAAAAATGTCAGGTCATTAGGCTACATAATGCTGTCTAATTCTGTATTTCCATTTCTCATGCTATTCCCTAAATCACCCCAAAGCTATTCTTTTACAATAAGATTTAAATTAAAGACCTAACTTTAAGACCTACATTCTGCATCACATCTAAGAAATGTGTTTTAGGCTTTCAAGCTGTTGTTCCAGATCATGCTTTAACATGTAATATTTTGTTTCTAAATAACTCTTCCTCTAGCACTGTGTATTGAAATAAGACTTACTTGTAGGTTTCAATTATAACCAGTATATCAAAGAAAGATATATTTATGCTTGCAATGTCTAACATCATTTCTTAAAATATTTAAGTATCATCTTTCACGTGTTTGAGGTAGGATAAATTGTTATTTGATTTTTTTTCCTCTTTTTAAGACGCTCTCTGGTTGTTTGTTTATTACATTACCATTTAAGCTTGTTCATACTAAAGTTCTAAATCAAATGTATTTGAGCTCATTTATATCTTGCCCGATGTTCAACTGCAGAGCAACTTAAAGTAACAATCTGTTAGCTTTATTGCTTGGAGGATGTTGTTTAGATCCATTGTATGTAAAATGCAATGTTGAACTAGACATCTAAAATAAGATTTCATGTCACTTGTCTTGGCATCATTGTTTGAGCATGCCTAACATGTCTTAATAATTGTTGTTTACTTTCACTTTATTTAGTGTATGCCATTGTTTAAACACCACTGTATATCATTAGACAAATCAGCATTGCGCTGTGTAATGCCAATTATACCTGAATTGATTTCAAATGGAGCCCACACACCTTAAACCGTAAGCATGATCTGTCTCCCTATTGTACTTATTTTTGTCCAATTGATAAGGCTTCTTGAAGCCTTTCAAACCTTGTGTTTCAGACAGAAAATAATGAATGAAAACTATTGATTAAAACCGTCCTTTCAATGAGAAAAGAGATAACAATTTAAAGGACACAAAAAGTAAATATCAAATTAAATTGCTCACAACTCACTAGGACCAATTTAATTATCCTTATAATTTTATTTTCCCTAACATTCTAAAGGAAAGGCTCCAATCAGACAAATAAAGTTCATGCACCTTGGCTTTGTCTGATTATGATAGTGTATGAATTTTACTATATTATTTTGTATAAATGTGAAATAACATATATGATTTTTTGTGCCCTCATATTGTTGAAAACAGATAATTGCTGGTGATCCAGAGAGTGTAACAGAGACATGGATGAGTAACGTTTATAGTTTTGGAATGATTATTTGGGAGATGGTAACTGGTGAGGCAGCATATTCGGCATATTCACCAGTGCAAGCAGCAGTTGGCATTGCTGCTTGTGGCCTAAGACCTGAAATCCCCAAGGACTGCCCTCAAACTCTAAAGTCTCTCATGACAAAGTGCTGGAACAACACCCCTTCAAAACGCCCTAACTTCTCTGAAATTTTGGCCATATTGCTGCGACAAAACAACTACAATAGGTAAATTTATTTTGTGTTGATAGTAATTTGATACCAAGCATCCCATTCTCAAGGGATCTTCATAGATCATACATAAACATGAGTCCTCCACGCTTTTATATCAGTAATGAAAGGTGTAAAGTTTCCCTTTTCTTTCGCTTTTTCTTTTTGACAAATTTGTACCATCTCCTTATATTTTGCCTTTGCCATCATGAATCTACTGTCTTTTTTTTTCTCTTATGATGACAACCTGAATGATGGAAATATTACAATTTGTTTCACATTTTTTGGTTATGACTTATGAGTGGCACCACATCCCCTGATGAAAACTAAGATTATTCTGTAAGGAATAAAAAAAACATCAATTTTAGGGACCTACGTCATTTGTAGGCTACTAGGATCTTTTGTTCCTCTCATGGCTATACTAAAGGTCCCATTTAATATTATGTTTCTTTAGTTGTGAAAATTGTCAAACACCTTGTCCCCAATTTTCTTGATATATCCAACCTTTTCATCTTTTATGCATCAGATCGATGTAACCTATTCCCACTCTGTACTGGGCACATAGAATTTTACGCTTATCTGATTCAATGATCACACTGAAGTCAGGGATGCAAGTATGCAACAACCACTCATATATCTCATAATGAACTATTTATATTCAAGTCATAACTATATTTATATCGCATTTATTTGAATTTGCATATAATAATGGGGAGACAACTCTTTCCATGGAAAGTAATGATCACATCAAGGATGTTTGGTAATATCATTGTACAACTCAATCTTGATAGATGAGATAATCGAACATATAGATAAACTGAACTTCCTTGTTGAAGTATAATAGTTAGAAAATGATGTTCTACCTATAATTGATGTTTCTTGACACTTAAATTTTAATGGAATTCATAATTCAATCATATAAAATATTAAGTTCTAACATAATGTAATATTATGTACTGGAGAAAGCACATGCTGCATGTGAATGTGACACTCATGTCAGGAGTACAACACTTTATTCTTTTCTTTTTCCTTTATTTAATTTTTACTGCTAACTTTAGTGTGGTCGGTAAGAAATTATTATAATATTAAACTTTTACAATTGCGCATCTATAATTTATTAATATGAGTAAAGTGTGAAGTGATACCAGACAAATTTTCGTTTAAATAATATATCTGTTATATTCATTATAAATATATAGTTGAGTGTTGCATGAAAATTGAAATTAAATTTTCTTCAACTATTTGAATATTGTCAAATTTGTTGCAACTCAAATATTGTTATACCGGGTTTTAAAACTAAGAAAATAAATCTTGATTAAAATCCAATTATAGACCCTGTTATCTTATTCATATGGCTTCTGACACATCTCATGTGGTTCAAGGCATCTTGCGTTCTTCTGAGATCTTATTAGCAGAACTCAATCATTTGCTTGAAATGGTTCCATGGAGTTGAAATTAACTTTGGATTATTAGATTCCTAAAGAACTCGGTTTATTTTCTCAATCTCACAATCTGACAACTTACAACCTTAACAACTTTGGTATGGCTTTTAAGAGTAGAAATATTGGATCTGATCTGAGTTATCAAGTTTGGAAACTACTTTTGTTGATGAGACAATTTCAAATTAAATCATGAGAAGGGCATTACTTAGGTTTGCATGTAACTGAATCAACAATGTTTCTCTTCTAATATTTTACAAGAGTATATATATATATATATATATATATATATAAAAGGAAAAAAATATTCAATAAACTTGAGATTCTCAAGTATTATTATCCTTTCCAGTAGTTTTTAAAGTATAGACTATTTATTAGATTAGTTCCTATGTTAATGTATTTTAATAACATCCTGAGATTAATTTGAAGGGTTTTTAATATTTGGATACTATTTAGTAATTCTTCTAATATTTTTGGGATTTCTTATTTAATTTGCTAATTTTAAGGATTATTTAGGAGAGAAATATGAAATTAATGGTTTTGTTTAAGAAAATCTTCATTTATCTTAACATTCATAATTTCTTTAGTTTTGAAATACACACTCATATCTCATAAGTTTTTAATAAAATAATAATAATAATATCTCTTTAATTTTTAAATAAAATGACACTTATCTCTTTTATATATTTTAATAAAATGATACTTATCTTTTTAATTTTATTTAAAAATAATATGTTGACCAAAAGTTAAATAAAAATTATGAAAATTAGAAATTAAAGGTTTAAAATATAAAATTAAATATTTTTTTATTAAAAATATATAATTTAATGAATATATATTAAATATGTCTAAACAACGTACATTGCCACTCAATTATAAATTGTATTATACAAATATAAAAAGATATATTTTTGAGGAATATTTAATTTTTATAATAAATAAATAAATGCTTATAAAATGTTTGATTAGATTTATTAAATTACTATATCTAAATATGTTTTTAATTAAGTATAAATATGTTGTAAAAAAATAATATAATAAATAAAAGAAGTTTGGACATTATTTTATTAATAACCGTTTGGACGTTTATTTTTAAAATTATAACATATATGATTTTTGCCATTATTAAATTATTTATAAAAAAATCTTTAACTTTTATATTTTAAAACTTTAATTTTTAATTTAAATTGTAGTTAATATATTATTTTAAAAGGAGTAAAAAAATATTAAAAAATATAAGAAAAAATATTATTTTATTAAGAATATAATATATTTGAGTGTCTTTTAAAAAATTAGAAGAGATATAATTAATATTTTATTAAAAAATTAAAGAAAGTTTTTTATTTTAAAATTAAAAAAAATGTAAGTATTATTTAGTATTACTTGAAAGATAAGTATAATTTTTTTTATTTATATTATTTAAATTTAATTTTTAAAAACTAAAGTGATTTATAATTTGAATCCTAATAATAGCATTTTCGATATAGAATAAATGACGTTGGAGAGAAATATCTATATTGTGTGTATTTTCAGGTTAAAAAAATCCCATTTTATAATAGAAATATATTATGTAATAAAAATAATTTATTGAAGGTCTTGATCTAATCAAATAAAAAAATTATTAGAGACTATTTATTGTTCTGTATTGTATTTGAAATTGAGACTAATTATTAAACTTAAATAATTTTATATGAATTGTTTTCTGTAATTAAATATTTTAACTTTTTAAGTGAAATCTTAAATTGAAGTCTTGTAAATGGAAAAAAAAAAATGAAGAAGAAAGATCTAATATGGTTCGATTTTTTTTTTTTTTTTTACAAAAACTAATCATCATCAATAAATATTTAAAATTCTCATCTTTACTCCGTCTTCATAAATTAATTCAATTAAATAATCTTTTATACGCAAAACTTACCAATCACGTATCAAAATTTCTGAAATATTAAAAATCTGTATCTTATAAAAAATCTTCAAATATAAAATTCTTTAAAATTGATCAAATTTATACTAAAATTATTATTTCTAAGCTTTTAAAATAATTTCATATCCAAAATTTATCACAAACACATAAATATTGAAAGAAAAATAGTATTTAAGAATTTTGGGTAAGGAAAATCCATAGATATTGATTCTAATTAATTTTAAAATAAATAATACAATCAACTTTAATTTTTTTTAGGAAATCAAAATATGTAAATTAAGTTAAACCAATAAATGGTCTTCTATAAGGAAAGCCCCTAGGTTTAAAAGCAATAAGGTCAATAACGAACTCTTACAACAAATACAAATAATCTAAGCAATGTTGGAACATCTATTTGGCAATTGTTTCTTCATGTCCACAATTTTTTTTCTGTAATTTTTCATTATAATAAAATAAAAAATAAAATTGTAAAGTCCTTACACTTTTCAAAACATATATTTTTTTAAATAACTTAATATTACTTTTTTCCATTGTCTAAAAATAATATAATATATAATCATAGTAATACTAACATGATGTATGTGTATTAATACATCATTAACAATATATCATATTCATATAAATGATTTATAAATGTCAATGTTATCTAAACAAGTAGGGATAAACTAATATCACCTATTCAAAGGCCCAAAATACAAAGCCCAATGCCCTCTCACTCCATGATTTTCTCATAGTAATGTTTATACAAGAAAAAAAAAAGTTCCAAACCATTGAAAATATCAATTTTATGATTTACCTGGCATATTATTTTTTATAATTTTAATTTTTATATGTTTTTATGAGTAAAAAAACTTAATTATGAAAGTAGAAAGACAATATCATAATTAAGGTTTTTTCTTAGAAATTTTAATTATATTAAATGTGAAATTTTATTATGTGATACAATTAAACAGAAAATCACGTAAAGAACTAATAATACTAAATATCATATGTTTTATCCAAAAATATAAATCATGTCCATAAAATTGTATTTTCATGCAGTTATTTATCATCAAATGTTGTAAATATGATTAACTTTTCTTCACAAAACAGGGCCTTGGTTCTCTTTCAAACAAATGTAAGCAGACAGAACTTTTTGTTGCCATTTCGGCTCTAGTTTGTTCTAGATTTTTCCTAAACTAAATCCACTGTGTTCTGGGCCACGGTAAGCACAGTAGAACCCAAAGCGAGCGCCGTGGATTCTAAACGACATGCCAAAAGGACTACGTGGCAATTGCTGAAGAGTTCTATGTTTGCTCTCTGACTTTTATCTTTCACTTCACGCTTCTCACTGTCTTCTCTTTCCTCTCTCATCTTTCTCTCTCTGGGAAGAGGGAAAAAATGGAGTAGCACCTGTCATGTCCTCACTCGAAGCGAAACCCTAGAATAGTAGCATCGCATTCACCTCCTTTTGCAAATCCATAAATACCCCTCTCTCTGCACCTTCACAATAAAAACCCAAAATCCACGAAACAACAGAACCAAACGAAACGACTTTCTCTTCGATTCTCTGCATCCAATCAGGTTCCATACTCTTTCTTCCTTCGCACCGAAGTGCCAATCGGTACGTTGCTTCTCTCTTCGTTAATCTCCTTCGATTAACTCTTTTCTACTCGAACAATTACAACGATTACAGATACAATTACGATAATAATAATTGTGCTCATGCTGCGTGAGCTAGGGTTAGGGTTTTTCCTCGCCGTGATTCCTTTACTGGTTTCGTGGTTTGTGTATCTTGCTTTTGACTTCGATCCTCTTCGCGATCATCGCGCTGTTAATTCTCCCTTGTTCTTGATTGCTTTTGTTCTTCTTGTGGCCGTCCTCACGATCGTGTTGCATCGCGTGTTCAGCAGCTTACTGCACTATATGCTTCCAACTAAGAGACCTTGCGAAGTACTGGTTGCAGTAGACGAGGAGACCGACAACACCGACATCAGCAGCAGCAGTTTTCCCAAGAAGAATCGGATCGCCGCCGGAACCGCCGATTCCACGGTGAAGAGCGACGATACCACCGGCCGGAGCTTCAACAACAGCAGCAACAGCGCGAACGCGACCGAGGGAGCGTCAGCCATGGCTTTGGGCGAATCTAACCCGCCGGACATCGATGAGGATCTTCACAGCCGTCAGCTCGCCGTGTATGGTCGAGAGACCATGCGGAGGTTGTTTGGCTCCAGCGTTCTTGTCTCCGGGATGCAAGGCCTTGGCGTCGAGATTGGTAAAATCATTGAACACTCTGTTTTTTTCATGTTTTATGCTGTTTGTGTGTTTTTTTGAATTGAGATTGTATTTAGAATCTATCCGATTTGTGATGCCTCAGTTGATGATGAAACTCTGTTGATGTTAGTTGTATTTGAGCTTTCTGCTTGATGTTTCCTGCATAAGAGATCGTTAAGTTGATAAATAACGGGATTTGTGTTAGTAGATTTGGTGGTTTTATCCTTAGCTCTCCCCTGCCATCTCGAAAAACTGTAGGCAGAGTGATGGGTCGCTCCTGTTTGTAATCTCGTATTTTGTTGTTGCTCATGATAGATTTATCATGGAAATGATTTAGAGCAATCTTTAAAGTGCAATTACAGTCGAGGTTTTGTTGCATCCTCCTATGAAGCCAAAACTTTACAGTCGAGGTTTTGTTGCATCCTGTAATGTGGCCAAAAACCTTGATGATGCAAACCAATATTTAAAAACCTCTTGATTATCAGCTGCTGGAATCAGTCTTTTCATTTTTTCTTTTTATAGATTTGTAATCTACAATTTAGATTAATTAATTAGAGATTATTTAATTATTTAATTTGAACCATACTTTCTGTTGTGTGATTTTTTTTTTTTTTATATATGATTGTAGTGATATTTAGGTTGAAGTTTCAAGTAGTCCCAGCTCTGAAATTTAGACCATGTTTTGGAGTTCTAATAAAATTTACTGCTTACAGCGAAGAATCTCATTCTTGCTGGTGTCAAATCTGTGACCTTGCATGATGAGGGGACCGTGGAGCTGTGGGATCTATCGAGTAACTTTGTGTTTTCGGAGAATGATGTTGGTAAAAACAGAGCAGCATCTTCTGTTAGTAAGCTGCAGGAGCTGAACAATGCAGTGGTTGTCCAAAGCTTGACTACTCGTCTGACAAAAGAGCACCTTTCTAATTTTCAAGTACCTACCTCTGCTGTCTAATCTTCCCTTTAAAAATGTATTTCATGTTATTTTCTGTTACAAAGTATTTGTTTTTATTGTTGATATGTCATACTTTGTCAACAACTAGTAAGTTCCAGTCACTTCACTTTCATAACAGAATATTGTTTGCTAATTAATTCTTATATGCATAGGTTTTGAAAGGGATATGTTGCTGCTACAAATGAGGTCACTAGTAATAGTGATTACTGTTATTATATATAATATATCATATAAATTTTTACCAGTAAATGAATCAGATACACTCGCATTTCTGTATGTCCTATTTCTAACCTTCTCATAATTCTGAAGTAATTTAACGTTGAGTTTTTCATGTTTGTTGTGTAATGCTGTAAATAAATGTGGAGTCTTCTTATTTCTAACCATAAATTTAATATTGTCCAAGTTTATTTTGACAAGTATTTACAGTTTTTTGTTCACTATTTTGTAGGCTGTTGTTTTTACTGATATCAGTCTTGAGAAAGCCTGTGAGTTCAATGATTATTGCCGCAGTCATCAGCCTCCTATTGCCTTTATTAAAACTGAAGTTAGAGGCCTTTTCGGTTCTGTGTTCTGTGATTTTGGGCCTGAGTTTACTGTTGTTGATGTGGATGGAGAAGAACCCCATAGTGGCATAATTGCCTCCATAAGCAACGACAACCCAGCCCTAGTATCCTGTGTTGATGATGAGAGGCTTGAGTTTCAGGATGGAGATCTTGTTGTATTCTCTGAAATTCATGGTATGAAAGAATTGAATGATGGAAAGCCTAGAAAGATTAAAAATGCTAGAGCATATTCGTTTACTCTTGAAGAAGACACCTCAAATTATGGTATGTATGAGAAAGGTGGTATTGTTACACAGGTCAAACAATCCAAGGTATTGAACTTTAAGTCACTCAGGGAAGCACTCAGTGATCCTGGTGATTTTCTTCTCAGTGACTTTTCTAAGTTTGACCGCCCACCTCTCCTTCACTTAGCATTCCAGGCTTTGGATAAATTCATTTCTGAGCTAGGTCGCTTCCCTGTTGCTGGTTCGGAGGGTGATGCACATAAGCTTATATCCATTGCCAGTGAAATTAATGACAACGCAAGTGATGGGAAATTAGAAGACATAAATCCAAAACTTTTGCGGAACTTTGCGTTTGGTGCTAGGGCAGTATTGAATCCTATGGCTGCTATGTTTGGGGGAATTGTTGGACAAGAGGTTGTCAAAGCATGCTCTGGGAAGTTTCATCCACTTTTTCAGGTAAGAAATATTTTTAGTGGCACTTCATTTTCTGAGTTTTGAAATGTTGTTTTGTGCAAGTGAAACCAATCTTAAATGAATATCTTTTAATAAAATTAATTTCCCTTTCAAGTATTTAGCTGATTGATGGTGTGTGTTCAGTTTGTTGCTTCTTTTATAGTATTAGTTACGTAGCCAATCTAGTTTCTGAAGAAGATTAATTCCCTACCCATTGGATGAGCAAGACCTGTGTTGAACTTTATTCTTCTAATTGAAATATGTTCTTGACAATAATTTGGTATTGGTTAGTTATTTTTAGTATAACTTATTTACCGTTTTGAATAGAGTTGGTCCCTCCGACCAGGAGGTCATAGGTTCAATTCGTGGAATCAAATAAAGGGTGCCTACGACAGACTCATAATGAGTCCTGCTAAAAAGTGGGAATTTTATAGCCTTGGGTTGCGACCTGATTACTGAATTTCATCCTCCCTCTGTAATTCCTATAAAGTATAAACAGCAGAGAGTGACCAATACCTAGAGGCATGTGTTACCTATAAAGCATGATAATATATAGGATAGGTGACCATTCCCTGGAGTACGTGTGCTTTTGTTTTGAACATGCATTGATTTTCCTAGATTTAACCATTGCTGTCATGTGGTGAGGTAGTTACCCTAAAATTACATCACTTTGATAACACTAAGTGACATGGAGCAGCCAACCTCAAAAAGGCTATCACAGTATGTTTTATTTGATTGTGGAGCTGCCGCCACGTCAAAGATAGCCTGATACAATGCACTTTACAATACACAACATTCAAAACTTAGGTAAGTACCCTGTACTTAAAAAAAATCTTAGTTTCAATCATAATCTTTATTTAAACAGAAAAATTGAATTAGGGAAGAAGTGGGGCATGGCTGGAAATAGAACAATGACTAGCATGTAAAAATATTTAAGTTTGGACCCTGGCCATCTATGTACAAAAAAAAAACAGTGATATAATTATTTAAGTAATGTCAAACAGAAAGGACAGGTTAATGCATACATTGAAAAGAGCTAGGGAGAGGAAGAAGCTGGGGCTGATTAAGCTGTGGCTGCATTACTGTGTTCTTAGTATTGATAATTGGGCTGCATAAAATATTGACAAATTGCACCTATATACACAACTTTGGGATATGAAATTCATGTTTTGATCACCCTTTTTAGCCATGGTTCACTTGTTTCTCTGGAAGGTTTCGGTATCTTACACCCTCTTTTGCATGAGTATGTTTTAGGGTTAGAATCTCTCCATCTACCTTGACAATTATAGAAATATGATGATGTGAGTACAAATACCAATTAAAAGCAAGCCAAGTGTCTAAGTTAGATACACAGTAGCAAATATTAGAGAATAAAGTGAGGTTGACACTTACTGATTTAATTAAAACATGACATTTTTCTTTGTTTTGAAGTAGTGTCTGGTGTGATATGATACTCAACATTCAGAATATAATGGTCATGTCACATGATTTACTTAGTTTGTAGGATTATAGACTATTGGTAAATATATGTTGTTTATTTGTTCTGTGGAATTGATGTTTTCTAAAGTTTTGTGAGTTGCCTCTTTAATGACAATCGTTTTCTAGTGCAGAAGGGTATGATTGTGTTTTTGGTTTATAGTTTTTAAAAATTATTTTATAGACAGTTTTCACAAAGTAATTTCTGGATAGAAAACTAATAGAAAAGCAAAACAACTTATTCTGGATTCTTTATTTTGAAAACTAAAGAAAAAGGTATTACTTTCAAAAACAGTATTAAGAAAGTACACTACAAAACAAGCAGCCCTTATTAATACTGGTCTTTGTTATTTATTTTTGGTTTTCATCTGTTCCTCTGCAGTTCTTCTACTTTGACTCTGTGGAATCACTCCCTTCAGAACCTGTGGACCCAGACGATTTCAAACCAGTAAATGGTCGTTATGATGCACAGATTTCTGTATTTGGACAGAAATTACAGAAAAAATTAGAGGATTCTAAAGTGTTTGTTGTTGGATCTGGTGCTTTGGGATGCGAATTTTTAAAAAATCTTGCTCTCATGGGAGTTTCTTGTGGAAGTCCGGGGAAGCTCACTATTACTGATGATGATGTGATCGAGAAGAGTAACCTAAGCAGGCAGTTTCTTTTTCGTGATTGGAATATTGGACAGGCTAAGTCCACAGTTGCGGCTTCAGCTGCTTCATCCATAAACCCAAGTTTTAATATTGAAGCTCTACAAAATCGAGTTGGCACAGAAACTGAAAACGTGTTCAATGATACCTTCTGGGAAAACTTAAATGTTGTTATAAATGCACTAGACAATGTTAATGCAAGATTATATGTTGATCAGAGATGCTTGTATTTCCAAAAGCCTCTTCTGGAGTCTGGAACTCTTGGAGCCAAATGCAATACACAGATGGTCATTCCTCACCTGACAGAAAACTATGGTGCATCAAGAGATCCACCTGAGAAACAGGCACCAATGTGCACTGTACACTCATTTCCACACAACATTGACCATTGCTTGACATGGGCTCGATCTGAATTTGAGGGTTTGCTTGAGAAAACTCCAGCTGAAGTTAATGCATATTTGTCTAACCCAATTGAATATACTAGTTCAATGAGAAATGCTGGTGATGCTCAAGCAAGGGATAACTTGGAGCGTGTTCTTGAGTGCCTGGACAGGGACAAGTGTGAAACTTTTGAAGATTGTATCACTTGGGCTCGGCTAAAGTATGTGCTTTTGATATATGCCAGTCTCTTTTCATTTTATATTAATGTTGTGTGAGTGTTTTAGTTTTTTGTGTCCTTCATTTATAAACACTTATATTTCTCCACAGGTTTGAGGATTATTTTGCTAACCGTTTGAAGCAGTTGATCTATACTTTTCCTGAAGATGCTGCAACCAGTACTGGAGCTCCTTTCTGGTCTGCCCCAAAAAGATTCCCTCATCCACTGCAGTTCTCATCCTCTGATTTAGGTCATCTAAATTTTGTGTTAGCAGCTTCAATTTTACGGGGAGAAACATTTGGTATCCCAATCCCTGACTGGGTTAAGAACACAAGGAAGGTGGCTGAAGCTGTTGATAGGGTGATAGTACCTGACTTTCAGCCAAAGGAAGGTGTGAAAATAGTGACAGATGAGAAGGCAACCAGTCTCTCTACAGCTTCTATAGATGATACAGCAGTTATTAATGATCTAATAACTAAGTTAGAGAGGTGTCGGGCTAATCTGCCACCAGAGTTCAGGATGAAACCAATTCAGTTTGAGAAGGTCCGCATTTCTGTTTTTTTACACTTAAATTTATTTTTTTACTCTGACGCTTCTTCTAGTTACACTCCTGATAAATCTCTTTGATCTTTATCAATTTGTATATTTTGTTCGATAATCTTGGATTGGTGAGGTTAATGAGTTTATATTTACTTCTTGATGTGAACTCGTCTGCATCGTGTGTGTGTGTGTGTATATATTATTGTCATTTGTTAATTTTCCATTCTGCCATTTAACTGCAGGATGATGATACAAACTACCATATGGATGTGATTGCTGGGCTTGCCAACATGAGGGCCCGAAATTACAGCATTCCTGAAGTGGACAAGCTTAAAGCCAAATTTATTGCTGGTCGGATCATTCCAGCAATTGCAACCTCGACGGCCATGGCGACTGGTCTTGTCTGCCTGGAGCTCTACAAAGTTTTGGATGGAGGACACAAAGTTGAAGACTACAGAAACACATTTGCTAATTTGGCACTGCCTCTGTTTTCAATGGCTGAACCTGTTCCACCGAAGATTGTGAAGCATCAAGATATGAATTGGACAGTTTGGGATAGATGGATTGTCGGGGATAATCCTACCCTGAGGGAACTTCTTGAGTGGCTGAAGGCAAAGGGGTTGAATGCTTATAGTATTTCCTGTGGAAGTTGCTTGCTCTATAATAGCATGTTCCCTAAGCATAAAGAGCGAATGGACAAAAAAGTTGCAGATCTGGGAAGAGATGTAGCCAAGTTGGACATTCCTTCATACCGTCGTCACTTGGACGTTGTTGTGGCATGTGAGGATGATGAGGATAATGATATTGACATCCCTCAAATATCCATTTATTTCCGTTAGTAGGAAATTGCCTTTTCCTCTTCATAGGGGCCTGCGCGTGCGTGGGAGACATAGCTGAACACGTCGGACATGCTTCTTATTCATAATTAATATACACAGGAAACATTATGTCATTTTTCATGTGAATTGATAAAACAACATTTGTTCCTCCGGTTATTCTTTCTCTCTATGCTTTTGGGATCGCTTTCTTTTTCTTTCTTTCTCATCTAGGTTGCTCCTGTATCTTGTATTGGCTAGTCGTAATAATGGTCTTAATTCCTCTAAGTCCACAGCTTGTGATTATGTTTGTTTCTTTGATTATTTTTAAAATATTTATTTAACATAAATTGTAGTATTGAATTAGATATCTTTAAATAAATTTTTCTATGTGAATTTTTATTTTATTAAAAAAAGAACTTTTTAAATTTTTTTTAATTTCTAATAGCTTTTTTATTTTGTGGACAGATATGTTATTTTCATTACATCTATTTTATTTTTAATTCTAATATGTTTTTCATATAGCATATTAGAGTCTTATACCTACAATGTTTTTATTTAAACAAAGTATACATATTCTTAAATATAATACTTCGATTATGTTAATATGATATTTAAAATATCTTGATCTATAATTTGACTTTTTTTAAATAATAAAATAAAGGAAATATACCATCTATCAATGTCAGTTTAATTTAAAAAACAAATTGTACAAAATATAATATTAAAATAAATCATATAATACAAAAAAAAAATCTAAATAACAATATCATTAAAAATATCTTATTTAATAAATGATTAAAAATATAAGATTATATGATCTAGTGTAAAAAAGAGAGCTAAAAGTAGCATAGTAAATATAAATTTAACAATATTTTTGCAATAAAATAAAATAAGAATATATATATATATATATATATATAATGTTTTAAAAATCATACTTCAACTGACATTTCAAAAAATGTTAAAAATATTAAAAAAAAACTTATTTATCAAATTAGCTAAAATAATTTAAACATAAACTTAATAAGTATTTATCAAACTAGAAAGTAAAATAAAATAATTTTTCTTTAAGTTAAAATAAATTTACACATAATTTTCATAAAAGTTATTTAAGTTTTAAAACATGTACATAAACTATTTTTTGTTTACGTAAGAAATTTAATTAATTTTACTTTTCTTTTTGTCTTGGAAGGAATTATTTATTGAAAAAATTATTCAAATAAGAAATGGATCACAAAATCAATGGGGGGTGATCACGTGATTGAGCCTTTGTAGTATGTCTGCCTCGTAAAAAAGAATTTGGTACAGTTGTATTAGTACTTAGGGTTTTTTTTTTTTTTTTTTTTTTTTTATTTTAAGCCTCTATAATTTCATGTTTTTTTCCAAAGAACTTAGCTAATTAAATTTCTACTTTTAATGTATGTAAATATAGATCTATCATTAATTTTGTTTAACTTCAAAATTCTAATAATTTCAAATCTTAAACTGTGTTTGTGTTACGGATTAAAAATTCAATTGCTTGTTATGAAGTTCGAAAATTATTTTCAGATAATGTTCATTTGCGCAGTAAGTTAACGTTATGATTTATTTCATCTTTATTATCATGATCAAGACGAGTAAGTTATATTTTCATACAAGTTTTTTTCTAACTCGATTATAATTTTCATTTCAATTATTTCTAATTTGAAAAATATTTGTAAGAATTTTAAATTTTAATAAAAACTGTTTCTTACTTTGAAACATTTTTTTCCCTAAAAAATCATATTACACTTTTTTTCACTAATTCTAGCCTAGCTACAGATTGATATCAAATTCTACAATTATAAAGTGTAAGGGAAAGAATTAAATAAACAAAAGATGACTTAATTTTTATCTACTAATTCTTCAATTGATTTGACAATACGAGACATAATCCATAATAGATTATATAGTTTGCAATGATAAAAGGTGCAATGTTTTATGTTTGTAAATTATTTTTGATTGAGTTTGACAAAAAAATAAACATTTTTTAGATAATCAATTATGAAAATAGCATTTATGAAAACAACACTGTAAATTATCTTTATGAATCTTCACCGCTTCTAATGTATATCTTCCAAATTCAATTTTATATATACTAAAAAAACTCAAAATAATTTTTTTCCATTAGAAATGCCCATAGGCATGGCACTTTTTCGAGATAACCTTGAAAGCAGACATCAGATCCAAGGATTGTAAGCCAAATAGCAGTAACATCCTTATCATACATACCCAGAAAAAGGGCATGTAATAACAAAAAGAATGAGACATTATCCTTGATTAGCCCTCAATTTTAAAAGTAACAATATTACAACAACTTTTTAGGGGTACTCAAGCATTTATTTTCTATCCACAGAAACCTTAGTAGTATTTAACTATTTATTAGTCAGTAATACGAAATCTCAAAACAACAACATCGTATCACAAATTTCCTATTTGAATTTTGCCACCAGAGTAAGATAAGGCAACTTCACGAATACTATCTGAACTGTATTATTTATAAGAAATCGTTTCTCTTAACTTTTATCAGCACCTTCATCAAAATCTCTAGAAACTCCAACCCGGAAATCGATTTGTTTTTGGTGCTTTGAGCGCCGGCGCTTGTCAAAATCGTCCCACCCTTCAAACTGCAAGAAAGCAATACATATTTTGCTGTCATGTAACAGTTTGTTTCTTAGACAAACATGCTGAGTTGAACTTACATAACTATGATAAGCCTTCTGGTGAAATTAAATATTTGTTTTTGGTTCAAAGTATAATGCAAAAAAATATGCACACCTGGCGAAGGATATCAATTGTTATTTCTGTATTGTGGAGATCCAGTGTGGAGAGTTGAAGACAGGTCTTGAATAGTTTGGATGGAAGAGATTTCATCCCATTGTTACTAAGATACAATGCCTGCATAGTTGACACACGTGGAGTAATAAGTAGGAAAAGTTAGTACAGGTACCAGATCCACTTATGCTGAAACATGAGTGACCAAGTAGGGAAGATTAATATATTGAGTATATGGTCACTTTGGTCCTTGAATTTAAAAAAATTAAAACAAATACTTGAATGTGTAACTACACATGATTTCTAGAAGAGGGGCCTATACGTGATTTCTAAAAGGGTGTCTTACTATATCCAGTATTTCTAGAAGAGGGGCCACTACGTGATTTCACCATAACTCAAGGCTAATCTATATAAGAAAGCGAAGCATGCATAATAATTCACTGTTATAATCTAAAAAAATGGGGAAAAATCAGTTTATTAATTGTTGACCAACCCTTATTATATGCAATTTTTAGATTATGAGATCAAGAGCTTCACTTGATGCATCAAGTGAAGTAGTCAGCATGTAGTACTAAGGTAGAGGAATGAAATTGAAAGAGAATATAATTACAGTTCTTAAACTTCAAATCAATTATTTAAAGATAACATACTAAATAGTTGTTAATAAACAACTTGTGGTGGGAAACAAACCCGCCTTAAATTTTCTTCTCATGTTAGGTAAGATGGGTCAGAAAAGGCTACCTTCAAATTACTCAAACTACTAAATGTCTCTGGCAATTCTGACAGAAAATTTGATGAGAGATCAACCTATGCCACAAGAAAATTTGGATAAGTATATTAAGAGTTTATATATCATCAGAAAATAATAATTATTTTCAGTGATGTTTTAATTTGTCAAAACTGTATCAATTGGATAGTCCCTTCTGAAAAAGGATTACAAAGATGAGAAAAAGGATAGAAGACCAGCAACTGTACCTCAACAAGAGAATGGCAGTTCCCAATAGAGTCACTGGTGATACTTATCCTGAGAAGAAGATACACATCAATCAAAATAACAACTTTTTACCCAACATCAATTAGTAATTTCATAATAGATTTATTATAATAGTATGTACTGCAAGAGATAGATGAATTTTGCATAAACTGGTTCATTCATCTAAGTAGTAATCTCATTAGCATTGTCTCAGACTTTTAGATTAAAACTTGATGAAAGGGATGGACATGGACTACTTATGACCGATTCTTCCACAGACCCAATAGAGACACATATTTGAATCTGACATTTGCAAATTTACTTTATTATTTAGGCAAAAAGAATAAGGATTAGGACCCAGAAAATAAGAATGTATATTTGTAAATTCTTAAAATTGTCAAATAGATGGACCAAATAAACAAGTCAAGTGCAGGACGATCATTAAACAGGGTTTTAGCGATTTAACCAAACTTACAATGTGTTATAAAAAGAAATATCCATACTTAGTCAAGTACTGAATTTTAAATAATACCTATTATTGTTGGCTCGCAAAACTTCTAATTTTGTCAGATGCCCTATTTCATCAGGAAAGCCACCCAATTTATTATTTGAAACATGCAGCTCTTTCAAAGAGGTAAGAGATCCAAGCGCAGACGGCAAAGTAGTTAAACTGCACAGAAATCATGTTGAACAACCAAATTACGTGAAAAAACAAAATTCTTTATCAACTTGAAATATACAGACCTAGCAGCCAAGGTTAGTTAAAAATTTGAAGTCATTCATTAAAATATGCTAAGAATTTTTTAATAGATTTAACATCAAACTAGAATAACTGAAATAAGGGTTAGTAACTTGGTGCTAGTTTAAGAACACAATGCAAGTAACCTCTAGCATTTTACATTAAACTTCACTGTGCTAGAAAGATAAACAACAAATATACTTACTCAACCCTGTTATCCATGGGCAGGGGGCCAACTATTGCAAATTATGATGGTTTAGAGGTACTAACCAAAATCCATAGTGCAAACAATTCTTATATAAATTTATTTGTTGTTTTATGCAAATAAATCCAAGCAGGCAGACATTGAAATTGCAAACGATAACATCTACTCACTTGTTATGGTTCAATGATAATACAGTTATGTACTTCAGAGTTGTTAGTCCTTCCCACCTAATTGATTCATCCTTTATCTCATTTGAATTCATGAATAGTTTCTGCAGTATTTCGAAAATAGCAAGCAGTGTTAATTATTGCTTCCAACAAACAACTGGATGTAACAGAAATTAAACCTATATATATATATATATATATATAGACGTCCAGCTTACCTCTAGACCTGTAAGATGTGCAACTTCCACAGGGACATTTTTAATTGAATTGTTGTTGCAATCTAGAACTCTTGCAGAAGATCCACAAACCCACACTTCTTCAGGTATGGCCTATTTAAATAGAAATTTCTAGAAAAATGAGAAGAAATTTCTTACAGTTGACAAGAAATTACATCTTATAAAAAACTGTTCTATTTTTCAGGGTTTACTTTTTCCTTCGTTGGCTGCTTAAATACTTCCTCCCCTTTCTTTTCTAGATTCACTAAGGCACAGAGCATGTTATCAGAACAACCGATATACGCTATGGTTAACTCCAAAGGACTAGTCAACATTATTATTGGCCTTTCAGCAATAATTTCTATAATGAGTTCAAGCATAGAACTTGAGCTGTTAGAATTCCCTGATTCATAACCCACACTTGACATGTTCTTGTTGGCACAGTAAGTTGCTAAGGATATGCTAGGTTTTACTGTTAGCAAGACTGAAGTCAACAGAGATACTGGAACCTATCCTTCCACTAGAACAAACACAGTTAATAACAATAGATTAGATCGTGGTTTACAATTATAGATTGCATACTTGTTTATTGGGGCTCAGTTGCAAAATAAAAAATAAAAAGAGTAGAAAAGAGTAAAGGCAATGATTCAAATCAAGATTATGTATGACATGCAAAGTTGCAAATGTAGCTTCCAGCAAGTTATGATGCTCTCTAGCTCTATGCGTAATCCAAAATGACTAACTAGAGTTGGAACTGCAATTATTTTCTTCTAAAGCATATTGATCTAAGCAGATATCTGACATAAGATTGAGTGTCACATCAGATATGAATATGAAATCAGTGATTAATTCTGCTATATTGTCTTCAGGGAGGTAAAGTGTGGAATTCCCTTTTCCTGTATGATTTGTTTGTGGCATAACCCATCAAATCATGTGTGGCGGTTCAAGATGATATTTATAGTTAAATAATTGACAGAAGAGATCAAGCAGATGACTAAGACAGGATGAAGTTCTTCTAGTCTGGACAAGGACAATGGACAATTATAGGGATAAAAAAGTCAAACAAAATATCTTAATTTTAACCATAGTACTCAGTGATCCATCTTGCACCGCACGAAAAATATACTAATAAATTAGACGATAGCAGTTAGCCAAATTGCTAGGATCAAACAGCATTGATGCGAAGGTCTTGGGTTCACTCTTTTGTGTAAGAGTCATTGCAAACGCTTACTGTTGCACATGCCTTAACCATGGAATGGCAACTTCCTTTCCACCAAATACTTTCTTATACTGGAAAAAGAAATCTACTTTGAACTAAAATAATTCGATGGATTGTTTTGTAAATGACGTTATAACCTCACTCCAATCATGCTATAATTTGATGTGAATCTACACATACCTAACATGTGAACTACAGAATAGATTTCAGAAGCATATACGGCATGAGAAAAAGATAAAATAGGATACTTCCATAGCATTTTGTTTGCAATTGCATAATAGGATCTCAATATGAAAAATCTTCAAAAACATGTCATTAAGTAAAATTTACCATGTTCCTCATCTCTAAATTTCCACTTGACACCAAAACCTAAGCGTCTAGTTGAATATATGACAAAACTATGAACAAAATATTATTACCTCCAAGTTGCTTTCAGACAATGCTACAACTCCTGTTGCTTTCCACCGTTCCATCCTGTTCTTAACAGGAATTTTCTTCACGTCATTGCTAGAGCCTGAGTGACTATCTTTCCTATATTTGGGAACAACCTGAGCTTTCTTCAAGATGGGACCATCCTAGACAAAGAATTGAAATCTTCAAGCTACAATTATCTGATAGCCATGGAAACAAAAGCAAACTCTACGCAGTCACATCTATAAACATAATTTGTATTTTTAATGAGAAGCATGATAAACCTCATCAAACTTGTCTGATTGTACAATAATACCCATCTAAGTAGCTCCATTCATCTCCCATATGAAAGAATCCATCTAGTTTTCTATGACCAGCTTGGCAAGTTATTTGTGTAAAACATTTTCCATTTGTTTACCCCATAGCCATAAGCACAATTTACCTTAATGATGAAATCATAGTACCATACAGCAGAGTTAACGACCCATCATGCTTCAATAAAATTGATGATTATTACTTACGATTTTTATTTTTATTTTCATGCATCGTGTTAAGATTTTTACACAAGTAGCAAATTAGAAACCACCCCACGTACAATTTTCAAAATGGTTATTACAAAAACCAACAATCTTACCATACATCAAGATACATTCTCTTACACATTCTTCACTGTTCGTTAAATTTATTGAAAACTAGAAAAAATATATATAACTGGGGCTTAGGAAGTAAAAGCTACAGTTTTCTTAGAGACTATGTTACTAGCATTTCTCATGTAAAATATATAAATTCAAAATTCATTAATAGTTAAAAAAAGAAAAAAACTAATTTTATTGAACACTATCTCCATAGCCGAAAAAAAAAACAGAACAGAGAAAGAGATGAATAAAGTCATATACAATACCCCTTGATATAAACCTTGAGAAGCCACAAGCATGAGTTTGGATCCATTAGTCAAGTTGGATGCAGTCAAAGTCATGGGGTCTTCCAAAATCTTACCTGTAAGATCATTCATTAATTTCATTAACAAACCAATTCAAAAAAGTAGGGTTTCTTTCAAAAGGGTGTTGAGTAGAGAAAGAGAAAGGGGGGAAAAGGTGAAACCTTTGAAGATGAGTTTCTGGCCCCGAGGGAGGACATTGGTGGAAGGTAGAAGAAGGGACTTGAGGTCTTTGATGGTTGAGTTGGGTGAAATCGAGATTGGTATGGTGACGCCATTGAACTTGACGTTTATTGTTATGGTGGTGGCATTCGAATCGGTTTCCATTTCACAGTTTCCTGTTATGAGTGTTTTCAAGAGGAAGAGCATGTACTACGAAGCAAAGGAACTTCACACTTTCACACGCTCTTATATGTTCTGTTAGATTTCCAAGAACCGGTTCAAATTAACAATAGATTCTGCAATAAGTAACTTTTTTCTTTTTAATGTTTCAGAGGTAAAATAAATTAAAGAAATATTAAGATTTCAAATAAATTACAGTGAAATAACAAGTTGTAAACTTTTTTTTTTAAGAAAACAATAGAAATTATGTTATAAAATGTGATTTTTTTTAAATAAAGAACTCGTATTTTAATATACAGTTTCAATTAAAAAAAAATAGTTGAAATTATGTTTAAAATATGTTTTTAATATTTTTAAAATAACTAAATAAATTATGACTTATGTTTAAAGCAAAAGTTCTGATATTTTTAAACAATTAGAAGATAAAATCATTTTTTAAAATGATTTTTTTTATTAAAAGTAGTGTTTTAAAACAACACTTATCTACATTTGTACTTTATTTAAAATTTATCTATTTTTATAATTAGAAAAACGTAAAAAAATACCCAAGTCCCTTTAATCAAATATAAAACTATGATTCCTCAGCAAAACCCTAGTCTAATAAAGTTTATAAACACAACAGTTTATAATAACATAATTTTGAAGTTATATTCCTAAACCATCTCAAACATGATTTTCAATTCTCATTATATTCACAAATTTCAAATTTCCAATCATGAATGTAACAAAAAATAAATTCAGTAACAACTAGCTAGAAAAAAAAAAATACACGAAGCATAGAAAGGTTTACTGAATAACACGAAATGAATTTGAATTGAACAGAAGAATCCAATCATAAAGAGTTTATGCAAAGTTTATGTTATTTGTACACTATACTACTCTTTTATTTCTCATTGTTTTTTTATACTTGGGCTGAAAACAGCCCATAACCCAATATCCATGTACGAACAAAAAAAGAGCTGCCATAAAAGAAAAAGAAAATTGTGAGAAAAAATTAAGAAAGTTGGAAAAATATAAGAAGGAAAATATTGAATTCAGAAATAGAATAACTTATATTGTTTTATGATTCCAAGGTTTTGATCTTAAAAAAAAAACTTTTGACTATATTTTATATATAATACTTGGTGACCTTCATTAAACACATTTAATTAACTAAAAAAATGTTAATGAATTATCTTCTTTAGTTAAGTGGTTCAAAGTTTGAATATTAGTGATATTGCTTTAGATACAAAATCAATTATGTGCACATTTTTTATTTAATAATAAAAATTTCTTAACATATCTAAATTGAATTAAAAAAAAAAACTTTTGTAAAGATCCATAACAAATTAACCATTTTGTTTATTACATGTGAATATGGGGGAATTACATTTGGAATGAATTACTAAACTATGAAAAAAAAATGCAAAATTGATAATACAAGGTAAACAATTTGAATGATGAAATTGATTAAGAGTTAAAAGATTGTTGATAAAAGAATGATGTTGCAGAATCCAGTAACTTGGTGTTGCAGCCAGGCTGTGATTCCAACACCAAACCAGGTTGTGCAGTGAATGGTGTGAGACAGATTTTCTCATGGTTCTGTCTCACTACTAATTTAATGAGGTTGTGAGTGTGAAACCTTTTTTTAAATGTCAAAGAAACATGTAGAATGGTGCCTGAGCAGTGAGAGAAGCAAGTCAAGGGTAGCAATTTGTGATGGAGAGAAAGAAATGCTGCACCCAAATCAAGAAAGAGAGAAAGAAGCCAACACTGGTTCACATGAATGAAAAAAGAAAGAAAAAGAAAAGGGGGTTATCTAGATTAGTCACAACATGGCATGTGGTTTGGACTTAGTTAGGCCTTAGACTCTTAACCCTCTTGGATCCTTCCTTTCACTTTTTCTTACCCTGCCACCATGTGGAACTTTTCAGAATCCACCACCCACTTCCTCTTTCTGGAGTAAAACCCTTTTGCTTTTGGAAGCCATTGATGGTGTACCATCAAGCATGCCTCCTTCCTTCATCTTGTTATTATTGCATATGGCCCAACTCTCTTCACCTTTCACACTCTTCCCAGTTTCTTCTTTCAAGCCCAAAGTAATTTTGCTAAGACAAGATTATCAAGAGTGTTAAAAGGCAAATTTCATCCTTTTTAAGTTTTAATAAATTTTAACTGATGAAAGAGAATGTATAGATTAATATTCTTCTTTACTTGAATATTTAATTTAGTACTGTTATATATTCAGACTATTGCTTTTCAGGTACTCCAAACTCTGAAAAGTAAATTCACCTTCTTGACTATTTAATTACTCTGAAAGTTGAAGCTCAAGATTAGGAATTAAACTGATATAATGTTGACTTGTTGTTGAATTTATTTGTGATCTGTTCTGAAAGTTAGAAAAGTAAAAAATGATATGATAAGAAAAGGAAACATCAATGCTGTCCTAATTGTTGTTGGTTGCACTGCCAGTGTCTGCTGGTAGAGAGGATGGTGCAAGCAAGTATTGATCTGTACAATTAATGAAATCCCCAATTCAATTCAATTCAATTCAAAACAAAACAAAAACAAAACATCATCCTCCAAACCAAACTCATTCTCCACTCTTCATCACATATCCATTCTTTATCACCTATTTTACTTCACCATGCAGCAATTCCTATTTTTGTATTTCTGATTTTATTCTCCACCACTTGTTTTTCATCTCATTCTCCAATTCTATTTACTTTATCAATCTTTTTAATTCAAATATTTCATAGTCTGTAGTAGTAAGAAATGAATAATTTGATGCATAATAAAGATCTGTTTAAAAGAAATAATGTTTTATTGATACTTTTCTACATATATAGATCTGAAATCAATTTCCTAATCATGTAATAAAAGTTACTGTCAACAATACCATACCAGGTTGATTGCTCTATATTGTTATTATTATGGAAAAAACACTTATCCATTCTATTAGTAGTATCCAAGAGAGGGTAGAAATAATAATATAAATGGAAGCTTCACACAGTGCTAAACTAATATGTGTACTCATTCTTATTAATCTGACAAAGACTTAACTAGTGACTCTAATCAGGATGTACTTTTTTTTTTGAGACTCAGAAAATGGAGATTAAATATCCACCATAATTAATTCATATTTATACAAACATTAATAACAAGAGGATCTCAATCTCTCACAATCCATCCCCTTTTCCCTCTTAAACCTCTCCTAAAAGCAAAATAAACCAACCCTTCAACTACCTTAACCACCACCACAATCTCCCTCTCCACTCTTCCCCCATTTTTCTCTTTCACTCACTTTTCTTCCCCTCTCTCTTTCTCTCTCCTAAACATCAAAATGCAAAATCTCCCACCTCTCCATCTTCTTCCTCACTCACCAAAATCCAAACTTTGAACAACTAAATCCTACCCTTTATTCCAAACAAACAAACAAAACAAAATCCAACACCCCCCACTTCTTCCTTCCTCCCAAAACCCCACCTTTCCCCTTCATACTCCACAAAAAAACACAACCCTAATAAAAAAAATCGACCTTTGTTCCATCCTAGTTCCCACTTTCAATGTGGCAACCTTGGAACAAACCACGTTCATCCTCCTTCTCATGTTCTTCCTTCAAAGACATTCAAACCCTCTTCTTAGATGAACCCTCCACCACCAAACCCAAACCCTCAATCTTCCACCGAGTCACACTCGCCAACAAGCTCCTCCGAGCGTGGTCTAATCATCCCAAGCTCACAGCACGCGCCTCCGAGGAAGCCCCACGCGCCGCCCAACCGCACCCCCCGCCGTCCATCCCCCGAGCGGAGCAGCGCGTAGTGGTGTACTTCACGAGCCTGCGCGTGGTACGCGGCACGTTCGAGGACTGCAAAACGGTGCGTTCCATCCTTCGCGGGTTCCGTGTCGCGTTAGACGAGCGCGACGTGTCGATGGACTCGGGTTTTCTTGCGGAGCTCCGTCGGGTCACGGGTCGCAAAACGGGTCTGACTCTGCCTCGCGTGTTCGTCAACGGAAGGTACGTGGGTGGGGCCGAGGAGGTGAGGTGGCTGCACGAGAATGGCGAGCTCAGGAAGCTCCTCGAAGGCCTGCCCGTAACGGATTCTCACCTGCGCGCGTGCCACGTATGCGACGATCACAGGTTCGTGCTGTGCGGGGAATGTTCCGGTGCGCGCAAGGTGTACGCGGAGAAAGGTGGGTTCAAGACGTGTACGGCGTGCAACGAGAGTGGCCTGATCAGGTGCATCTCTTGTTCTTGCTGACCATGTGCACCTGCACCTCTTTCTCTTTCTCTCTCTCTTGATTCATGATGATCTTTTTCTCGTCTCAGTGTGAGTGAGAGAGAGTGGGACCTAATTAATAATTAAAATTAAAAAAAAAAGAGGGAGAATTGAGGTGTTATGTCAAGAAAATAAATAATAAAACATTTTTTTTTCAAACATTTTATATGTAGATTTGTTGATTATCTTATTCAGTTTTATAGTTTCATGGGCTTGTAAGAAATGTGTAGGCCCAATAGGTGTAGAAGAATGGGATTTGAGTTTTCTGCCTCCGAATTTGGGATTTTTTTTTGCTAACTTAAATCATGTTGTTTAACTCTGCAATTCTTACTTAATCACATTCTGTTTGGGTTTATAGAGTGGAAAAGGAAAGAAATTGATGAAAGAAAGAAAAAAAAAGGTAGAAAATGAAAAAGTGAGTTTAATAGAAATGAAGTGAAGAACCCTGAGAAATTAGAAAGTGAAGCAATGCCTTTATTATTATGTAATGATATTTGATTATATTCCCTCACCAATAAAATGGTGTTTTTGATTCGTGATAATCGATTATGCATATTTTTATCTTTATTGATTAATTTAACGAACATTTTCAATTTAATTGGTTAATTTAACCATTTCCGCTTAATAGTTAACTTTTAGCTAAAGATTAGCGTTTTTAGGTTTTATTTAATTTATCTGTTATTTTCGTCAAACATAGCCCATAAATAGTAGGTTTAAAATATGAAATATAATGAAAAAATATTTTTTAAAATATAACTTATTAAAAAAAATTTAAATTTTCAAAATGGTGTATATAAACTTCATATAACTTTTATTTCTTTCAATTTGGTAAATAAGTTACTTTAGATACCTAATTTCTTAGCACACAGCTACGTCATTTTTTAATTTGAATCAATAACTTATGATTTTGAAAACCCTAAAAAAAGATAAATTGATCTAAAAAAGTAATTAGAATATATTTACTGTCATTGTTAACTACTATTATTATTTTAAATTTAAACTAAGTGTTTTTAATCCATATTCAAACAAATTTTACATTTAAATTATAATATAGAATTATATAAGAGGAATATTTTAGTGTCTCATAACGAGGTTTTCTTTGAATTCTGAGGTTGTTCGTTATGCAGGTTAGGGAAAAAAAAAAAGAGTTGGCCCATTTATCTGTGAGCCCAATTGGTTAATCTGCGAATCTATTTGAAAGTAACTCATTTAAATTTAATTGCATAAAAATATAAATAAATATTCTAGATTTTTAATAATTTGAAAGTAAAAAGAATTATACCATTTTGTAAGATTAGAGGTATGTAAGGAAACAAACAAGAGTTTTCGTATTATTTTTTCTAAAACAAAACTTTTAATTTAAATATAAGATAATATTAATATATATGGAAAATTGTATTTTACTTTTTCTCTTTTAATAATATTTATAAAGAAATTCATCTAAAGAAATCCTAACTCGTCTTTATTTAGTATTTAATTGTAAAAAAGTTAAAAAATTGTATTTATAAATTAAAATTAATTTATATATACTATAAAAGAATTAAAGTTAAGTTGTACAATTAGCTTTTATATATATAAAAAAGTTTTGATTTAACTTATTTAAAAGAATTTTATTGAAAATATAGACCTAAGTTGGGTCGTTCCGCATTATATAGTAATGTTTAGGTTCCTCGTTTTTCTTGGTCCAACGTGTAGTCACGTATGTTCTTCATTATCGTCATTATTTTATTATGATTGTCGTGATCATTCAATTAACGTAATCTAAAACTTATTTTAGATGTAATTGTTTTTTATGGTTATATACCATAAAATAATATTAAAATTCATTACCATGTTAGCAATACATAAAAAGTAAAGTAGAAACGTTAAATCTATCATATATGTGTCTAAATCAGAATAATTTTATTGCATATACGTTGAGTTATATTGTGTGTTTCTTCTATGACTTTTTTTTTTCTTCTTTTTATTCAATCTTAAATTTTGTCCTTTTATCTCATTTTCACTTAAAAAAATCACTGTGATTTCTTTCCTTTTTTTTTTTCATCTTTCCTCTTTTTATTCAAACTCTTCGTATGAAAAAAAAAAAACTAAGAAAACAATAATATGTCAATGAAGAAAGGTTAAAATAATTGAATTAAATAAATTAATTTTAATCATAATATTTTTATGTATATTTTAAGTATTATATTTTTCAAAATAATATTTATATAAAAAGTGATATTCTCATTATAATTTAATATATATTTAATAATTTTATTAGTTTAGTATAAAAAGTGATTAAGAAATATAATTTATGTTTAAAATTAGTTTGAAAGATAAAATTTATTTCTTATTTATATATTATAATTTAGTTTTATTTTTTTTTTAATATAAAATTTTTTAAACAATTTCTTTAATTAATTTTTTTTAAGATGTATCAAAGTGTTGTTTATATTTAATAGCTAATTTTATTTATCATTATCTTTCTCATATAATGAAAAAGCTTTTGTGAAACATAAATTGTATTTGGAACCATGAATGAATAATTAGAAGAAGAAAAGAAAGAAAGAAAACTATAAATTTTGAATTTAAAATTAAAAAATTTGAATTTTGTTTTTGAAGTGAATTTCTCTTTTTCTTTGTCTATTTTTTTTTATCTTGAATAAAATAATAAAAATACATTATTATTCATATTTTTTTGTTTTCTACATTCTTTTCTGGTTCCAATCATGCCATTAAAATTGTAACATGTTTTATTAAGTGTCTTGTTTGGAAAGGATTAGGATCCCATAGTTAGAGAATGACGTGAACTATTTCTGTTTGGACGGTAGCAAGTGAGGGAATGAATCATAGTGAAGAATGGTAGGGTAACCCTACAAATATCATCTTCCCATTTTTTTTCTCTTTCACAACTTTAATTATTGTCCTTCCTTATTTGGAATGGAATGAGAATGAAAAAGACACGTGATCCACATCAAATTCATATAATATAAATTAATATAAATTAATATAAATTAATATAAATAATTAAATTATACTTTTCATAAGCAAAATTGATTATAATTGATAACATAATTTATTTCTATTTAAAACTATTATTGTTGATTTATGAAAGAAAAATCTTAAGAAGAAAATGATTATTTTTTAAGTTTCTTTTTTTGTAAAAATAATATCTTAGTTGATATATTTGAATTATCAATATAATTCCAAATTTCATAATTACAATAAGTTCAAAATACCCATTCTCATTGGACAGAACTTAGATAAGTTTCTTGATAATTATAATAAGGTCAAAATACCCATTCTCTTTGGACACAACTTACATAAAGAAATAATTAGATAAATATAATATATTTTTTATGCACAAGAGGTACATATATAAACTCATATCTCACTTTTTCTGGAATATTCTTCCCTTTTTTTCTGTCATTTGGATTAATCTCTTTACTTTTAGAGGAATGTGGACCTAAACAAAGGTAGTGGACCTTCTGTAATATCTATTTTATTTTATTCAAATTAAAAATCATAGCACATATATTTTTTTAGGTTATCTTAATGAAGGGTACCCTCAGATAAGGCATAGTCAAATAAATTATACATAGTTGTAAGAAAATTAATAAAAAAACAAAAACATACGTGAGACACTGGGATCAGTTTCTTGCAGATTAAGAAAATGTGTTTTAATGTCATAATTTCTATTTTTTAGTGCCATCAAAAAACTAATTTATATCTGTTTCCAATAATCAAATTAACTCTTTTTAAATTTAACCCTAAAAAAAACAAACTCGTTAAATCTTCTTCAATCAATTTCTCCTTTTCAAAAGTTAGTAACGAAAGAGGATAAATAATAATATTCTTTCTGTTTTTAGTAGAAAATACTTTTTTGAATTTTTTTTATCTGTAGCAGATTTTTTTAGTTATCTCTTGAATTGACATTTTAATCAAAATAATTATAATTATTTTAGTCTATAAATAATAGATGATATAATATTGTTTTTCTCAGATTAAAAATTGAAGAGTTCAGTTTTGAAAATTAAAACTCTATCTTTTTTTACATTACAAGTTAAGAGTAATTCTTAAAAAAATAATTGTAGATACATTTAACATTATGAATTAAAATTAAAAAATTTCTTAACAAGTGTGAATTAGTTATTGCAGAGAAAACTTTGGTGGAATGATAATAGAGATCCTTTTTCCAAAAGGGAGATTAATAATTGAGGCACTTAAAAAGGTGACAATAACCTTTATACATGTGCGCCAATTGCCAAGCTTAAAAATGGCACATTGTAATAATTAGTACACTGCTCTAGATATTCTTAAATTTTGGCCCTTAAAAGAACAAAAAAAATACTTTTTTTGTGTGTATACAAAGACACTTTTAGATAAAATATTAATTTTAAAATGAATATTTAATAAAAATAAAAATATTAACCAATTAATTCAGACCAAAAAATTTAAAATTACAGTGAAAAATTAATTAAAGTGGACGATGACTTGTAAGTTTTATTGTCCATTACTAAGGATGTATCTAGTTCATATTTAATACTTCAATTCATAACAAAGTGAATGACCAGTAACACCATATCAGTCTGAGTTTTAGTCTTCTTGGCTCCACATGCTTTGTCAGTGGTGACCAGCACAACAGAGTAATGTGATAATCACCATGCAGCCATCAGTGTGAAAGGTGCATATACACTGTTTGACAACTCATACTTGAAGAACAAAAAATACTTATACTGACCCAGTAACTTTATGCACTTAAAGTAATTATAAATTTAATTTATGCTCAACCACATAAAAAAATAGATTTACATCTTATTAAGAAAATAATAATTTATTAATACATAATTAATTTTAAATTTAACAATTTTATTAATTAGATTTTTATATTATTATATAAAATATAATTATAAATTTAACTTTTACTCAGAAATCAATTTAAAAAGTGAAATTTATATTTTATTAATATATTATAATTCAGTTTTATTTTTAATTTAAAATTTTCTAATAATATATAATATAATATTTACCTATTGTGAGTATGAAGAGAAAAATTTGATACAAAAATCATAAAAAGTCAGCATTTGTTGTACATATTTGATCAGACTTTCTTCCCATGAATTTCTAAATCTGTATGTAAGCAGCATAACTAGCCAAGCAAAGAGGACTGAAACTTAGTCGATGATGCATGATGATTTTAATTCATATTTTGACCATTTTTCAAGGAATTTTTTTATTTTGAGAAAAAAGAAAATGGTTGGACCATGTTGTAGTGGAAACAGGTAAGATAATTTTAATATTTATGTGTTTGGCAGCACTCTCTTTGAAAGCATATTACCAATCAAATCATGCCCAAGTCCTCCTTTGTTTGCTTTTCTGGTCTCCATAGCTTGTGCTCTCCACAGATCGAATCATGAAAGACAATGAGGCATTAGGTCCACTAATACAATATATTTTTAATTTAGTTTTTGTGTAATTAAATTATAACGGTTAATAATTCACCATTTACCAGATAAGGAAAAAAAAAGTATGTAATATATTATTATATTATCTTTTATTTAATAAATAGCAAAATTTAAATCAATCCAAACTAATTTTAACGGTTTAATTTGAATTGATTTTTACGATTTTTAATTTTTAATTTAATTTAATTTTTTTTATTAAAAGTGAACTTATTTTTATTTTTAAAATTAAAATATAATTATAATAAATATATTGTTAAAAATATATTTAATAATAAACTATTAAAAATATAATCATAACTATTAAAAATATAACATTAGTTTATGAATGATTATAGTAAGAAAAAAAATAAAAAATTACAAACTGAAAATAATAATATTATATAAAAATAAGTTGTAAGTCAAGTAATTTTAATAATTTAAAAACTTTTAAAATTTTTATTTCGTTACTTAAATTTCCATTGTTGTTAAAAATTAAAATCATATATTATTTTAAGATAAAATACTAAAACTCTTATATCTCTTATTACTCGCAATATAAAATTTGATTCATTTAGATGAATACTACTATAAAAAAAATCTCAACTTTGTAAAAATATAAAAAATAAAATAAAAATAATTTGATAAAAATAAAATTAATTGAAATGAAATTGAATTCCAAATCAAAATAGAAAAATAATAAAATATTTATCTGGTGAATTTTAAAATACATAATAAGACAAACAATAAATAAAAAATTAAATGAAAGATAAAATAGAAACAAATAAAAAATAAATCAAAATAAAAAAATATATCACTTTGAATAAAAAGAATGATTTAAATAGAATGTGGGAATGTGTAATTATTTAAATAAAAGGTGAGAATGTGGTAGTGAAGATAAATTGAGATAAAGATGGATGATGTAATAACGAAATCATAATGATTAGATTTCTTAAAAAAAATAGATCTTAAAATGAAAGTTGTAATAAAATATTATATTTTTTTCTTTAAAATTAAAAATATAATTATATTTTAATAAAGTATTGCGGTTCGGTTTGGTTTAAATCGGTTTTGAAATATCAAATTACAATCCAAACTAAACTGCGCGGTTTTAGAAAAAAAAATCCAAATGATTCAAAAATTTGTAATTTTAATTGATTTTTAATTTTTTATATCGATTTTCGATTATTTTTTGATTGAGTCGTTTCTGAATACTTCTAAATAACAGTGTATGTATTACTTTTAATAAGATTGGATTTTAAACTTAATTCAAAATGAATTTTTATATTTATTTAATATATTTAAAATTAATTTTGTTTAGTTAATATATTAAAATATGATTTGTTTACTATATTTTAAATGAATCGGATCTTTAAAAAATTTATTTATTATAATATAAAAATATATTCAAACAAAGAAATATAAAATAAACTTGAAAAAAAAATAACACTTAGTATAATCCAACACTTATTATAATTAACTAAAAGAGAATAAAAAAAATATTAAAAAAATAAAGAAAAGCACAAATGGGAGTGATAAAATAGTGATAAGGAATTTATAAAGAACAAAAAAATAAGGAATGTTTGATACTTCCATTAACATGAATATTAATCTATGTTAAGGAATATCCTAGAGCAAATTAGTATTGAACTTTTTGCTAAGAAATATAATATCCACACCTACCCACCAAACACATGGTGGATACTGAACAAAACTCATAAATTATTTAAATTTAAAGTTCACAAAAAAATTATCGATAAATGCCCATTCTATACAATAAATAACTATACATGCTACTCATTTTCAATAATATTTATCAACATACATCTACTTATTTTTTAAATAAATATGTCAATAAACTACATTTTCACTGTACTTTAGTGTATATATATATATATATATATATATATATAATTCAACATTTGATTCAATAAAATTTAAAATTTATAGTGTATACAAAATTATAAATTACTGTATAATAATTAGTTTAAGTCATAGTGACGAAATTTAAGGTCTCTTAATATATTTTGGATAATTTATAAAAAGTAATTCTTGAAAGTGTTTACAAAAATTGTTCGTATAGATATACACTCACATCGATCATGATTTGCGTGGTGCGGTGCACTACATCGATGGTGATCATGAATAAGAAGAATTGAGTTAAAGTTGAATAGAATAAGAAAGTGGGAATAAAATAAAAAGAAAAATACTCTTAAATAAATATTGAGTAATACAATAATAATACACGTGATATTTTAAAAACATAAAGAATAAAAATAAAAATCAGAAATCAGAAATCACGTGGTGCTCATAAATTTGCTTTGGTTTCTGCAACATCACTCGCCATAAAATAAAGAAGGAAAGGGAAAGCTTCTGCAACTCGTGGCCGGGAAATATGGAAGACAAGAAAACGTCTTCAGAGCTTTCATTGTCATACATAGGAAAGGGACAGAAACTAAGGAAAGAAAAAAGTGTTCAAAGCTCAACTCTACAGATGTTAGATTAAAGTGTTCCAAACTTTGAAGTAGTTAGATCAATAAGTGTTCCTAACTTCTTCAAGTTTTTCTTTTTTTATTATTATAATTCAAAACCTAAAACTTTTAGAAAAACAATAACAGTTTATTTGAGTAAAATTGAGTTTGAATCGAACTCAGGCTTAAGTTTCATAAAAGAAAAAAAAATGTTAAAAGAAAAAACTGAATTAAAGGTTATCAGTAAAAAAAAACTTAATTATTTGTTTTGGAAAATATTTTCTATTTTCATTTTCTCATTTTTCATTTTGAATTTTTATTTCTTGTTTGAGTTATCTTATCACTATAGCATAGACATTTGAATCATAGTGTGCCACATCAAACATTGTTATTCACCGATCAAAACAAAACAACATAAAATTTTAAATGGTTTGTAGTTTAGTGAAAGTATGGTAGCCATGAGACAATTTAATAATCACTTCTAAAACAAAACTTGAACTTTATTTTTAAAATAAAATCACAAAAATACTCAAAATAATCACAATTTAATTCAACCAAAATTTATCCTTAACTAGAAAATAATAACCATTACATTCTTTGTGAAAACATCATTAATTTAGTTAATTTCTCTAATACATGTATCATATTAAACAATATGAATTATAAACATTTAAGTAAATTACTGAATTGTTTACAAGATTGAGTTAAATAACTTATTTTCTAATATAATATTTTATAATTAGTCTTAGTAAAAATGTTAACTTATTTATATTATTTAACATTATATTATTATTAAAAACCTCCCAAATCGTTCAATCTACTTAATTAACATTTCATATCTTCCATGTTGCATTTTCAAGAAGAAGACTTGGTTTAAATGAATTTTTAACTTCTTGCTGGATATGTTTCATTCATTTCCCTCTACACTTTCCACGTGTATGGAGTTAATTTAAAATAAAATAAAGGTCATATACATGTGATTGACCTTTTTGCATGATTTCCTTCTAGTTGGTTCAAGATCCCATGATTATTTTCAAACAACAGAATTTTTAGTCTTTATAAATTTTTATTTTATGACATTCTTAATTGCTTCACCATCTTCAATGTTCTTTTCAAACATTATAAACTTTCTTCTTTCAAAATTCACATTTTACAGTGTTAATGTCGACTCTTAAGGATAATAGCTGAATTAAAATATATTACTAAAAAACTATCTTTACTTTATAAAATTAAATTTCACCTAAATCCAAATATTAACGTAAGTCATGTAACATTTTTAAATAACGCCAACTTTGTTTCTAATATTGGAAAATTAGAAAATTCAGATTTGGGATGATTCTGAAACTAAAAAGATTTGAAAAAAAAAGAAGTAATGAGTAATCTTTTTTTTATGTTTAGATGGAAAAATACGATAATAAAATAATAAATAAAAATAGTAATAATAAATAAATTTATTTTATTTATTATCAATTTTTATTTATTTTTATTTAATTTAAATAACTTCTCTTTTCATTTTCTTTTGTAACCTTTACTTTCTATTATCTCATAAAAAATATAAGAGATACGAGGTATTTCACTTAAACCTGATTTTCTTGAAGTACTATATAGTATGAAATGTTTAATGAACACTAAAAAACAATTGTATACCCATTAATAATTAGTTTATAATTTTAGTGGTTCACACAATGTAAACAAATAAATTCAAACCAGAAATACATAAAAGCTAAACAATTTAGAAACCTGATGAATTCAAACCAGAAATACATAAAAGCTAAACAATTTAGAAAGTTGATAAATTCAAACAAGAAATACATAATAGCTAAACAATTTAGAAACTTGAGTCCCAATGAGGCTATGACCAGCCATCACAGAAGGATAGATACAAATAAATATTTTAAAAGGCCATTTTGTGAACTTATTTATATATAGAGAAGAAAAAACTAAGCAGCAGCAGCAGCAAACTTTGTACTTTCTGTGCGGTGTGTGTGGTTCACACCACAAACAGAGACAGTACAATCTCTTCTTGCTCACAAACACTGAAACATATATACACACAAGCTTCATTTATGTCCATGGCTGGTTCTGAGCAGGGTGATGGATTCTCCTCCATCACCATACCCCTTCTGGATGATGAAAGAGTGCACCAAGTGAATGGCTCAGATGAGGTGTTGGAGGCCAAAACTTGTGATCAACACACATCTCATGAGGGTACTACCTCCTTTTTCAAGACCTGCTTCAACCTGATTAATGCCCTCTCAGGTAATTTTCATGTACTATCTTTCTTTCTTGTCTTTTTTTGGTTTCACATGCATATGAGAGACTTTTATTTGAAATATCGCTAGAATATTAACAATGATTCTTTTCATGAAAATTTGAATCTTGTTAGATTCAACTTGGTTGGTTTCAGAATCATTGTTACCATACTCTTTCTTACTTTTCTTTTTCAGTTTTGGTCTTTTTTGGTATTTTGCTTTCTTGTTAAAATTTACTCTTTAGTCGTTAAGGATTGAAGATCTTGTTCCTACACAAAATGCTTCCCTTAAAAACTGGTAATATTTGTTAGATTTTGATATGTTCATTTGTCTAATAGTGAGAGAAATAGTGCATCTTGGGTCAGGACCTTTTTCTGTCTAAAAAAGTCTGAACATGTTGGATTTATTATACCTACATAACTTAAAACCCAACAATTCTCCTACACTTAGAAGGAGGAGTGAAAGTTTTGCTTTTTGAAGTTTTCAATCTGGGAACAAAATCTTCAGATTTTGGGTTAGATATAGTTTTATCTTCAATTACTTTTTTGAAATTAGTTAAATAGAAGGGGTGAGAATATTGGAGAAACTACACCTTAAATAGACATTTCGTATGATAAATTTAAGGATGATTGATTCAGCTTATTCACATGGCATCTGTTTTTATTTTTTGAACTTTAATTTTTTTTCTTAAAGTATAATTTTGTTTAAAGTATATTTAAAATCTTACTATGAGTCACTCTTTTAAGTAAATTAATAAATATAGCTTTTAGTGAACATTAACAACCAATAATACAATAAATTATAAAAAATATTTTTCTAATTTACTTAAATAATTGTATTGATTTTATTTTACCTTTTTAACCTAATGGTTGACTTATAAATTAAAAAAAAAATAGTCTTAATGATTTCATAAGAAAGTTTTATACACTATTAATTAATTAACTAATTAAAGTTAATCTCTGACTTTTAAAATAATTATTATAAAAATTAAAATTTATTATATATAATAATTTAATCTTTGACTTTTAAGATAATTATTATAAAAATTAAACTTTATTATATATAATAATTTATGACTGGATAAAAGTGTACACTTATTAGTATATATTAATTAAAGTTACTAAATAATATCCTTTATGAAATAAATGAAAATAAATATATTTATTATTCTAAAACATGAAATATTTGTATATAATAAATACAAGAATTAATAAAAGATATCTCAGAAAAGTTAGAATTATTCTATTTTATTGTACACCTACTCTGGTTTTGACGTTTGTCTATACAGGTAGCATTTATCTCCAGATAAGGACTGTTATAGCACTGAAGCACTCATGGGGCTTTATCATGTAGATGTTTCAGTATACATAAAACGATATTTTTCATTAATACTAAATTTTAAAACTACACAGTGTGCAGTTACAAATTACACCGTTTAAATTTTATAAAATATAATTTTAAATACAAATTTATAATAAATTTAATGGATAGTATTTGTGCAGTTCCACTGGCAACTGCAGATCATCAAAATCTCAGATGAATAATAGTTCCTGTTTTGGTTATATTCAAGTAGTTTGAATTTTTTTATTATCAGTATATTTCTTATACTACTGTAAAACATGTTTATACTGACAATTAATTAAAGACACTGCTAATAAGATTTTCTTTCAATATGAATAAATTAGAGTTTTTAAATCTGATTTTAAAAAAAATTACAAATATCAATACACAGACAAATTCCTATTCCTATATATTATACTGAATGAAAGTAAGTGAGTGCATGTAATTCCTATTAGTTTCATAAAGTTTTTTAATGATTTATTGGAGGATAATGGGAAACAGAGAGACTAGTCTTTCATATTCACTTCTTCAAGTAGATACAAAATTCATGAAGATTCAGTAGCTTAGAACTTGTATAATTCCAATAATTTAATGACAATGCAAGAAAAAAAGTGATATTTTAGAAACTAAATTGTGATAATTTATTCAACCTATGCTGCTATGGTTTCAGGAGTTGGTATTATATCCATGCCTTATGCACTGGCATCTGGGGGATGGTTAAGCATATCACTACTATTTGTGATTGCCATGGCTTGTTGTTACACTGGCATGTTGGTCAAAAGATGCATGGACATGGATCCTGATATCAGGACCTTCCCTGACATAGGTCAACGTGCATTTGGAGACAAGGGGAGGCTAATAGTATCAATTGTCATGAATTCTGAGCTCTACCTAGTTGTAACAGGTTTTCTGATTTTAGAGGGGGACAATCTTAACAATCTAGTACCAAATATGCAAGTTGACCTTGCAGGATTAACAATTGGTGGTGCAACAATTTTTACCATAATTGCTACCCTTGTTATTCTGCCTAGTGTTTTGTTGGAGGATTTGAGCGTGCTGTCTTATGTGTCTGCAAGTGGGGCTTTGGCTTCTTCCATCTTCCTCCTCTCTCTATTTTGGAATGGTACCATTGATGGCACTGGATTTCATGCAAAGGGAACACTCTTCAGATTGAGTGGAATACCTGCTTCTGTCAGTTTATATGCCTTCTGTTATAGTGCTCATCCTATCCTTCCCACTCTTTACAATTCTATGAGAGACAAAAGTCAATTCTCCAGGGTAAGTACACAACAATTTTGGCACTCTTACTTGATTTAGGGACTATTCAAAGAGTTTCTGCAAATATGAGTTCATTGACTTATCAGTAACTTTTTTGTCCATGTTAGATTCTCTAAAATGACTTTGAAATAACAACTAATGTGATGTTAAGTAAAAGTGTAAAAGTTCACATGTTGTCTCACATTGAGAAATTGATTTTAGGTTAAGTAACTAAGTGATTGTGAACAGAACTCACGTGATTAGCTTTTCTACAGAATGAGTGTCTGTCTAATTAAGTTACTTACCCAAATTGCATTCTTAAAGAAACATGGATTAGTGCTGCTTCATTTTCATGATTTGGCTTGCAAATAGTTAACAACAGTTTAAATTCATCTGTTTTTGCAGGTTCTATCTATGTGCTTTTTAGTATGCACTCTTGGTTATGCAGCAGCAGGTGTTTTGGGTTACTTAATGTTTGGACAAGAGGTTGAATCACAGGTGACTTTGAACCTACCAACAAGCAAGTTCAGTTCACATGTGGCAATATTCACCACCTTGGTCAATCCTATAACTAAATTTGCATTGATGCTTACCCCAGTCATAAATGCTGTAAAAAACAAGATTTCATGGCAATACAACAAAAGATTCACACACATGCTTGTTAGTACCTCCATGCTCATTAGCATTCTAATTGTAGCTGTGGCCATACCTATGTTTGGATATCTCATGTCATTGATTGGGGCATTGCTAAGTGTGTCAGCTTCAATTTTAGTACCATCAGTGTGCTACTTGAAGATTTCAGGAGCATACAAGAGATTTGGGTCTGAAATGATCATCAACTATTCAATAATAGTAATGGGGGTTACTATTGCTGTTGTGGGTACTTATACATCTCTTGTGGATATAGTTCATAACTTGTAAGTGTTAGTGAATTGAATGGTTCATATTTGAAGCTGGTATTAATTGCAACTTTTGGCCTAGTGGAAATGATTTTACTTCCTTATACTTGAGTATGTAATTAAAGATGTGCTATTGTCAATACTTAGACAACTAGTATCGACATTTTTGTGTGGCATGATCTTTATCGGATACATTTTCTCGTCATTTGAACATATTTAAGAGACTATTGTGAAAAAATGTGTTTTTCTGAAGGTATCATGATGTTTTGACCCCCATTTTATGCAAGGTTGGAGAAGAAAAAGGATCAGAACTCAATATCAAAATCAAATTCATTTTAATTATTAAGACTATGTTAAGATATTATCTACAAGTTTTTCATTTATCTTTATTACTAATAAAATTTTAAAAAAATATATTTAAATTTTTTAGGAGTTTAAACAATATCTTTAAATTTTAGAAAGTGGTAAATAATAGGAACATATTTAATGTTTTATACATTTAATAGAAAGTTTTAGGAAACATATTCAATATATTATAGAAAATTTATAACGATATAATTTAACCCTTTATTTTTTTTTTAAATTTAAAAGAAATAAAAACTATACAACTATTTTATTTTAATTTTTAACAAGTAATTTTTTAAGCTCATTTTTAAGCTATTTTCTATATTTTATTTTTAGTTTTAACTTTAAATAAGAGTACTTCATAAGTATGCCTAATTTAATAGTTTATAATATTTGAATTCACTAGTTTAAATAGTGTTTTAGCTTCTTATTCTTATATTTTATAATTTTAATATTAAAATAATTCAATATATATAAATAAATATTACATAATTTAAGTGTTTTTATGATTACTTTTCACATAGGTTTATTTTTTAACTATTATTTTATGGGCATTTTTATATTACTCTACTCGTTTTAACAATTACACTATTTATATTATTTATTTTATCATTTACCAAATATCTTTAACTTTTAGATTTAGAATAATAAATTAAACTATTGATCAGTCTTTCAGCTTTCAATTATCTTTTAAATAGAGAAAAAAAAATTGAGTTTTTTTTTTTTGTATATATATATATATATAATGTTTATACATGTTTTTCATCTAATTTTTCTAAAATATAAATGTATAAATTCAAATTTTCAATTTTAAATTACATGTTAGCAACAGGGAAAAGCTACACTTTGTATAAAAAATAGAAACAGTCAAATCTTACCCTCCTAATCTTACGCATCCGAGAGTAGTTGTAATCCTATTCAAAGAAAAAAAAAACCATTTTTGTATGTTGGGCCAATCTTTTGATCAAATAGTTTGGCCCAATGTATTTTCTAGCCTAATATGGTATAAATTTTAATTATTATTTTTTTAATTTTTATAATATCGACATGTGTAAAGAATTATCATTTATGTTACTTCTATTTTATATATATATATATATATATATATATTAGTTTGTTTTTATCAGGTGTAAAAGAATTGTGAGACGAAAAATGATGATTATTCTATAAACAAGATTAGTTTTGGAGAAACAAATTTGGAAAACTCATAACCTATCAGTTATGAGAATGGAAATTGGTATATATAGTGAGAAGTGAGAAATATAGATGCAGTAATTAGTGTGTACAATCTTGTTGAGATCTCCATGGCTCCGGAGCCAGGTAGTTATAATAGATGTTCCTCCATCACTATACCTCTTCTCAGGGATGAAGAACTGAACCAAACCAAAACTTGTGATCAACACACACACCAAAATGTCGGTGGCACGTCCTTTTTCAAGACATGCTTTCATTTGGTTAATGCCCTCTCAGGTTCTTTTCTTCTCACCATGCACATATCATGATCATGTAGATGCGATTGCACCCTTTAGATTTTCCTATGTCATGCGTTTCAATCTTTCTTTTTTTCTTCTGTATCTGTTTTTCAGCCTTGTATAGTGGTTTTTGTTCTACTTTAATGCTTAGGTTATTTAAGATCTGTTTGTTGAAGATTTGGATCTGTTTGTCTAGGTTATTTAAGATCATGTTGCCACACAAAATGCAAGTTTTAAAACTTGGTTAAACTTTTATATAAAACTTTCACTAGAGTCCTTAATTTTATAAAATATATTATTTAGTAAAATAACGTTCACTTTAATCGTTAACATGAAATAAAATAATAAAAGATTAACATAAATTATATTTTTTTACAATTTTTTTAAAATAGTTTTGAATGGAGGAACTTTTCGAAAATTTTTTATGTGCCTTCTTTATAGAAAAAAAGGTTGCATATGGTTTGGTGTTGTTTCACTCTCTCTTAAACTTCTCATCCTATAAAGTGATTTGTCCTGAATTTACGGTCAGAGAGTAAGATTCGGTCTCAAAACACCATAAATAGTCAATGTGTAGCCACCTCATATTTATATTAATGATAAAAAGATGAATTTGATGAATAAATATAATCTCATAAGTATTATAAAAAATTAGGTATATTTTTTTAGATATTTCATTCTTTATGGTAGATATTTTTTGCGATGAATTATGGTTATTTTTTTTTATCAATGGAATGTTTATATATGTCTTCAAAAATAAAGATACTCCCCAAAATATAATTTATTTGAGAAAGGTAATGTACAAAGATAAATTGTGTAAATATATGCATTCAAAATTAAAGATAAAAAAATATGAAAATAAGAAAGTGCAAAAATAATAAAAAAGAAATAAAATGTCTAAAAAATTATTGAAGTAAATAAAATGTATAAAAATAAATAATAAATAATAAATAAATAAAAACAAAATAAATGAGAATATTATACTAACTCGTTTATTCGTGAACATCTTTTTAAGTGGGTGTTTACAACTTAAAAAAAAAAAAATACAAATCTAATATTTATAAAATACAAATAATAAACTATTCATACTTTTTAATAATTTTTACCGTTAATTTTGATATTTAATCTCTAAAGCTGATGACATTATTATCATTATTTTTTAAAATCTCTAATAATTAATTGTTTTTATTATTGAGGGACATTATTTCATAAATTGGAATATGAAATTAATATTTCTTTTTTATAAAATTAAGTATATACTAGATGGAACAAACTCGTATTATTGATTTCTTGACAAATATATCAAGCGAATATAATTGATAAAATGATTGTGGTGTAAGAGGACTAAGAGATATTGTAGAAATTTAAATCATGTAACAGTGATGATCAAGTAAAAACTTGGTTACTAACATTTATGCATTTCTGGTTTCAGGAGTTGGTACAATATCTGTGCCTTATGCACTGGCATCCGGGGGATGGTTAAGCATATCGCTGCTCTTTGTGATAGCCTTTACTTGCTATTACACAGGCATATTGATCAAAAGATGCATGGACATGAACCCTGATATCAAGACTTTTCCTGACATAGGTCAACGTGCATTTGGAGACAAGGGGAGGCTAATGGTATCCATTGCCATGAATTTGGAGCTCTACCTAGTTGTAACAGGTTTTCTCATTCTAGAGGGTGACAATCTTAACAAACTAGTACCAAACATGCAATTTCACCTTGCAGGGTTAACAGTTGGTGGTACCACAATTTGCACCTTAATTGCTGCCCTTATTATTTTGCCTACTGTTTTGTCCGAAGACCTCAGCTTGTTATCTTATGTCTCTGCTACTGGGGTTTTAGCTTCTTCTATTTTCCTCCTCTCTCTATTATGGAATGGCACTGTTGATGGCACAGGATTTCATGCAAAGGGAACACTCTTTAAATTGAGTGGAATACCTTCTACTGTCAGTTTATATGCCTTTTGTTTTAGTGCTCATCCAATCATTCCCAGTCTCTACATTTCTACACGAAATAGAAGCCAGTTCTCTAAAGTAAGTGCAATGCAATTTTGGTAGTTTATAGTGGAACATAGACTAAGATCCAAGTTATTCTCCCTTTTCATGATTTGAATTACTCTATTTTTGGCAGGTCCTGTCAGTATGTTTTTTAGTATGCACTCTTGTGTATGCAGCAGTGGCTGCCTTGGGCTTCTTAATGTTCGGAGAAGATGTGAAATCACAAGTGACTTTGAACCTCCCAGGTGGAAAGTTGAGTTCACATGTAGCAATATACACTACCTTGATTAATCCTTTAGCCAAATACGCATTGATGCTTTCTCCAGTCATAAATGCAGTAAAAAAAAAGGTTTCATGCCATTACCAAAAAGGGTTCTCACATATGCTTGTTAGTACCTCTTTGCTTATGAGTACTATTATTGTAGCTGTGTCCATTCCCTTATTTGGATCCCTTATGTCACTTGTTGGGGCATTACTAAGTGTATCGGCTTCAATTTTAGTACCATCAATGTGCTACTTGAAGATTTCAGGAGCTTACAGGACATTCGGGTGTGAAATGATCATTAACTATTCAATTATAGGAATGGGGGTTCTTATTGTTGTTGTAGGTACTTATACATCAGTCATCGATATAGTTCAAAATCTTAGTGTCAATGGGTAACGTTGATTTTCAAAATCTTAGTGTCAAGGGAAGAACAGATTTATCAAAACTGAAAATAAAACTTC